>CM022756.1:20696300-21288800 GCA_012411365.1 Ameiurus melas
TTTCCCAGTTTACACTCACGAACATCATGTGGTGTCTTCTGTGTAACATAGTTGGAGATGTTCTGCTGTTGCCATGGTGATAGGGAAACCTGTGATTCAGTTGTCAAGGCATTTCAATACAATCCAGTGTATAACATCTAAAGGCTTTTTTCTCCACGGAGAAATTTTGGTTCAAGTACTAACAATATTTTCTGTCAAAGGTCATTTCTGTAATTGATCATGCTCAACTGTGTGGTTGTGGGTTGGTTCTGTGGCCTCCTCTGAGGTATATCATTAAGCTGCGGCTCACTGGCTGTGTGTGGTCTGAACTTAGCAAGTCTGGACCCAGGTTATTTCTGTATTAGATGCGTGACGATGGGAGATGTTTGCCCGTACGAGTGTTGGTGTTTAATGTGGATTTTTCTGTGAGTGATGCCAAACCTAGTACTGACTCATTTCACCGGTCTAACACTATATGACAATCCCTGACTCATCCTGTGTTCCTGAACAGCTAATATGTGTGTTTGCAGTAATCTGTGTATTATGAATCCCCTTGCCACCCCCCGATCAGTGTGAGCGCTTTCTAGAAATTGTACTGATCTAGAACCAGTTCCCATTAAAATCCTAATCTCGAACAAAGCTGGAACTGGTTTGAGATCAGTGCCAGAGGCCAACCCCAGCAGCTTGTGTAAATCAGTGCGAGTGTGGTGATTCCACTTTGAGCCCCATCAGCGAAGGAGGCAGCTGTGCGCCGGACACTGCAGAGGAACCGATGGAGTTCCTCAAGCCGCTCTGGTGGTGGGATGAGGCCACTGCGGGGCGGATGAGTGGAGGTGGAGGGTGGTTGTGGGGCGTTCGGGTTTGGAGGGGGCGTGTTTGAAGAGGAGGAGGCTGGCGCAACAAGCTTGGGGGTGCACTGGGGGGAGTTGGGCGTAGTAAGGGTGGTGGTTGGGTAAGCGGTGGAGAAGACTGGCTGGAGTTACTGGCTACTTCAGAGGAAGGCGTTGGACTGCCAGAGTCTGCAGGGGACACACTGTCCCTCTTAGTCTGTGTAGAACACAAGGATATTATACATAAGGATAAATACAACTAAACAAAACATTCCCTTACAGGTACAGGACATACAGGAACTTTTTTTATTTTTTTTGGGCCCCTTTTTTTAATAAACCATTTTCACATGTCTCTTGCCTCACCTCATCCTCTTCCACTCCTGCTGTCCCGTTCAGGTCCTTCATGGTCTCGCTGTTCCCCCGCAGCACTTCCTGTTCTGCGTGCCATTCTCGCAGCACTTCCTCCAGATTGAAGCGGCGGCGGTAGCTGATGAAAAATGAGCTCACCTGACCCGCGGTCTTGTTCCCAATCACGTCGGCTATGGCGGCAAAGTCTTTACCATATCGTCTGATAGCTACACAAGAGGCAAACTCACAACGTTAAACTACATCTGACGATAATTAATCATACTGCATGCATGTGCTTTTATCCAGTCCAATTAATCACACTGACACCCAGGATAAACAAATGGTGCTACCATTTCCATGCTACTTGACAGTATTGGCATATTACTGTCAAGTAGCATGGAAAATAATGATGATCTGACTTACCCTGTACAGCCAGGAGCTGTTCCTCTGTGGTCCAGCGAGAGTTAATCTTAAGAGTGTGCTGAAAGAGTACATAATGATAAATAAGTTTACTCAGGTACAATTTGTCTACATTTTAGTAACACTGCTCAAAAATCACTGAGAAATCTCTTAGCATACATGATGCTGCACAATACTACATTTGCCTGTATTAAACAGAAACACTAATTATGAAACTCTAAGGGTAGTTGCTGGAGCAGTCAATAACATTTATGCAAAATATTTTGTTGATCATTTTATTCACAAAAGTTTTTTGATCGAATTCAACAGCCTACCATTATTACGGTTTTGAGTAGTTAAGTATTTTGTTTTCACATTACAAGGAAAGTTGAATTTCTTGTCCAGGTAATTCAGTGTATGCTTCGGTGCAATAGATTGAGAGCTAGGTCATGGGGAAAAAAAAAACAACAAAAAAAACGAATATTTCTCCAACATATAACTTTTGGTAAATATTGCACATTCCTCTATCCACCCACCATTATCATCACCACATACGCTTCAAAAATAATCCGACTGCTAATGAAATCATTATAAACTTGAGTATAGTTAAAATATTGAAAATTATCTGATGAGTTATTGAGTGTATAGAAATAACTGACTGCACCTCTGTTGGTCTCATGGTCTCAACACCATCTGCCAAACTCCGTTTGAGGACACTGTTTGCTTGCTTGATACTTTGAACCTGCATGAGGATTGGTAAAGGTTTCTTGTGATTAATTATGGTCTGTATATAATATTGCTGTGTGTATATGTGTGTGTGCACACCATCAGGCAGCCATTACCTGTCTCTTGAGAGAGACGAGAGAAGTGTCGAGCTGACGGTTGGAGATGGTTCCTGACTCAGTGGAAGCAGACAGGGCGACGATGTCATCCTGATCCAGGTGCATGCCCTTTGGAGGTCTGCGGCGTGCCCTCAGTGGATGGTGCCGGTACTGAGCCCCCTGGTTCTCTTTGCGTGTCGGGCCTAACCTCCCAGAGCTCCTCTCACTGCCTCCTCCAACACCAGAGCTCAGCTTAGGCTGAATGAGCGAATACAGTTAAAATGCTAATATTTCAAAATGGATCGTTTCTTTTGAACAGTAGTCACGACACATCATTTCAAGTTTCCATAGATATTCTTAACCGCCAGCCAAAAGAAAAAAGAAAAACAGGCTATTAAACTAACAAAACCTATTCTCATGTGAATCGGTAGTGTAATGCATCACGAAAACACTGACTGGTTGGACAAGGAAGTGCATCTGTTAGTATTGGGTTTGGGATGTGACAATACTTAACCTAAACAAGAACAAGCATGAGAGTACTTTGCTATAACCATTTGTACAATCTGTCTTTAAAGCATTGCTAAAAACTGCAGTGAAATTTAATTCTTGGAGCTCGAGTGAAAAGTATTATGTATAAACGACCGCATTAATAAAGGAATCACAAAACACATTTAAAATTGTGTAAAATTCGCACAAATTATCCTCAAGCACAATGTAAACAAGTACATTTCTCTTTAGATAAAGTGAATTATGTGCAAGTGTGTCAGACAGATACCTGTACAAATGTCTAGACAACTCCTGCATATGCTGCCAGAAGTATAAAAACCATCCTTTACATCTGAAGTGTCAAAATACCTTTGTGCGTGTGTGTGTGTGTATATTATATATACACACACACACACACACACACATACACACATGCATGAACGTTAAGCGGGGGCACTCTATTGTCGTAACTAAGCAATGTTTTAGAGTTTATGCCTCACCTCTTTCTTTGTGTGGATCTCAAAGTCACTGTCACTTCCTGGGTCTCCTTCTTCCATCTCGTCATTACTAACAGGGAGACATTGCATGGTTAAGAAATGCTTCAGAGGACACTCTCAGGCTTTTTTTTTTTTTTTGCATTATTTGTGCTTCCCTTTTGGTTTTTCCAACCCTCTCACCTGTCATCTTTCTCTCTCTTGCTAATAAGTTTGCGGGCCTGCCGGTCCATGACACTGGTGCGAGTCCGAGTCTTCTTCCAGGAGTAGTAATACCTTACCAGAGTCGAGATCAACTTATCTGGCAGCTGAAAAATAATAAAAAAAATTACATCAATTATCACTGCACTGTGGGGAATCTTCATTACCTTGCACATACAATTACTTACAGGTTTGGTTATTTACAGCTCTGACTTGAAGTGCACATTAAATCAAAATCAACGTTAGGAGCTTGTTAATGCAAGTCTCGTGTCCAATCGAATGTTCTCTACAATGTCTATGTCCCACCCCTGTAAATAAACTGAGAGTAGTGCATCATAGCAGCAGGTAATTAGTATGGGTCATTCATGTAGTATTGGTCAAGCAGGTTCCTGCACATTATTGCCCTTTCAAACCGTCTCTTGAGTGTTCGAATGTTGGTTGTAGCTTGTGTGCATGAGACTGCATTCGTTCACCTTTTCAAATCTTGATCTTGGCTTAAACATGTAAGACTTGGTTTCAAATGCACTGAGGGATGCACTGGCTGTGATGCTATGATAGATTTGGAGATGTCGAAGGGCGTGCTTTCTCAATTTTTATTTTACAGCCTCGTGTTAAACAGCAGTCCCCCCTCAGGAAACCAGGTTCTCTCGTTGCTGTAGTGGGCTTACCACAGGGGGGAAAGAAAAAGACTGGTGCAGGCCGGTAACAAAATGTGACACGAAAAACATGACTAAGTTCCAACAGGTAAATTGGCAGTGAGAAATCCTACACAGTTTGAAAATAAGCTCTCTCAGCTGCATTATTTAGCCAGTTTTGCACATCTTGAATGTTCTGGATCAGAAAAGGCCTTTCTTTTTGACACTATTTTAAAGAGCTGTAGTGAGGGAGCACTTCCTGTGTCAAAAGGAAATACGTCACTTTAAATACAGATTTAAATCATGCTCACAAACTGTTCAAGGCCACTTTAAAACTCTAAAGTGCTACAAGACGAAATATATGTAATTAGGAAAACTGCAAGCTATAAAATAATGAATCATTCGTAATAGTGGACCATAGGTCATAATCAGTCCCTTAACACTCCTCTGTATGACTATGCTGGACTGCAGGTTTCTCTGTCAGGCTATAAATCCGCCTCTCTCCTTCACTTTCTCCCCTGTACTCTCGTACATTCTCACTCACCATCTGTTGGATGCGGTGGAAACTCTTGCCGTGGAAGCTGAACGCCTGCTCAAACAGCACCTTGTCCTCCACTGTCCAATCATCGGGAAAGGGAGTGAAATTGGCTAGGTCAGCCAGAGACTTCTCCACATCATGCTTGTGCCAGAGCAGCATGCCCAAAGACTAAAGAATAAAGAAGTGATCAGATCTGTGCATCAAACTTCAGGTTTGCGTTACTCTTCTAAAAGAAGTGCTCCAGCCTTTTCTCTACTGTGGCGTACGTGATTAGCAGACAAGAATGGACATGTTTCCCTCCCCTGAGAGAATGATGGGAAACGCATTTACTAAAAAAAACACTTATAATGGAAGTTTTTCAGGCAGAATTAACATTTATGAGAAAGCTGTCATTTACTCGACTGCAATGAGTTTATTGTTGCAAATGAAGCTCTAAATCTGAATAATCCAGCGTTTCCCCACCCCAAGTTGTGCTTATGCCTTACTGATATAGACAACGTAGCTCAACAGGATCACAGGAGTACTGATAAGAGTAAGTATAAACAACCAGAATTGCACTGTACAGGTATTCCAGTGTGCAAGAGTTGTAGGTTCTAGGTTTATATTTCATTATACAGTCACATCATCTAAACACTTTTTGATGGAACTGAACACCTTCCCTAAGGATTCCATTATAAGTGAGTTTAAGGTAAATACGTTTTCTAGTCTTTTCTCCATACAGTGAAGAGTCTTAGCAGCAGTTTTCCCACATGCCATAGATGGGCTGCACAGAGATCATGTTGAAATAGTTCTGGAGTATTCCTTTAAACTGTGGTTTGGCATACCTGTTCCATATTATATCCATGCTTCTCTTTGGCCATTAAGATGTATTCATCCACTGTTAAGGACAGAATAAAAATGTTCAATGATCAATTGGTACTAATAGTCACATAATCTGAGCAGCTTCTCAGATTAAGAAGTCTGATTTACATTAAGCACGTCCCACTAAGTTAACCTATACACCAATTTTCAGTGCTGTCAGTTATTATGATATAAGCCATGTTTAGCATTAGCTGGAAATAGTAAGCAGTTTACAAGATCAGTATAAAGTCTCGTCTCTCCCCATAATCAAATAAACATTTCCTTGGACAGTCATTTATATGGGATATGCATTTTATAATACAGTGCAATTCTCTTCCTGTAGCATAACAGTTTATAGAAGTCTTTGGACTCAGTACTTACACATTGCATCAGACACTTGGCTGTTGGGTGACCAGACAAGCATGCTTCGCTGGTCTTTCTCACTGTAATCTGACTCAGGCTCTGTCAAGGTAGGACACACATCAGTCACATATCCATTTCTCTCATACATGGCACTGAAGCTCAGCAAATCCATCTACTCTGCCGCATGGCTCATCATTTAAGATAATCTGAGCTAATTCACACAAAGAATATTATTAAGACATGTGGCATTGGATTTGGGTTTCCAGCACACTTCACTGTTGTTATCCTTCAACAAGCTTAAACAAAAAGTGACTCAAAGCATTTGTTTAGTTTCTGTTATTTCATAAAAATCAATGACATGATCGACTCTGTAGGAATTAGTCTTTCTATTGCTACCAATGTGCAGTACAGATCTGACAAGAATTTCAACACATTTTATTGTAGTGAGATAAGAACAGAGAATGAGTTTACTCCAAACTCACTTATACTGTTGACACATTTTAACTGATGTTATAGTGTGTTTGGCATTGATAAATAAGTCAGAAAAAAAAAATTAAAATATACTACCTTCACACACAGTGAAGGTACTACCCTCTTCACAAAGTCTCTCCATGCTTACCATACTGTTTACATAATTTTCCACTTCACTTTCTAAAACTCTTCTCGAACATTAACTTTCCCCATTCACCTTTATTTCTTAATCATCTTTACTTATGACCATTTAAATCTCTGTCTCTCAGGCGCTGTATAAACTGTCCACTAGACTTTCCAATTGTACCTCAAAGTATCTGGTAATGGGAATAACTGTTCTCTTAGACGAACACACTTCCTCTTACCTGGCTTGTACTCTGGGATCTGTGCCTGGTAGTCTGCACCCACACGAATCATGCTGTCTATAAGAAAAAGAATACTCTAAGAAAGAGTTTGCTAGTCACACAAAGGGCAGTAGGAGAGATGTGGGTGGAAGAAAGAGCGAGAAAGAAGCCTAAATAAAGCTGGACCAGCATCCAGTTACAGAATCAGACCAGTGTAAGACAAGAAGAGTAGGTTAAATGCCAAAAAACAATTTAATTTATAAAGCGTTAGGTGCTTATTAAAAGGTTTGTTTGTGGGGGTTTGGTTGAAGGTAGAGGCCTACCATGTGAATGTTCTTCATCACTGCTCTCCTCATCAGTGTGTTGATTGTGGCCATTGGTTGCTGTTTTTGCCCTGCTGCGGGACAGAACTCCAGCTCCTGAGCGCTCCATCACTGAAGGCATGGCTGCCAGGAGTAAACATAGGGAGGACACTTTTTAAAATATTGGGATTGTCCAATATATTGCATTTACCAAAATAACAGAAGGTAGCAAAGTAGGTAATGTTACTGCCACTCTGCTAGAGGATTGATCTTGAGCTTCGGATGGGTGTCTACACTCCTGAGCAAAAAAAATGGACCAAGCCTAAACTGGCAAAACATATTGTTTTAATGGTCAACAACAACAAATCATTGGTCAGGAAATTTACAAGAATTAAATAACTAGATAAAATAACAGTGTGAGACGTTTTGTGTGTTCTTCCTGTATCCCAAAACCATGCTCCTGCTCTGAACCCCCCCTAGGTCTGAATGTGTGTGTGTAAAGTGTCCTTCATTGGACTGGCATCCCATCCAGGGTGTATTTGTGCCTCACACTCAGTGTTACCAGTATATGCTCTGGACCTTCTGCTACCCTGACCTTACTGAAAATGAACGAATGAAAGAAAGAAAAACTAAATACAGCTTCAGAAGAGAACTTTCTATAGCCATTATGTGTTGGCAAACGGTTAAGGCTCTTGGTTACTGACCAGAAAGTCGGGGGTTCAAGTCCCAGCACTGCCAAGGTTGGGCCCTTGAGTAAGGCCCTTAACCCTCTCTCCTCTAGGGGCGCTGTATCATGGCTAACCCTGCACTCTGACCCCATCTTCCTAACCCCATATGAAGAAAAACAAATTTCCCAGTGCTGTAATGTATATATGACCAATAAAGACTCATTATTATATCCCTGTTTAGTTGTAAGTAGGTACAAATACCAGAAATGTTAAGACATACATAATTCGATATATTCAGCATACAAATGACAGTCCTGCTCAGCCATGTTACTGACTGACCCCATCAGGAACAGAAATGTAAACACTCGCCAGGTTTTCTAGCACTCTAGTTTCTTCACAGCGAGTAATTCGACCGTGTATAATGAGCGAGAGTAGTATCTGAAGTGGGGTTTATTATCAGTGATGTCGGGGACAGTGTGCGTGCACTTCTCCATCACTTCCTCCTGGTGGCGATGTTTCTCTCTTAGGCCTTTTGTCTCTTAACAGGAGCTGCGCTTTTTAAAGCCACACAAAGTAACGGAGCCAGCCGGATGAGCAACTCAACATTACTCCATTAACACTCAAAAGCACCGGGGTTTACGAACCCAGGAGCCGTTTAAAGCTCGCTGGAGAAACAAGCGTTTCTAGCGCCGGTGTCTGTTTCTCGACGAGCTTAGCTTTAACCACTCATTGTCATGGCTCAGCTCCCAAACGGCATTTACATGATGGGCTCATACTGACCTACTTTAAGTAATAAAACTGCAATACGCGGCTTTATAATGGCTTATAACGGTCTGTCTAATGGCGTTCACAACTTCCTACTTTAATTAGCAAGTAACATTAAAGAGGGGTGGTTGTTTTTGGAAGGAAAAAAAACCCGTCAGACTACGGTTATTAGTTATTGCCTATTGTAGCCTATAGAAGATATAGAAATAAAGTTATGTCATCTATTAAGTCATTTATCACCCACCAGAACGAGAAAATAACCCGATTTGTAAGCCTTTAAAAAAAAAAAAAAAAAAAAAAGAACACTTTGCAAGATTGTCAATTGCCTGGAGGTGTGACGTCACGGCCGGTAGTCTGTTTTTAATTTTCATTTAAACACTGTCTGCCGAGGACGTTTTTATATGTATTTATATATACACATACACCTGTGCACATTATTATTATTATTATTATTATTATTATTATTACGAGGTGTCTATTCTATACCAGAGTAAATATATCTTGCGGAATGATGTCTCTTTTCCCTCTCGGACTTCCAGCACAACTCCTGTGGTGTGAGAACTCGCATCAGTACTAATCCCCGAGACTCGTCCCCTTGTTCATTAAACAGAAGGCTATTAACTCTAGACGGGTCGAGAGAGCGGGTAGGAACACACTGGCTCTCATTTAAACTTGGTGAGTGCAGGATGGGGGGGTAAAAAAAAAAATCACCTTTCTTTTGTCTCGCCTCACTTTTGGCCCTGTTCGTCTCTCAAGTCGGGATTCTTTTGTGTCAAACCACGCTTTAGGTCCTCCAGCTTCAGTTGGTAGCCTTAGTAGCTGTCGTTCAACATTTGTGTTAGTTGCCGACCGGGAAAGCAGTTTCACACCTGGATAGCTCGCTCTCTCTGCCGCTGAAACTTAATCAGCGATGGACTGGTCGCCTAACAACGTACTACAGAGCACGCAGTGGATAGTAATAAACCAAACTACTGTTTAAATCCTTGATTAATATTCACTCGAGTCTCTCTCTCTCTCTCTCTCTTCTTTCTCTCCCGTCCAACGGTATCGACTGCATGGAGATCCTCTCCGTGTGTGTATGTGCCGAGGGGGGGGGGTGAGCCACACCACACCCCACTCAACTATACAAACCTTCCGCCTTCCTCGCCTCTCCCCAACTAACTTCGATGTCAGTTATGTAGTTCCATATACCGGCACTAACATTTCAAGCACATCGAGGTCAATCTCCAAAGCAGTGTCCATATTGTATTATTATTTATTTATATTTATTTATTTATTTATTTTGTATTTCGCTCATTTAATTGGCGTGTGTTTAGCTCGAGATACAAGAATGCGAAAAAGGAAAGAAGGCGTTATTCTTCCCCCGAAGCCGTAATTAAGACGATTGTTTGTCTTTGTAAATGGACGGATTTGTTTAATTTAGGTGTGTGTGTGTGTGTGTGTGTATTCGGACTCACACAATAGACTCGAACCCACATCACCTGCGCTGCTCTCGCGCTGTGCTCTAAAAGGCCGGACTACTTCCCACTGTACGCGGATGGATCTGTCAGCTGTGCATTGCGGTGCTGAGGTCCTCCAGACCTTTACTAATGTATGCGCGAAAAGACTGGAACTAAACAACTTGCAATTTTGCTCTTAATTATTAATAATTTCTGACGTGATCGTCACTGATGAGAGTGAACTCGTTTGTGATGTTTACAAGGAGGGCAAAGCTTCAATATAAACATTTATTCTGATCCATCACAATCATAGTGGCACTGCGTGGTGAGAACACTGGCAAAAATCAGATCTTGTAGCATCATGTGTGCAAGGATTTTTTATTTTATTTTAAATTGACCCACAACATTATTTTTCTGGTCCCTTCCCAAAGCCATCCCCCAGCTGGTAGGCCCAAAGGGTAGATCCCTGCACATCACTGAACATTCAGTGTGCATGGGCTAGGATTTCCAGGAAAACGAGGATATAGGCAGACATACCAGCAGCACTTGTGGCACAGGACCCCTCCCATGCATTTTCTCTCTCTGTGTGTGTGTGTGTGTGTGTGTCTCCTCTCTCTCTCTCCTTCTTTTCACCCCCTCCCTCTTTTGCAGGCAACATCTTGTCAGTTCTTAGCAGCATCATTTCTAGTCTCGTTCTCATCTTAGTTGTCTTGTTTGTTTCTCCTCTTTCTTCTCCTGATCTATGAATGCATTTCTGCTCATGTTTTCTCCTTGCTTGCTTAGACTTCCTCCATCCTCTTCACCTCATGAGTTCCTCTTTCTTCCCCTCCCCCTCTTTCTCTCTGTGCCTCCTCTTTCTCATCTTGTGCTCCCTTCACTGCAACCCCCCACCCACACACACACACACACACACACACACACAAGCCCCAGGTTTTTTTTTTAATGATAATCATTGCTGCATGTTGCACAAGGCCCAAATTAATTCCTTAATGTATATCCAAGCTTCATGTTATAAAGGTCATATACATGCATGTGGTCGAATGTAGTGATACATGAAGTCCCACACAGCCTTTGTTCTCCTCTCACTGTTTTATCATATTCATGATGGAGGCAACATCTCCTCTGACTTCCAGCAATAAGCAGTGTGATGGAGATGGGTATGAGCTAGTAAATGATTAACTCGTGTGCACCGGTGAGTGTGGCACTGGGAGCTGGATTAATGACAAAGTTACAGTCTAACGGAAGCTGTGGTGTTGTTTTTTCTCTCCCCAAATGGCGCTGAACTCCCTGACCCCCCTCCGGAAAATGCAGTATCTCTCCCAGTCGTGCTACACATTACCAGAAGACAAAAGGACCGAGGCGGAGCCATGCGGACTGCCTTCTGCAAGAGGAGGGAGTGTGGGACACCATAGATGATTCAAAACGATGGACACCAGCCTCCCAGTTATCACTGCTCCATGTCGTTTATATATCAGCAATAAACAAACAAGGCATGAAGGCCGCTCCAGAGGCTTAAGGAAGACATGCAAGTAAAGTCTGCTAAGCATGTAATCCCACCCCACTAAAAAAAGGGAGAAAGTACTTAAAAGAAAAAAAAAGTAGCACACGTAATATGAATATATCCAAATAATCGTTTGCCTTTAACCGAATTCTAGTCATAACTTGAAGTGATTACTTTTATATAGGTTACTGAACAGACACTAGTGCCATCTCGTGGACAGAAGAGAGATTGTATTGAATTTGTCAAATTCTGGATCTGTGCTGTTGTATCACGTAGAGCACAGGGTGGAGATGCTGGAGATTTTTATTTGGTGGTTAATTCTCTCACATATTAATATTAATATTGCTTTGATACACCTCTATCAGCACCACACACAACATTATATTAGTGCTGAGATCAGAATGGTTCATAATACAAATAGTGGATCCAAATAATGCTCCCAAGGTGGAATTGGATATGGGGCTTAGTGGTTAGCACGCTTGCCTCGCACCAAAAAGTAACCTGGACTCAGGAGCTGTGAGACAGCAACATTAACCGCTGCAATGCTCTGCTACCTCTGACACTTAAAGTCAAAGACATTAACCCCCCAAGCTGTCAATATGTCTAAAATAATCTCAATATCTACAAGTATCCTCATGTCTTAAGTAGCCCAGGGTAAATACTGACAATTAAAACAAGAGGTTTACAAATTAACCACCCTGAGGTAGGTGTGTATTTTCCACACATGCAATGTGGCTGATGGTTGGTAGACTACAGTTCTTTATTCTTTGTACATCACAGGTGAAGAACTGCTAACAAGTGGTTACATCACGTGGTCACCAGGTACCAAGAACAACTCGAGTCGCGTGAGCTCTGAACCCCGACTCTCGCGAGAAGAGGCGAGATTTAACATGGCGGCTCTCTGCTGCTGGAATGTATGAGGCCTGTTTCACGAAGCGAGTTGAACAAACTCGGAGTTGAAGAGTAAGTTTGGAGTTGACAAAACCAAACAAAGCTGGCCCGGGTTAATTAACATTAACAGGTTCCACGACGCTTTTAACCCTGCACCAAGGTTTACTCAGCGTGCGCATGCGCATAAAAGCCAGGCGCTTGCAGTAAACAACCAACATGGTTGGTCAACATGGAAAAAAGCAGGTGCGCTTACTTCCGGTTGAAGAGCAAGAAATTATTTTGCGGAAATATGAGTAATTTAAACTTACCGCAAAAAAAAAAAAAAACCGCAAAACAACAACAACACACCGTTGCGGCTGCAAAAGCTCGGGAAAATTGCTGAGTGTCTAAATGTGAAGTTTACTTTGGCTCACAATGAGAATAAACGAATTGAAAACTTATAACTCCAACACATATAATGTGATTTACACGCACACGCACACACATATATAATTATTAAATATTAATTATCAGTTTGCAGTACAGGAAGAGCATATGGCTGAGATCCATATATTTCATACAGATGGTATTCCAGAAATCAAGGTTAACTTAGAATTACATAAACCCTTTAACAAAAAAACAAAAAACAAAACAAAAAAGATGTGACTTTGTCATTGTCCCTTTATTATGGCTGGGGATTATTGTACAGGGCACAGTCCATCTACCTCCACATAGAATCTTGGCCGTGTAAAAAAAAAAAGTTTGCAGTTGTCCCCATTAAAATATTTGGTCTGTGTATGTATTACAGACACTGATGTTATCAATCATATTGAAATATCATTCTGTGTTCTTAGCTGCCTGTAAAGGAGCTGTAGCTACAAGGTCCATCTTACAATGCAAATGAGAAAAAGTGACATGGAGAGGGACCTTCTACAACTTCAAATAGAGAGAAAAAAAAGTTGCACATAAAAAAGGCCAGGCTTGAAACTGAATCGCTGAAGAACTGGCTAACGTTAGGCAAAATATTTGCCTAGTGATGATTATACTGTCATTTATTGCGGAATGGTAAAACAATAAATACAAATGTCTTATTCAATTACAGGAAATAAAGAAACAATGAACCACACTTACCTATTTACTATAGTTTTTAATTAGAAGTGATTTTGGCAGCTTACATCTCATACCACCCTGCAATCTCTTTAGTCCACTGGGTTAACTGGGGGTTCCTCTTGATCATCTTCATAAAGAGTAGGGGGCCTCGAAATATTCTGGTATTATGTACAGACCCTGGCCATTTTACTTCCATGTTGGTGATGAGGTGGAATGCGTCACATATTACCTAGTTAGTGGGGACCAGTAATGAGTGGCATTTCCTTAAACCTTGGTTCAGAACCCAATATTCTACTGTTACCTTCACACTGATGCTATGGAATGAATGACTTCCTGTTAACATAGTCTCCTTCATTGACTGAAGGAGCTTGAATAGGAATGTGGGTTCCATCAATGCATACAATCACATTTGAGAAACCAGAAAGTGCCAGGGAACTACACAGAAGTGTGGAGGGAACGTTTGAGTGCAAGGCATACTGTATAAACGGCCCTACGTACAGTTGCATTTCCCACATGCTCTGTATCACCTACTTTATGCAGAAAACTCCCTCTGGCAACAAAACAAAACAAAACCAAGGGCAATGCATAAAATATATATTTGGTTTTAAGCTCTAATCCACGATGTGTCAAATTAGCGATGTGAGGTTTCAAAAGGTTTGTTAAATACATCAACGATTCATGTGAAAAATGCAAATGCTCCAGAAATATTCATCCGGATATGAAACCACATCTATACATGGTCTTATCACCCTCTCATGGTGAAAAAGGTTTTGTATAATCTGCGCTTCCTCATCCACAGGACATTCTTCAAAATGGCACACCCTGGTCAGTCAGGTCTCTGAAACAAACTAATCCTGGAATTTAACCTGCTTCAGAGCAGGTTATGTTCAGAGAGTGTGGCTACTTGGACACCCTGAAAGTTACTGGGTACCAAAAGTTGAGGTTATCCTTTTCCTCTGAGTAAACTTACCCAGGTAAATCACATAACCTGCTCTCTGGAATACCCCCAGGTGCTGTAGATATAGTTGTGAGTTACATATTGACAGCTGTGTCTCCTCACATTTAAAATGGCTGCTATGTCCCTGATCCCAACTACAATAATATTTTTTATGTCAGATTCTATACACAACAATAGTGATTAACATGATCAAAACAGGACATTTTCCAGATTTAGAAAGGATTATTAATTTGAAATGTGTTCTGAAAATCAAACTGTCCTGAAAATCCAACATTTCACTATTATTAAGTTGTACAATAGAGAATCTCTGTTTTGGTGATGAAAATCACACAGACTGGATTATTGTTCACTGCATTAGGGTTAGGGTTAGCTTTGGCACCTGTCTGCAAAGATCATGTGTAAGGAGCCAGGTTAACAAACACGGGGTTAAAGCAGTCGATTTGCCTCAATATGACTGAAACCTTGCTAGTTAATTGTGATAGCACAGTTAATCATAATTTAATCAAGTAGTTGGAAAGCTACATGCCATAGTGATATAAGCCTAATCACTTCAGTTTGTAATCAGATAAGTTTGTCCACCAGTACATATCAAAACAAAGAAGACTCTGTAGTATACTATGCTTGTCTTTAAATACTGCAAGTGACTTATACGTTTGATGATGTGGACCATGCTGATAATCAAGGTCAATCATTCTTTACAATCTGTCAGTAATTGTGTTTTCTTTAAGTATAATTGGTTATAAATGTAGAGGTAGATTGGGAGAAGTGACTGATGCTTTGTAGTGCCTACTCAGCATGGCTCAAGATCCCTTTCCAGAACGTTAACACTAAATGTCCCTCAATCCAGACAGCAAAATCTGTCACTATCTTCAAAAAGCAGCTAAAGACTCATCTCTTCCGTGAACACTTAACTAACTTCCAAAATGCCAACCACACAACAACAACAGCAACAAAAAAAAAACTTACTCTGGCTCTTACACCTCTGCTCTGCGCACTTTGCTTTTCTATAACTCAATTATAACTTCATTTCATCATTTGTAAGTCGCTTTGGATAAAAGCGTCTGCTAAATGAATAAATGTAAAAATACATGTAAATCACACCTTCAAATCCATAACAATTTAATCAAGAGTTCAGGTTTGGGTGCCAGTGATTAGAACCTGCTTAGGGAGTCTTATTTATACCCCTCTCATATCTAGCGTCTGGTGTTCCCTTTGCTATTGAGGTGTGTGGTGTCATCATGCCAAGATCTAAAGAGTTCTGTAAGGCCTTCAGAAAAAGATTGTGGATATGTATGAGTCTGGCAAGGGATTAAAAACAAGTGCCAATTTTTACAGGACTGGCTGTTCCAGCAAATTCAGCACAAGAGCAGACCGTCTGATGCAAAAAGAACCCCAAAATTTCATCACAGGATCTGCCACTAAGTCTTGTAACTGTTGGTTTCAAAGTGCATGCTTCTACAATCAGAAAAAGAAAAAATTTGACCTGCATGGGAGGTGTGCCAGGAAAAAGCCTTTGCATGTCTAAAAAGAACATTAGCGCAAGACTACACTTTGCCAATGAGCATATAGGCAAAGACCAGGCCTTTTGGAATAATGTTCTCTGTACAGACAAATCAAAGATCTAGCCACAGTAACAGCATTTAAATTTTCATTCATGGCATTTGGCAGACACCCTTATCCAGAGCGACTTACAGAAGTGGTTTGGTGCTGACTAAAGACAGCTTTTCAGTAGAAGCACCTCATAACAACTGTGAAGCAAAGTGGTGGAAATTTTATGGTCTGGGGTTGCTTCACTGCCTCAGGGACTGGACAGCTTGCATTCATTGATTCAACTATGAATTCTGCATTATAGCAAGCCAATGTCAGAGACTGGTGGACAATTATGCAAAACACCAACAAGAAGTTATTTCTGCAAAAGGGAACAATACTAGCTTCTGAGGCCAAGGGTGTAATTACTTTTTCCTCAGAAGAATATAACATCTACTGATATTTCTGTTGAATAAATGACTGAAAAAGCTAATTTTCATTTTAGTTTTAACCAAGTACATATACTTTATTAATAGACACTGTTTCAAACATGATCAAATGTTTGCTTGTGCAAATATGTTAAAAAAATAAATAAATAAATAAAAATAAAAAGTCAACAATTTCCATGGTGATCCTAATAATAATGATCCTAAGCACACAAGCAAATCCACCAAGGAATGGCTCAAAAATAAGAAATGGAGGGTTATGGAATGCCCTAGTCAAAGCCTGGATTTGAATCCCTTTGAAATGTTGTGGGGGGATTTAGAACAGCAGTACATGCAATAAAAGCCTCAAACATCTCACAGCTGAAAGAATATTACATGGAAGATTTGTCAAAAATTCCAGCAAGCCAATGTCTGAGACTGGTGGACAATTATACATAATGCCTAGAAGTTGTTATTTCTGCTACTTTTTCCACTGAAGAATATCACATCTATTGATATTTATGTTGAATGAATGATTGAAAAAGCTAATTTTCATTGTGGTTTTGTTCAAGTATATTTATTAGTAGACACCGTTTCAATGGTGATCAAATGTTTGCTTGTCCACATATTTCAAACATATGGCAACAATTTCCATGGGGTGTACTTATTTTTTTCACATGACCATATATAAGATGTATAGATGATGTTTTGGTGACGCAGTAGGCTCAGATTCCTGTTCTTGTCTGACAGGAGTGGAACGCGATGTGGTCTTCTGCTGTTGTAGCCCATCCACCTCAAAGTTTGTTTTTCTCTTCAGTTTGCTATTGTCAATTCTCACCAACTGGCTAACTTTCCCCTATCACATGACACCTACAAACCAGGGAGGGTGGGGCAAACACATGCTTCTTTCAAGACCAGCATAGCCAACTTTCATATCTTTTCGAACTGCTGCTAATGGTCACAGGACAGCATAAAATACTTGGACCTATTCTGCATACACGATGCCTGTGTATATCTGCTTTTGCTCTTATTGATAGGGGAAAGACTGTAATACCATCCTTCCCATCTGGACAATACCAAATTTGCTCTCTTAACTCCAAGCCACCAATAGCTGAGTCATCATTGCCTTTTCAATGTCACTGAGATCACATTTTTTCCCCGTTCTGATGTCTGATGTTTGATGTGAACATTAACTGATGCTCTTATGCTTATGCCACATGGATGATTGGATAATTGCACGAATCTGCAGGTGTACAGATGTTCCTAATAAAGCCATCAGCGGGTATATATATATATATATATATATATATATATACACCTGTACACCTGCTCATTCATACAATTTTCCATTCAGCCAATCATGTGGAAGTCTACATTAACTCAAATAACCACTCTTTACAACTGTTTTGAGCAAAAAAGCATCTCAGAATGCACAAATATATCTAACCTTGAGGTGGATGAGCGACAACAGCAGAATATCTGATTCCACTCCTGTCAGCTAGAACATGAGTCTGAGGCTACAGTGGGCACAGGTTCACAGAAACTGGACAGTTGAAGATTAGTAAAACCTCATCTGGTCTAAATTAATTCTAAATCAGTTCTTGTGCAGTTACCATCAAAAGTCACATAATTATGTGAATGGAGTTCCACTGTGTGCAGTTAAAGGGTCATGTGATCTTGATATAAATACATCTCATCCTGTAAGGTCCCAGAACATATCTAAATAAACAGCATGATGAAGACCAAGAAGCTGTCAAAATAAATCTAGGATAAAGTTTCGGAAGAAGCACAAATCAGTCAGGGTTTGGTTTTTAAAAATATACCATACTTGGACATGCAACAGAGTGCCATAAAATCCATTACTAAAAATGGAAATTATATGGCACAATTGCACTTCTGCCTAGAGAAAGGTGTCCACTAAAAGCAATTAAGAAGCCAAGGGTAACTCTGAAGGAGATGGCGAGATCAACAACTCAGATGGGAGAACCTTTTCAAAATCATAATGGAAAATCATAGCCTTGACAATCTACAAAACTGGACTTTATGGAATAGGAGAGGGAGAGGGAAAAGCCATGTGAGTTTTCCAAAAGGTGCGTTGGAGACTCAGCAAACATATGGAAAAAGATTCTTTGGTCTGATGAGAAAAAAATTCAACTTTTTGGCCTTGGTACAAAGTGCTACGTTTGGTGGAATGTAGATGCATTGTAGATTAAACCATTATAGTGATCATGCAATGTGTACAATGTGAATTCAGAGCTGGATAAAAAAAATGCTCATTCCCCATTAGTTCCCAGTTTTATTTTTCACACATCCAGCATACCTCTAGAGCAAAAAGAAATATGACAGGAATTATTTTATGGTTAAAATTGTGAATTTGAAATCTTTTTTTTCCATTTGTTTTATGTTATATAAGGCACAGCGGGTAGCATTACTTCCTCACAGCTCCTGGGTCCCCAGATTGATACTGAGCTTGGCTTACTGTCTGTATGGAATTTCACATGTTCTGCTGTGTCTGTGTGGGTTTCCTCCTTGTTCTCTGGTTTCCTTCCACCTCCCAAAGACATGCCAGTAATTGGATTAGCTACTTTAAATTTGCCAGAAGTGTGAATGAGTGTGTGAATGTGCCGTGACCTTGACCCTGACCAGTAAAATGTGATGTCTAGAGATAAATTAATAAATGAAATTTGACTCTGGAACACACTTTAACATTTATTTACCTTTATTTCTCACATCATTATGGGTTGATTTTTTTTAAAAGGATCACACACACACACTATGTGTGATTTTTGGATAATCTGTATAATGTTATTAGCCTTTGCCTTACAACCCCAATTTTATATTTTTTCCAGAGTTCTCTTGTAAATGTTTATGGACAAGTCTCTTCCCCGGTATCACTTGTTACATTTATGTAAATGTTAACAGACAAAACAGTGACTTGTAATAGGACCAGTGCCCTCCACTAACATTGGCACCCTTGCTAAATATAACCAAAGAAGTCTGTGATATCAAACAATTGCAAACAAAACACAGATTTATCTTTTGTTAAATACTATATAAGTGTACAACAATTGGCACCCTTTTAGTAAATACTTTGTGCTACCTCCCTTTGCCAAGATAACAGCTCTGAGTCTTCTCCTATAATGCTTGATGAGGTTGGAGATTACATAGCAAGGGATCTGAGACCATACAGAATCTCTCCAGATCTTTCAAATTTCAAGGTCCACACTGGTGTACTATCCTCCTCAGTTCACCACACAGGTTTTCTATTTTCTATGGGTTTCAAGTCAGGGGACTAGGATGGCCATGGCAGGACCTTGATTTTTGTGGTCAGTAAAACATTTTTGTGTTGATTTTAATGTATGTTTTGGATCATTGTCCCATTGGAAGATCCAACCACTGCCCAATTTAAGCTTTCTTTCAGAAGCAGACAGGTTTTCATTTCATATCTGTTGATATTTGATAGAATCCATGATGCTATGTATCCTAACTAAATGTCCAGATCCTCCGGCAGAAAAACAGCCTCAAAACGTTAAAGAGCCACCACCATATTTAACCGTGGGTATGAGGTACTTTTCCATATGGCTGCCTCTCTGTGTGCACCAGAACCACCTTCGGTGTTCATTGTCAGAAAGCTCTATTTTGGTTTCATCTGACCATAGAACCCGATCCCATTTGAAGTTCCAGTAGTGTCTAGCAAACTGAAGATGCTTGAGTTTGTTTTTGGATGAGAGTAGAGGCTTTTTTCTTTAAACCTTTCCAAACAACTTGTGGTGATGTAGGTGACTTTGGATTGTAGTTTAGGAGACTTTCTGGCCCCAAGGCACAACTAACTTCTGTAATTCCCCAGCTGTGTTCCTTGGAGAATTTTTGGCCACTTGAACCATCCTCTTCACAGTGCGTTGAGACAATATAGACACATGTCCAATTCCAGGTTGATTCATAACATTTTCATTTGACAGGAACTTCTTAATTATTGCCCTGATGGTGGAAATTAGTATTTTCAATGCTTGTGCTATTTTCTTATAGCCACTTCTCATTTTGTGAAGCTCAACAACCTTTTGCTGAATATCACAGCTATATTCCTTGGTCTTACCCAGTCTTGTGAATGACTAAGCGAATTTAGCCTATGTGTTACCTCATATTTCTACCCCTGTGAAACGGGAAGCCATGGTTGAACAATTTCCGGTAACTAGTCACCCAGGTTTACTATATATATTTTTCCAAGTGCCAATACTTGTTGCACACCAATATTTAACAAAGATATTAAAAACAAATAAACAAAAACAAACAAACAAAATCCCTGTCTTTTGTATGCAAGTGCTTGATATCATGAGAGTATTTTTGTGAAATGTTTTTTTAAACAAAAGATTAACAGGTTAAACAATAAACAATTTTTCACAGCCTTCTTTGCTCATATTTACCAAGGGTGCCAATATTATTGGAGGGCACTGAATATGTCCCATTATTAAAGATCTAGGAATGAAAAATGGAAATGCTGAATAAATTGTCACAGTACACACACTTTATTGAGAAACATCTGTTTTGTTTTGTTTTGTTGCCATCTTGTACCGCTTTTAGGACTTCCTGTTCCTCATTTAACTGCATTATTATCCATAACATAAATTCTCTGAAAACATTACATCCCTATTAAAATATCCAATGCTTATTTACCACTTTAACCTTTGGACAACAAAAAAGAACAACAACAACTCCTGTTTATTTACGTATTTGTCTCTATTGTACCCATCTCCACAACAACGTTCATCTGGAGCACAGGATACCTTCCCACCTGTACTTACAGAATGCATGATGGTTCAATCTCAAACGACTCAGTGTTGAATATGTAGAGCACTAGAGAGGGTGTACCGGTCAGGAGTTCATACCCTACGGAGTGCACGTACATACGGAGAGCGGATCGATGTCGGATTGAACCGATGTCGTCATTTCCCTTAGAGCGGTTGCTTGTGGACGAGAGGACATCGAGAAAGAAAACGAGAGAGGGAGGAGGGAGAGAGAGGAGAGAAGGAAGGAAGGAAGGAAGGAGTGAGTGAGTGAGTGAGTGAGTGAAGGAAGGAAGGAAGGAAGGAAGAGTAGAACATAGCTGTAGATGTAATTAGCTGTCGGCCGTGCTGTTTGGCGCCAAGCTGCCGGACAGATAAAAGCGGAATAATAAGCCTAGCATGCGAGCTAACCTCGATGATTTCTATCCCGCTGTTATGTTAAGCTAGCCGAGGCAGCTAACGCGTAGTTGTACAGTAGACTAGCGTGCTCGCTCAATAGCGTGCTCTTATTTCCGTGCATCAAACGGTAGCTGCCCGAGGACGCTGGTTTCTAGCTTCCTAATATATTTATATATATTCGTTAACGTATTAACCGTCTTCGAGGTGCGCGGTTAAGATCTACAAAATGGGGGTGAGTTTGTGTTTCCTTGCTCACACTATAGCGTTACGATGGGGGTTCACGTCGCTGGTGCTAAATGCGGGCGGCAGTTTGAACAAAGACTCGCTGCTGAATCCTGATCGCTCCAAAGCCGAGCCAGTGTGATGGCAGAGCAGCTCCGTTAGCTCACGTTTAGCCTTATATAACGCGCTCCAGCGTCTGTGGACCCCCTCGTGCCGTGTGGGGATTACATTAGAGGAGGTTTCACTCTGATTTCTGACGCTTGAACATGCTGAGATGGAAACTAAAGCCAGTCCAGTTGTGAGGCATGTGTTGGTTGAGTGTGGGGTTGAACATGACTGAGTGTGTGTGTGTGTGTGTGTGTGTGTGATTGAATGAGTGCATGGTAGAATAGGAAAGTGCTGTACTTGCACTGGTGTGTGTGTTCTCTCTATTGTGCACCCAGTCTCTGCAGGAATGCTGTGTTAGCGAACATGTGGCATGGCAGGAGGAAACACAAGCCCGACATGTGGCCTATAACACCAGCTCCACCACTGACTCTGATCTGTATGAACACCTACACACCAGCATGTAGTTATTTATAACTGATTCCAGGCAGCTTCTGGTACTGAGTTCTCTTTTAAACCGGTCTGCAGTTCATGCGCTTGTTTCCTGCTTTGAAGGAAATACTGCTTCTCTAATCATTAATTAAATGCTCTTCTGGACACACTCGGTCCCAGATCCTGCATTTCCTCCCTCTTGTTTTTTATTTAAATTATTATTTTTTATAAATAAATACGTTTTTAAAATATACAATGGTAATATAATATCAGCTCCCAGTATTGTTCAGTACTGTTTCTATGGGTAACACGTGTATCTGTAGTGTGTCCACCGCATGTCATACTGGTTCACAGCGTAAAATACATCAGACGAGGTCCGAGACCAATCCAGGTTTTTTTTTATATTTATTTATATATATATATATATATATATATATATATATATGTGTGTGTGTATGATGGATAGATCAATAGATATCTCCAGATCTTTAACGCCTGTGCTTTTTCATCATTGATATGAAATGTTTTAAACGTTCACTTAAAGTGGAAGCACACGTTTTTTTGTTGTTTTTAAAAAATGAACATGAAAGGTGAAATATTACTTGATACCAATTTTTTTATTTTTTTATTTTTTTTTGGGTTGCTTGTTGGTTTTTACAGAAGAAAACAAACACATGGGTGAATTCCCTCTGTTAAATTACTTCCATGACCTAGCTGTCTCGGCTGCTCAAAGTCAGCATGGACTTTGAACAGTAAATCCATTTTTGAATACACATGGGTTAAAAGTCCTGATGTCCTAGCCAGACACATTTCTCCCAGCTTCATCCCCATCCTCAGGATGAACTGAATCTGGGTGTAAAAGTATATGAGTATAATTTGTATAAGTAGGGTAAAGTGCATGCCACCTTGACACTGCGTCCTTTTTTCCCCTCCGTTTACAGCAGAACTCGGTTCTCCTATATTTAATCTGCAGTTTAGTGGATGTACTTTGCTTTGAACGCTTGTCTTGGTCCCTTAATAACATATTCCTATGATATGTATATAAAAAAAATCTGTACTTTTTTTGCATTAACATCAGAGCTGTGGGAGTGAACGTGTATTTAGAGGGTGAACGTGTGTATTTAATCGTATGACCCGAGGAGGAACGTGTTGTTCCCAGCAGATCCTTTAAATACTTGCCTCGCTGTAAAACTGTGTACATCAAGGACAGATTTACAATGCGTAATTTTAAATAATTACTAAAGGGCACCATGAACTGTTTATTAGATTTACAATGCATTAATTTTTAGGCGTGTGGTGTAGCGCTTTTTGTGTGTTTGTTTGTTTGTTTGTTTAAAAAAAAAGCCATTTAATATCACACTCACATCGGATATCATAGGGTCACATGTGAGAACGGGATACACGTTAAACTGAGGTTAGGGTTAACTACCTGGGACCGATACGCCGGTATGCTGATGTGTGTGTGGAAATGACAATTCAACCAAAAGTGGCTAGAGAGCAGCAAATATGCTCACTGGTTAAAACGTGTGTCTTCCGTTTACTTTAAAGCTTTAATGCTGAATATTGTTTTAAAACTGTTTAAAACACACTTTGATGATGTACATTCACATCTGCAGTATACCGTATAGATTTGTTTGTTTCTCCAAAATTCACATATGAAGGTTCACATGAGCTGGTTTAAAGTGTCTTTATAGTCTGTGCTTCACTGGAAATTAGGTTTGGTATTACATTTGAAGTATTGTTGCACAGACTCTTAAGATTACCTTTAACTTGAGGATACCTACAGATGCTGATATCACAACATCCATTTTAAACTTCTGATTTTTAAAAAAATGAAATAATCTCATTGGCTCCCAACCCTTCTCCTGGTGTACCACTGCTCTGTGCATTTCAGTGTTTTATGTTTATCTGCTGTAACACACCTACCCTGATTCAGAAAGGGCCAGAGAAAATACACAGGTCAGGTGTACACTGAATTAAATGATCGATGTAGTAGTCAGGTGTGCTGGATATCAGGGATAGACATGATTTGCCGTGCCTCCATATTCCAAAACGACTGACAGGAAAGGTAGGACACTGTTTAGATGACGAGTTAATCCGGGATTGATGTTTGACGGTACTTGTCTCTCTGTGTTGCTCTCCGCAGAGAAAGTCAAATCGAGCGAAGGAGAAGAAGCAGAGGAGGCTTGAAGAAAGGGCCGCTATGGATGCAGTGTGTGCTAAAGTGGTTGCAGCCAATAAGGTACAGCGTTTTTTTTTTTTTTACATCCTGAAATTGAAAGTGTGTTAACCTCTTATTTATAGATGGAATTTGTCATTTTGAACATCGCGTCTGTCGTCTCTGCAGCTCGAAGACCCTCTGTCGGCTTTTCCAGTGTTCAAAAAGTACGACCGAAACGGGTACGTGGTGTCACTTTTCCATGAGTTAGAACTTGCTGATGGCCTTTTTCCACTGATAAGGTGTTGGTGTCTAAGCTGAAACCGTTCCATGCCAGTACTCAGCCAGCAAACAAATGCTGCTGGTTTGAAACCAAGAACAAGAAGTCATTTCACTGCCCTAACTGCCAGTTGTTGTTTTGTTTTGTGTGTTTTTTAATGAAAATAACGTCATGTTTTGTCATCATAAAAACTATGATGCTTATAATCAGTTGTGGTAGAAATTTTAGACTTGTACTATCCATCGTCTTCTACAAGAGGATACGTTCCCTCTTTCAAGCCTGTTTTCTCTCAAGTTTTCTTCCTGATGTCATCTCAGGATGTTCTCCCTTGCGACAGTCACCTCTGGCTTGATCATTAGGGATCTAAATATAAATCTGCATCTGGATTTCTCTAAAGCTGCTCTGTGCCGATAATGCGGTGTTAAGCACACTACAAATAAAATTGAACTGAGTTGATTTGACTGCAGATTACTAAGTAGTATGTCCTGTTGCAAAATGGTGATCGTATAAAAGCTGTTATGAATAGTTATTTGCTATTGTATAAATCACCAATACCTGCAAATCTCAACAAGCCAATTATTTGTATACAAGTCCTTTTGTAGCAGGGGTATGGCTTATCACCGAAATTCAGTCTACCTGCTTTTTTTATTTAATTTATTTTTTTGAGATTTAGTGCCTGAACTCATAGTTCTCTGTTGCTGAAAACTCAGTCTGTTGTATCTGTGAGTAAAGTTGTGCAACTCGTCAGTAGTTTTTACTATAACTGTAACAGATATCCTTTGGTTATAACTGTTAATTTTCCTAAACACGTTCAAGCGTTTTCATAATTTATTTTTCAATACTTTATTGAAATAATAGCACACTTTATTTTATTTTAAAAAACATCCTTTTAGCATGATAAATAAGTAGCTCATTTACATGGGAAATTGTCTGACTCTGTTTCAGTACTGTAGAGAAGCTGAAGGATTTTTATTTCACGTCATCTGAAGTCCCCCATCACTGTTATTTTTTTTTACACTGCACAATGATAAACTCCCACTTGTGTTTACATAATTGTTTGGCACTTAAATGGGTGACCACACAGGCTGCTTCTTAAGAAGCTTCACCAGTCTCCTGACTCACTGGCTCCAGCTTTGGATCTGTGTCTCTGGAAAAAGTGTATGAAATTGCTGTTGTTTTTCTTTCTCACTTTTGTATCTCAGGTTAAATCTGGAGATTGAGTGTAAGCGGGTGACTGCGCTGTCTCCCATCACTGTGGAGTGGGCTTATGAGCTGACCAGAGCGAACGTACAGACACTGTAGGTATTAAGCACACAGATTTTTTTTCTTCTGTTTTTTCATTGGTTGATGTATAATGTAACTGATATCATGAATGGTCTGTGAGTAGATTGAGATATTGTAGGATTGAAAACATTATTTTACTGAGGCAGGTCTGCGCGAGAACTGCTTTCACACCGTTAGTGCTCGTCTTTGAATATCACTTGCATTTAAGAGATTAACACTGTAAATGTGACTACGGAGGATCTTAATGTGATTCACAGATTTATAGTCATAATATTCATGATCACCACCTCCCCCTCCCTTTTGAACCCCCAAAAACCCCCCCTTGTTTTAAAAAAGTTTTTTAAAAATATACACATTTTTTTCATAATATTCAAAAAAAAAAAAAAAAAAAAATAAAGAAAGAAAAAGAAGAAGGAAAATGTTAACGGTCCTTGCCTTCCTGCTTCATAGATATGAACAGAGCGAGTGGGGATGGAAGGAGAGGGAGAAAAGGGAGGAGATGAAGGATGAGAGAGCATGGTATCTCTTGGCCCGCGATGCCGAATCTGCCCCTATTGCTTTCTCTCATTTTCGATTCGATGTTGAATGCGGTGACGAGGTGTTATATTGGTACGGTCTGTTATTTTCTGTATGGCCATATGTATCATGTAGTCTTTAAGTAAATATTGGCAGCCAGCTTCAGTTCTTTAACTCGGTTGTAACTCATGGTTGAATGTCATGTTATTCTTGCACGTTCACACGTTAGAATTTATGCGTGAAAATGTAAACGTAGCAGAAAGCTGTTGATAAACTAACCCCGTTAAACTTTTTCTTCAGTTATGAACTCCAGTTGGAGAGCAAGGTCAGGCGGAAAGGTCTGGGAAAGTTTCTCGTCCAGATCCTGCAGCTCATCGCCAACAGGTACAAATTCCAGATGTGTTATGCTACAGTAGAGGACTGTGATTAGGGTACTTCAGGACTCCATATGCAGCAAATACACACACATACAAAGGAAGCACAGACCTGAGATACCAGACCAGTGACGTTTGGGAAAACATGTAATTCTGTTGTGGACTGCGCTTTCGTAGATTAATATTTCTGAGACCAGAATGCATCAGGTTTTTTTGTTTTGTTTTTTTGCAGCACTACACCTTTGGCTCAGTTTGCGCTTTCTGGATCAGTTTAGCAGTTTGCATCTACAAAAAAATCTTCTCTGGAATACACGCAATTTAGGGTTCACTTCCTGCGGTTGTGTTGATTCAGGGGTGAATCGCTTTCTCATTGCAATCAAACCACTCTAGCGATCACATGGAATGGATCTGAGACCACCTTTCTCAGACTCTTTGTATGTGTGGTGAAAACACACCAGGGTAGGCTTGTGCGATATAACAGTTTTATCATCCATACACTGTTTTAAACACAATATCCAGTCAGGTTTACTCTTGAGCTCTACATTTTACATCAGCATACGCTAATCCGAGTTATCACTCAAAACTTGCCAAAAGAGCGGCTCCCCCCAATTATACTGAAGACGACCCATCGGCATGTGAATCTGGAATGATTTGCGCAGGTGTTTTGAACTGATGGTAACAGATACTGCCTGGAAGCCCCACCCCCTCCCTGTCACATGCTTTTGACTGAAGTGCACCTTGCTTTCTGTCATGGTAAAGGGAGAATGTTCCACTTTTTGACTTAAAAATTAAATAGGCCTACAATGACGTCAGATGTAACACTTTACAAATAATGCGAATGGTGATTGTACTTGGAAAGTGAATACGCTGGGTTGTTTTTTGTTCCTTTTTTTTTTTTTTTTTTTTTTTTTTTTTTTGGGACCAGCACTGGTCACTGCAGATGCATTCAAACACCAAGAAGCAGCAGAATTACAAAGAAAATGTCGGCTGTGTGGATGTTGGACAACCAGTTTGTACAAGGTTTATATTGAAAATGTACTGTTATGTATTTTCTACTCCGACTGCACAGTTAGTAACAATGTTATACCCTCCCTTACTCTCCTTGAACCAGAAATCATATTTTATAAAAAAAAAAAATTTTATAGGCCATAGTTTCCGGACAATTAAGTTGTTTATCGGGATTTTTGTCAAAAGGAAAATGGAGAGTGAGGGAAAAATCGGTATCATTGGATTCAAACGGATTAAATGCTGCGTATGTGAAAACAGCCTTTCGAAAGACTTTAAGGGCAGTTGAACTAATTTCATAAAATGTTTTCTTCACCTTGATAAACCCGTAAGGTCTGCTATTAGTTACAAGTGATCGTTTCTAATGGAAATAAATAAAGGGCATCCGTGGATCTGCCATGTAAAATGTTATGCGTTTGACAAAAATCCTAAGTAGAGAGCTAATGGCTGACATTTTGAGACATGTTTTCCATTATCTAAAGTCCTACTGCGAACTGGGATACTCAGGAATAATAATGAATCATGCATCGTGAGTCAGTGATGTGATCTGCTGTCAGGGTTTCTGTATAATTAATACGACATCACCCCTCTTTGAGTCATTCAGCTTAAGATTGAATCAAATTCTCATGCTGCTGTTTGACTTCCTGTTTCTCTCTTTGTTTCAGTACACAGATGAAAAAGGTCATGTTGACGGTTTTCAAACACAACCATGGAGCCTACCAGTTTTTTCGGGAGGCCTTACAGTAAGTTCAAAATCTTTAGCTTGCCTTAATGTTTGTGTCTTCAGTTTGAGAGTTATCTGTACATATGGAATTGTCCATTCACTTACAGTCCTCTGAAATAGTGGACAGTGTGTAAAGAGCACTCTAATGGGTGTGCAGGTGGAGAAATTGTCTGTTTCTAATATTGTGGCAAGTTCAATACCTGTTTCAATGTGATTTAACATGATTACTGTGCTTTCCGCCTCAGGTTTGAAATTGATGAAACCTCGCCCAGCATGTCTGGTTGCTGTGGAGACGAATACTCGTACGAGATTTTGAGTCGACGGACAAAATATGGCGAGGTGTCTGGTCACGCGCATGCTGGCAGCCACTGTGGAGGCTGCTGCCATTAGGTGCTGGTCCTGCTGTTCTGTTACACAAACACTCCTCATACGAACCTCCTGTCAACAATCATGTTTGCCCTACGTTACCCCCACGTTACATCCCCTTAAGCCTAGTTCAGTCACACAGTGTAGCCAAAAAGAACAAGAAATGAACATGAGCCAGTCAGAGTACCCCTGATATGTTCATCTTTCAGTAACTGGTATTTAACAGAGTGTTTAGAGTGCGAGATCTTGCAGTAGGTTACAGTTCATAAGTGACCCGTATAAGAGGAATCACCGGAAATAATGTGAAAAATGGTTTGGCTAGCTAATTTCTTGAGTGTTTAGTGTAAGCGTGAAGTAGGTGACTGGAAATTTGTAATGAAAGTGCATTATCCTTCCGTTACAAGTTTCATGCACAGAATGGTTTTGTGTTGTACACATCCAAATTATGTCATGATATTAGGGATTGCAGGATATTTAAAGCTTTATTTACACAATGTTTGGGTTTAAATATCATGAAAGGGTTTCTTATCACAAAGTATTTTGAGTTTGAATAAGACCAATTAGTGATTTCGCAAGCTTTTGCTATCTTCTACCTCTGTGTTGGGTGGTTTTTTTTAGTTAGTTAGTTTTCCCTGACTTAATTTGAAAGAGTTACTCTGTATGCTTTATAGTTAAGAATGAGAAGCCATGTGGCTTTAGAGGTAAATGGTGCTCTTAATGACTGTGTAAAGGCGAAGCATTGTAAAGCTAAAGCTGTGAAGAGGTGACTGAACTAGGCCTTAGATTAATCTCCCATCTATGAAGGTCCTTCTTTTTGCTTATTATTTTTAACTTAATAGCAGCCCATGACTTGATGGAAAAATAAGTATATTCCCTCTCCAGCTTCATGAATTTTTGGAATAACAGAGATGGCAGTAATGGTCATGTGACAGCTCTGTGTAGTGAACTTTTTCTCTCACCTCAGGAACCAGCATGGTGAGTAGTACATCTACACATCCAATGATAATCATCACAACAAACATCAAGGCTGGACTTGATGCGTTTAGCCTACAATTCTCTTTCTCTCTCTCTCTCACTCCCAAGCTGCTGATCATTAAAGTGAGTTCAGGGGCATGGCACACTGGCTGTTACTGCCATTTTCTCTCTATTGCTCTGTCAGGGTACTTGTACATACATTTTAACGAAATGCAAGGGGCTTACTTAAGTGTTGTATTTCTTTAAGTAACTGAATACAGTGAATGGCTTTGTATTGTTTATAATTACTCAAACTGGTCAGTCTCAGGTCATTCAACTAAGTAAAACCTATATCAAATATTTTATAACAGCTATCCCTGTCAAATTGATGAAGGGGCTGATGCTTATTGCAACACACCCTTAGTGTAGAGATGTACTGTCCCTTTTTAAAAAAAAAAAAAAAAGTATCACAGCCTTCTTTTATCATCTCAAAACATGAGGTTTTTTTTTTTTTCGTTTTTTTTTTTCTTAACTGTATATAATATTTTTCCCATTTTTGTTTTATTTGCCTTCACAAAGGTCTTTGGGGAGAAATTACATTGAGACAATTTAAAAGTGATATGTTTGATAAATGAGTATTCCTGTCTCATGCTTTGTTGTTGATGCAGAAAGGGAAGTTATTTCAGCTTTTGGTGTTTTTATTTGTATGCAACAAATAAACTTGTTTGACTCAAAATGACCGTTTGGTTAATTTATATTGTGCTGAAAACAAGTGATAACATATGATATCCTATTTACCAGTGTAATAAAAACAAACAAACCAAAGGAAATTCCAAGAGAAGCCTTATCACAGCACAATATTTCATTAACATACTTTAACTGAAATAAAATAGTTAATAGTAATAATGTTGGTATAAAGTGTGAGTAAATTGGTATAAAGTGTGCAAACAATACCCAGTAAGTTGGTATAAAGTGTGAGTTCTACCCATATGATAGAACCCATCCAGTAATCCTGTTAGAATGTGCATGTAAATCTGTTTGGATTATATTAACAGTATTTTGTTAGTTTTATTGATGGTCAGATTTTACATTATGTATACTTCTCTAAATACTCTTTAAAAGATTAGATTAAAACCAAGTGGCCAATCATTTAAGGTTATTACTGGACTACTGCTAACCATAACGATGACTGCTTTAGTAGTCATGTCACTCACTGGTAGTTGTTCGTGAGCAAAGCAGGAATTACTTTTCATTTACTTATTTTATATATATATATATATATATATATATATATAAATAAAAAAAACACATAACCATTGTAGATGCTCTGGCGACATATCCCAGACTATACCCATCTATAGACTCAATTATGAGTACAGTTCCAAACATTTGCATGAGCTTCGGACAAAAAGGCCATATTTATTTACAGGAACAAGAGGTTTGTGCGTTAGGTTTTAGGAATGTTCCTTCATAATTACTTTTTAAAATAGTCAAATTAGAATATGCTAAAATATTAATAGTGGGAAATAAACATATCAGGTCAAATGCTTGCTTTTCCCCTTTTGAATGTGATTTAAAGATTATCTTCTGTCTGTCTCTGTTTTTCTCTGTCTGTCTCTCTCGACATTTTTAACAACCTCTCAATCCTCTCTGAACGGTTATATTTCACTTCCTGTAGCCCCGGTCTCCCAAATTCTTCTTTCTGACATGTCTTATAATTACCTCATTTTTTTCCTACACTGTGGATGGCTATTGTTAATTTTTCTTTAAGTCTCCAGTGACTAAATGGAAACGGAACTACAACGACCCGCATCTTGTTCACGGGAACGCAATGAAAGTTGCACCGCAGCGGAAACTGCTGGAGCTGTTTGAAATGGATTTGAATACAATGGGCGTTTGTTCTTGGATGCGGAAGCGTCATCGCTGATTTTGTGTATAAACCATTATGTCGCTCAGGCGAATTAAACAGAAATCGTAAAGCCCTTCTGCTGACCGGACCGGACTGATGACCTCGGCTGTAGGTTAGGAGAAGCCCCTGTTTCATGGCAGGAGTATGTCCGCAACCCAGTAACGATGATTCGTTAGTAACTAGCTCACTGGCTTTAATGCACATTTTCTGCGTCGGGAAAATATCTCCGTCCTCATGTCAGACCCCTGCTGCTCATCATGCTTTGCTTTAGGCTGCTGTCGATAAGCTTACATTCAATACAAAGACTCGTGTGTCCTGGGTTATAAGGTGAAGTTCACAGCAGTTTGACCCGTTCTGTTTCTGCTGTCACCTCTGTACATTGAGGATGAAGCTCAAACTGAAGACTGTGTTTCTGCTGTACTTTATGGTCTCCCTCCTGGGCCTCATCTATGCTCTAATGCAGCTAGGTAAGACTGGTGTATCTTAATTCTCCTGTCTGAAACTCCAGTTAATGATTTATCAATACCACTTACTTTAAAATAATCCTTGGACCTTGTTTTTGTGTCCCACCCCCACTAGGCCAGCACTGTGACTGCAGAGAACATGACTTGCCTAAGGACCGAACCATCTCTCAATTGAGAGGGGAGTTACATAAGCTGCAAGAACGAATAAAAAAATCAGAGGCATCAAAAGCCTCCAGGCAATCTAGTTTGCCAACAATCTATGTAATAACACCTACCTATGCAAGGTCTGCTTTTCGTTTGAACAATTTTGAGATCTGTTCTTGTATGATGAAATATTCTGAAAGCGTATATATATAATATATAATACTAAGTTTCATTCACAAACAAACTCTTTTCCTCCTCTAGACTGGTGCAGAAGGCCGAGCTCACACGCTTGCTCCACACTTTTCTGCATGTACCCCAGCTCCACTGGGTCGTGGTGGAGGACTCTCCCAGTCCGACACAGCTAGTGAGAAACTTTCTGGCTGTGTCTGGGCTGACCTACACTCATCTACACATGCTGACGCCTAAAGACCGGAAACTACAGGAAGGTGACCCTCACTGGCTGAAGCCTCGTGGGGCTGAGCAGAGGAACGAGGGTTTGCGCTGGCTCAGGGAGAAGGCTGCTGCTGCTGCTGGGGGGAAAGGGTTAGGCTTTGAGAGTGCTGTTATCTACTTTGCTGATGATGACAACACATATAGCCTGCAGCTCTTTGAGGAGGTGAGCAACTTCAGCCAATATTTAAAAAAAAAAACCCAGAAAGGTGGTTTGTTAATGTGTTTAGTGTTAAAACATTAAACACTCATTGCAAAATGTATCAGAAGAAATACAAATTTGTTACACGTACAATGTCATCCTTTAATAATTTGTATATCAGACACGGCAGAATCAGAGCTGTGGAGCTTATTTTGTGACATCACATTTGCATTCATTTACTTTTTCAGCATTTGGCAGACATTCTTTGTCATCTTCAGAAAAAAAAAACATCCTCATGGTAGTGCAAATAGCAATACCATTCAGCTAAATCCACGTTAGAGAGATGTTATTACAAAAAGTTAGTACAGTAACAAAATCATGTGGAACCCAATGGGGATGCCTCCGCGAACAAGTCTAGGCCTTCTAGTTAATAATTTGAATGCCTGCCCTTTAAATATATTTCAAACAGGAAGGAAGCTATAGAAGAATATTGAAGCTATTGTCTTCTTATTAAAGAAGGTGACAAAGTCATCAGCGTTTAAGGAGGTGGTAGAGGGGTAAGAAGTAAACAAAAAATGTTATGGAGCTTGTGTGGATCAAATGCCGGTGCTTCCAGCTTCTTTTTTTTTAAAGGATCTCTTGCCAGCAGTCTCTGAACTTCGCAGCAGTCCAGCAGAACTTTGGTGTAAACCACTGGAGTCACATGGATTACTTTTACAATGTCTTTATTGGAGCTTGATAGTTTTGGTTACTGAACTGTAAACAGAGGCACAGAAATCTCCCAAGTTTCATTAAAAATGGCTTCACTTGTGTTCCAAAAATGAACAAAAGTCTTACGGGTTTGGAACGACATGAGGATGAGTAATTCATGACAGAATTTCCATTTTTGGGTGAATTATCCCTTTAATCCTCTCCCAACAACAAGAAAAGACTTTCTTGTTTTTGAAGATAGAGAACAGAGGAGGTCAGTGGATGAAGAAAGGATGGACCTTTAAGTCACAAACTGAGCTTATCACATATTGAGCTCATACCGAACACTCTCCCCCAAATCTGTATTTTCCCCTCCACAGACGTTCTAGAATATAAAAAATATATAGTTTCATTGATTTCAGGGGTCTCTGAATAGCACTTTGACATCAGTGTTTCACATTTTGTTTTTCTTTTTCTCGCTATTGTTTACCTTACCCCTGTCTGTCTGTCTCAGATGCGTTACACTAAGAAAGTCTCTGTTTGGCCTGTGGGTCTGGTGGGGGCTATGAAGTTTGAGCGGCCTGTGGTGGAGAATGGGAAGGTGGTTCGTTTCCACACCGGATGGCGACCGAACCGCCCCTTCCCCATTGACATGGCTGGCTTTGCTGTCTCTCTGAACCTGGTATTGGCCAATCCTGAGGCTTGGTTTGATGGCAATGCTGAGATGGGCTTTCTGGAAAGCAGCTTCCTGCAGAACCTGGTTACCATGGAGGAGCTGGAGCCCAAAGCTGACATGTGCACTAAGGTAAATTTTCACTACATAATCGCAGCTGTAAATCTGTGGACTGCATATTAGTAATTTGTATATGCATAGTATGTGTGGTAATGTTCTAAATGTGTGTTGTTTTGCTGTATCAGGTGCTGGTGTGGCACACACGTACTGAAAAGCCGAAAATGAAAAGAGAGGAGGCTCTTATAAAGCAGGGGTTAGGATCAGATCCCAATGTGGAGGTGTAAACTCCAAGAACACCCTGGTACATCCCAGTTACAAAACCATATCCTGCTGTAGCGTTAACCTGAGAACTTTCTTCTTTCTTTAAGTATATTTAAGTATGGGAGGTCTGTTTACTCTTGTCCAGGAATCATGACACTGTATTAACTGTACGGTTATCATGATTGGGTGTATGTATTTGGGTGCATGAATGAATGCGGTTTTCTATTTATATATTTATTTATCATTCATGGTATTATGTAGAACACATGTAGATATTCAGTGTTTCTGCCTCATGCCTGTAAATGTTTGTCTTGTACAATAACATATTATTGCTATGATCAGGGAAGCCATTAATCAGGAGTTCTGGGGTGAGGAGGATGCCAAGGGACCGGAGTTACCAGTGTAGCCAAGGGGTTCAATGAGACCCTAGTGAACCAAAATCACAAAAATTGTACTAGCTATGTACATCTTGATCTTAATGAGTTCAAATAAAAGACATTTTACACAAGCTTCCTAGTTTTATTTCAACCTTGGAATGTGTGTCCATAGAAGCTATGGAGTAGAACAGCAACAAACCTCAGGCAGAACATAATACGAATAACTGGAATTGTACGTCTTGTCAGTGTCATCATTATCTTAATGTTGCTGTGTACAGTTCTGCACTCATTGGTTATTTATTTCAGCTTAACCTATCATACAGTTGCACTGTTGTTATGCACAACATGTCAGACCCCACTTCTCCATACAGCAGTGGAAATGGACCACTGTGCAGATATTTGGGTGGCAAACCATTCTCTGTACGCCAACTTTTGGGGGGAAAAATTTCCCTCAAATTCATGTTCTTGGCTGACAGCAGTGGAACCTGATGTTGTCTGCTGCTGGTGTAGCCCATGGGCCTCAATGTTTGATGTGTTGTGTACTCTGAGATGCTTTTCTGATAACCACGGTTGTAAAGTGTGGTTATTTGTGTGTGAGTTACCATAGCCTTCCTGTAAGCTCGAACCGTTCTTCCTCGCTCTGACCTCTCATCAGCAAGGTTTTTAAACCTGCAAGACTTCTGTTCATTATGTGTCTTTTAATTCTGTTGTGCACCATTGTCTGCAAACTCTTGAGACTGTTGTGTGTGAAAATCCCAGGAGATCATCAGTTTCTGAAATACTCAAACCATCCATTTAAGGCACCAATCAATGCCATAGTCATTGAGATCACACTTTTTCATGATTCTGATGTTCAGTGTGAACATTACCTGAAGCTCCTGACCTGGAGCTGCATGATTTTATGATTGTCAGATTAAATAACTGCATGATTGAGCAGGTGTTCCTATTAAAGCGCAAATCTAAGTTCATTAATACTGTAAGGAATGTGCTGCTCATATCACCGCGTATTCGTTAACAAATATAATGTGTTTCCACATTGACAGAAATATCCATCTATTAGTTGAATACACTATGACCTTGCAGGGTGTGGTTGTGCTCATGTTTGATGAGTATGGTCATGTTGCTTGGTGAGTAATTGCTCCGTTGTCTAAAGACACCGTCAGCACACACCCCTCTTAAAGACTCCTGACCACATCCCATCCGAATCTGATGCTGTCCTCACATTACCATACGCAGGCACCGACACGCACAGCTGCAAAACAGCTGCTGCCGTGGCTCATGTGTATTGTGTGATGAAGTTCAAAGTGCCTGAGTTTCCTTACCTGAGGCTCAAATTGAGAGATGGAATAAGCTGACTCACAACTTCTGAAATCCTGTCATGTGAGATCACTCATGTGTACACTCTTAAAGGAACATTATCAAGGATTGACCTGTTGCTGCCTTTCAAGTCTTTATTTGTTAAACAACACACCTAGGAATATAACGCATTCCTTTACTACTCCCACTCTTGGGCTATTAATTAAAGTTGACAGTATTTAGCAGTATGGAGTTCAGGGTGTGTAGAGGCAAATTACTTTCCCCAATTTTAAATCAAAATCTCTTTTCTATGGCACTGATAAAATAATAAATCCAATAAAACACTATCTTTCCTCTGTGAAACTGTGTGATATGTGTGCAGACATGTGGCTGTGTGTTTTGTGTTGCATTTACTAAAATAGCATTAACTAAAATTTGTTTTGCTCCATGAGTTAACATTAATGGCGGTACAGTAAATAAGCTTTTGTGGTCGAAACCTTGATTGTTGCAAAGTGTTCCCACCCAAAACCTATACCAAACACTACACATCAATGAAATCCATGGTTTCTCTGTATGTAGCAGCAGAAGAGTGTTAACATTCACTGTCAGGAAAAGGTACATTTGTTTTCCATAGGGTACAGTGTGATATATCCTTAAACACACTACAATGGTCTTTATAAATAAAAAATGAAATTAATGAAATAGGTACCTCAGTCATGACTCCAGTTTATTCTGAGTATTCAGACTGCTCATATGGTGTTCCGTAATCATTCCAATAGGGAAGGTACTCCATATTTAGTGTACCTAATGTGTATCTAGTGATAAGCCTTGATAATAATTATCAAGAGCGAGGCCCATGGAGATTGTGAGTTAGAGAACCTGATTGAGTTTGTTTTAGTGACGACAGGTTTAGGCAGAGTCTGTGACGTGAGTGTGAGTATGAGGTGAGCTAAGGGAGTACTGAGCAAGCACTCACACACACACACAGATCCAATCCTTCAGGGAACAGCAGCAGGTATGCTACTCACCTCTTATTGTCTTACATTCTTGACACAAATCATGCGTTTAACTAAGGTAGGAAATACACATTAAGAGCCACTTGTATATTGGGTATAAGTGTATTACTTATTCATCTTAATTGTATATTATTATGTGTATTAATATTAATACCTAATTTCTCCATCTGGGGATTAATAAAGTATTATCTTATCTTAATTAATTAAAGGAATATCCACTATCTCTCTAATGTATGTGTGATTAACACAGCTTAGAAAGACTGTTAATGGAAGCAAAGTCTAAGAGAAGTTGTTGAGTTTGGTCAATATTTGTTTAACCGTTACACTAAACAATAGCTCTGACTATTCCATAAAATGTCCTATAAAATCATGTTTCACATCAATGTCAAATGGCTAACCAACAGCTTCCTGTAGACTTTGTTCATAAAGGAGTTTTGAGCTGTTTTGTCTTTTCTCAGTATAGGGAAATGTGTTGAAATTATTGTCTGTTGTGATTACAAATATAATACAGATGAGATGAATAAACATTGGGTTGAACACCACTGGTGTATTCCTTTAAGACACGACATATCTGCAGGATACAATGTAAATCAAATGAACATAGGATGTGCTATAATTGCCTTCACTATAGACATTAACATGGACATGTAATATTACCAGATCTGTTCAGAGTACTATGTGATGGTAGGTTTCAGTCAGACACACACTCGCATCTTGGCACGAGTCACAGTTCCAGCAAAACTAGACAGAGTCAAAGTCAAAGTCAGGCTGGAACTTCTCTTATCTATCAGGATATTATATCACACAGATACATCAGACACACACGCAGGCACTGAACTTTGAACAGTGTCATGTTGATGAGGTGATCTGCACAAGAGATATATAATAAGTACATACCAATAGCCTTCAGAGCGTTATAAACATCTTTGGTATCAGGCTGAGCACTTCTACCAAACTATACCTAAACCTTACCATATCAAGGTCATAGAAAAAAACAGAACATTGATTTAATATCTCGCTTCCTGTCTACGTCTTCCCTCAGTATACAGATAAGTGATAACCTCAAATACTTGGAAAAATCATGACGATCGGCAAAAGCTCCAAAAAGCAAAAGGCTCCTCGGTCTCCTCCTTTCCTAGACCGGGCCAGTGGATTCTATGGACGTTTAGATGAAATAGAAACGGAGTTCAAGACAGAAGCACAGGTCACAGAGAAACAACCAGCGTCTAAGCCTGTGGCAGGAGAAATGAACAGCAGAGAGCTGCCAGATGATCAGGAGCACTGTGTGTTAGATTTCAGCGAGGGCATGATGGAGGATGATGGGACCACCCTGTTGAAGAGGAAGCCAAGCCGACTGAGCCGGCGGTGGAGCAGGAAAAGCTCCAGGAGGACCAAATCTGATAAATCGTCCCTGGAGATGGACATCCAACACACTGAGAATGAGGTGGCTCCTTCTATTAACCCGAGCCTGGATGTGCATTTAGAAACTCAGCCTGAAACATTATCAGGCATCAGAGCTCTAGAACCCATGCTAATCTACTTCTCTGTAAGAGAGGAAGATGATGATCAGAAGCTCATTCCTGAAGATAAGGAGAGACAAAGGGAGATGAAGGAAAAGAGGAGAGAAGGAGCGGTGGAGGGGAAACCAGACGTAGAGAACATGAAGGTCGTTAAAAGGAGTTCTCTTAGGAATTATCACAAGGTGAGATACCACAAGGTTATGACATAAGAGATCAAACTTAATCTCAAGCCACAGATTCCTGTTATAATATGACCTGTTTATGATTAGTTAACGGATTACTCAGGGAGATTTTTGGAAGATATTTCTATCACACTATATTTTAAATAACAACTTAAATTTAATATAGTAGAATAGTAGTAAATTTTAATGTTCAGGGTTTTTTTTTGCCAAACCTTCATAATCAGTATTTCATGAGTGAGCCTGTGCCAGCACAAATTACACTTAAATAAGTACAGACTTAGACACAATTTAACTTCCTGATTATGTAATCTGTATAATCAGGAATTTTTATGGTGGCCAAAGTTCTCTTTTCTAATGCAGATTAAAAGATGAGGTTTGTTAAATTATCCATTGCTTTAGATGTTTTCCACATTATGATGTGATCAGAGTCTTCCTCCTGTTGTTTCCTATTTTATCGTGTTTTCTTTGCTTCATTTAGAAGTCCTCCTCCTGTCCATCTCTTACCGTCTTTCTATTCCACAGTCGTTTTGTTTACACTGTACATACAAATAAAGTAAAGGGAGGGAATGGGATTACAGAATGTCCATAAATGTAAAAAATCTTTACTATTCAGTTATATATATATATATATATATATATATATATATATATATATATATATATATATATATATATATATATATATAATGTGTGGATAAAATAGTTTACATTTGGTTTCTGCCCTATACAGTTTGTTAGTATTAAAGCCAGATTGTTGCACGTGTCCAATGAACACCGATTTGTTTTTCAGGTTTTGGATAAAGCATTCCGACGAGGATGGGAGACCTTTGTTGCTAACTTGTACAGTGTGACCTTCTCTCCTATTTCCTCCTCCGTGTCCTCACCAAGCAAGGCTGAAATGGACAGGATTGCTGCTCTTACAGATTTTAGATGCTGATTTAATTTAAATATAAATGATCAATTTCAGCTGTTAACTGCCTGAAAATGTGTTAGGTAATTATGATGTAGTAATTCTTATTACATGTATTTTTTGTAAGCTGTATTTATATTTGATTTATCTCCACAAGAATCACCTTTGTTAGTTAGTTACTTTGTTTATGTTACAACAGTATCTAACATGGATCTTGTTTAAGGACGGTTTGTGTTCTATAACCTGAGAAAGCAAGATTCATATCTTGAAAGTGCCTGAGGTTGTAGTTTTGGTTCTGACTTGGGTGCAGGACTCGGTGAATTATGTTACTGCTCAATAAGCTTTTGTCCCACAGAACAAGAACAATCTCCCAAAACAAAATGGAATCATTTTAGGATTTGTTATGAATGTTGTGAAACTGATTGAGCTGAGAACAGTATTACGGAGGCAGAGCTCATTGATGTCATTTGTCTTTGCTAGTGGGCCATGACCCTGGGACTAAAACTCCAACACTGGGAGCTCATATCTTCTTGGCTTTGAAGTCCATGACTGAGCCAGCTGACTTGTTTTTATTGATCATAAACCATTCATAAGTATTAATGACCTTATATGATCAGAACTACAGAGAAACAAATAAAAAATACATTTCATTGTAAAAGCTTTGTCCAGGTTATTCGCTAGGGGCTATGTCATAAGCACTGATAATTTACATACTTGAATTTAAAATACTGAACACATTTTATTAGGAGGCATTAAGATATTTCCCTGTAACTTATTTGCAGCACCTTAAACACACAACTGGGTTGGAGTGTCTAGTTTTCCCTCCAGTGTCTATACAGGCCAGGTACAGTAAGTGCAATTTTCCTGAGCAGCACATTCCCTCTTTCAAGTGGATAGTTGTAAATTATTATTTTTTAAAATATATATACATTTATTTTTATTTATTTTATTTTATTTTTACATTTATTTAAATGATTTCAACATCTCTTAAGTTGAATAAGAATTCCAAAACTCTAGATCTCTTTTATTTTAATGTGTATCCCTGAAAGATCTGGCTACTTTCAGTACTTTTTGTGATATTTTGCATGGCTGCCCTGATTTGTTTTTGTTTTTTTATTTCTTCTTTGCTTCATGTTTCTTCTTCTTCTTCTGCTTATAGCTTATGTGGATTTTCCCTTAGCTTTCCATGTCATTTAGATATAAATAACCCTAGCTGAGGAAATAGGTGAGAACACAATACAATATGCCTGCAAATGCAATGCCACCCAAACATACTTGAAACAGAACAGCACTTTGACAGAATAAACAGAATTCTTCAGGAAATCACATTATGAACATATCTGGCTTAATGGAAAATTTGCTGTATTTGGCAGCACAGTACATCACCCATCGACCTGATAGATCACACAAACAGATTCATATATAAATACATGCATAAATAAAATCATAACAATAATCACAATCATAATATACTATATGGCCAAAACTATGTGGACACCCAATCATTACACCCATATGAGGGTGGGTCTCCAAACTGTTGCCACAAAGTTGGAAGAACACAATTGTATACATAGTCACTGTACACTGCAGCATTACTATTTCCCTTCACTGGAACTAAGAGGCCTTAACATGTTCCAGCATGGTAATGCCCCTGTGTAGACAGCGAGGTCCACAAAGACATCGGGTGCTTCTCAATACTCAAACTGATGCTTCCTCGCTCCTCTGCCCTCCAGCCCGTGATCTGGGGATGAATGAAAGGTCAACCATCTTGAGGAGGCGAGGAGCGAGGATACATAGGTGTATACTATGCGGAAGTGTTTCTGTCAAAAAAAACTGACGCCCCTCCTCCTTTACATCTGCCGCAATCTCAAACAAAAAGTCATTTGATGGTGTGATGGAATTTTTGTGAAATGTAATAAAAATAATAATATGCTTATAATGAGTATTGTAATTAATTGATTCTGTAATTAATTGATGGTTGACGTTGATCGATTTCCGGGTCACGTGCCGGAGGAGGGAGGAGCGAGGAAGCATCAGTTTGAATAATGAGAAGCGCACATGAGGGCGATGTTTCTTCATGTGTGCGGGAACGCCGTTTAAACAAATTCTTCTTCTTCGGCACGTGGCGCACAGGTGTATTGTGTACTACTGCCACCTAGTGATGGAGATGGGACGTGTCGCCCTGGACATACAGCTGATCTGTAATCACGCGCATGCGTTAAGGTGTTATGGCGCTAGAAACTCAATCAACCGCATGTGCTCAAACAGAACCACGTGTTAGGAAACCTCAGTAAGTTTGAAACATACAAACCCCTGCAATATGCAAAATACATAAACGTTTATAATGTAAACAGACAAACAAACAAACAAAAAACACGTTTATTATGAAAAGGCATGGAGTATAACAAGATATAGATTGATGGTCTCAAATCGTTTTATTTTAGTCCTGGTCTGTAGCATAATTTTATATGGAATAACCAAACTTAAATGAAAGAAAGAAATCTATATTAGTTGTATTAGTTTTTCAGCATTGTAATGTAAAAAGACACGCATGCACAAACTCTCTCTCTCTCACACACACACACACACACACAAATAATATAACCTCAGCAAAAAAGAAACGTCCCTTTTTCAGGAGAAAAATGGACATTTTGTAAAATCCAAATAAGCTTTACAGATCTTTATTGGAAAGGATTTAATCAATGTTTTTCATGCTTGTTCAATGAACCCTAAACAAATATTGCACATGAAGAAGTTTACAGGTGGTAGGCGATTAAGGTCACAGTTACAATAACTTAGGACACTGAAAGAGACCTTTCTACTGAAGAACACATTTGAGTTATTCCATCTCAACTGGTCTAGTGCAGGTTGCTCGACCAATTTTAATTTTCCTAAAACAATTTGAGTGATTACCTCTAGGTATTGGCATTGCAAAATCAGATTTTTTTTTTTTTAAACTTGGTTTAACTACAACGGACATTTTGTGTCGTGGCACACAACAAAATTCGGTTATATGGCTGTTTACGGAAACCTCAATATCTCGGCTCAGGATGGTTCTAGATCCTTGGAAGAAAACTTGATCTCTAGAACACATTACAAGGTACACAGACATATATAAACATTCGTGTTCCTTACACTGAGAACTTAAGTCCAAATATAACACTCGAGATTGCACACAGTTCCACTTTTAGGGTAAATACCAAGTTGACCAAGTTTCATGTCTGTATTACATATGGTTCTGCACAATCAGTTTGATCGAAGAAAAAATTGCTTGGACTAAGAAGAAGATTATTGTTAATATTTATTTGTATTCAAATTGACATGACTTCTGAGCTTTGGAAATATAAATGTATTTGTCAAGTCATAAATAACTTTAAAATTGGACAAGTGGCTGAATCCCAACGATTTCCTTCGCCTTATGAAAAACCGCTTTTCCATCGACGTTACCCGGAACAATTAATCCCAGGAACTTTTTTCAAAGTACCATTTGTCCTACAATTGTACTACAGAAATAAATGTATAATGTAGTGCGCTTTTGTTCTATAGGGGGCTCTAGTCGAGCGTGAACTTTACAGGAAGTGACGTGTTAGTGTCTCAACTAAAAATTGCGAACTTTAACCTGTTTCGTATCTAGGAAAATGTCGTTTCAAATGTACTTTGTGAAATTAACAATCACAAAAATTAGTAAACACATTAGTAACACGTTAAAGAATTGTAAAAAACGGTTGAGCTGTTTGTGTGTGAATGTTTTTTGAAAAGGGGCGGGGCTTATGGGGTCTAATAAAAGGCGACACTGCCTTCGTTTCGGCCATTTTCCTGCAGCACAGACTGAGGTAATGTTCGTTCTTCTGTATTTATGTTTGGAGGTTTATCCAAAAAAGGCCGTATTATTGTTGTAGCTTTTAATCATGCTTAATTTAACCATGTGAAGATATTTACGCAGTAAATCTAGAATATTTGGTAATCATATGTAGTTTTGGATTGAGTAGGCCCAAATCCTCCTATATCCTCCTGGTCTGCTTTGGGGAAGATTCATCATCCATGGCCATCCTTTAACTCTTTCTGCTTGGTCGCTTAAATTTTGACTGCAGAACTAATGAAAACGTATTTATGCATTATTAGGAGCGGGTATTGGCTTTATTTGAATTTTTTTTTTTGCTTGAATGATTGCTGAAATTATGGCGCACGGTGGAGCATGCTGCAGTCCCATCAGATCTCTCAGTGATGATAACTTTCACAGACCTGTACTGAACTACTGTGATTGCAATTATGTTATCTGACGAGAGAATTCTTTTTTTTCCCTCTTCGAAATAGTGTTTTGGTAATTAGTGTTCGTTTCTCTCGGGCCTCCACGTGGTCATCAGGCCTTTGAGTAACCATGCTCTTTCTTATTTCAGACTGGATGTTCAGCAGCTGGACAGGTGTGTATTTCTTTCCTTTATTCTCAGGTTAAGCCCCAGAGCAGGTTGCTTGCTCTGAATGTAATGTTCTAATTGTTGTGATTGGTACACTGCTGTGATGAGTCTTGAACTCTCTCTTTCTGAATTCTGTTGAGGAGTCTGTGTTTAATTCTGAGTAGTTTGTCTTGTACATTTTTTTCATATATGCATGTGCATTGATTAATTTTTGAAATGTTCTTTGCAGCTCCTCTGATCTTCTGGTTCAGTTTGCTGATTAAAATGGTGGGTTTTGTTCTTCGTTCATTTGTCTTGTCTGAGGGTTTTTAATGATGAGTTTATCGACAAGCATATGTCTGAATTTCAGTGATGCTCACATTTAAATCTGAACCCTTTACCTGTTCATGTAACAGAAAATATTCTATCCTTTTTCACAAGTTGTTAATTTTCTTTAACAGATGGATGTTTATCCCAAGATTAACTTCTCAACATCTCGGGTGTGCAATGGGTGCCCATTTGTAAGTAATGTCTTTGTACTTTGATGTTTTCAGTATTAAGCTTTGGCATGAAGTGTCTGAAATGGTTAATGGGTTTCATCCCATCATTTCTGGACGGCCACTCGGTCAAATGGCATTCTAGTCACAAGTCTGATCAGACAAACATTAGTGTAGATCAGAATTCAGTCACTTGACCAGCCTTTGTTTCTACTTTCTTGATTCCCCCCCCCCAACAGTGGTCCTGGTTTAAATGTTCCTGAAAGACGAGGTGGTGAGTACATGTTCACGTTAGTTTCTACTCTGCAGTCTGAAAGGATGACTTGGGTCCTACCCATGAAACTTGTGGACGACCTTATTGTCCCATGGCATTTAAGTCACCAAAGCACTGATCAGACTGCTCTTAATGCATCCTGTTATAGGGAAAGTGATGGCTTCATCTTAGCTAGACTTTGTCTTGCAGATGTTATGAAGTGAATGCCTGTTGGTGACCACTGCTTTGACTGCTGTGGTGAGTCTTCTACGTGATTTTAATTTTGTTGGTGTTGTCTCAGTGATGTGGCATTTATTCTTAGCTCAGTTTGAACCCATGTGAAAACATTGAAACATCTGAGAGATTGAGAGGCAAGTTTTATAACTTGCTTTGTGTGAATTTATGTACAACAGTTTTTCTTTATTGACCTCTTTAGATGGGTGGTGTTTGCCTGGAAGGCTGAGGGTCTTCAGATCAGGGTAAGCAGATGTTTGCATTTAAGTAGCATCAAAGTGAGGGTTCTGGAGCTTGTGCCAGTTACTCAACTGTATGCATCTTTTGATTTGTGTTTGAAACAACCAATATTTTATCTTAGCCTTTCTTTTCTAAAGATTAAATATCCTTGGTTAATATAAGAGAAATTGATTGCACAGAGCTTACAGATTTGAACTGTGCTACAGAGATCAGTCTTCATTTTCAGATTCCTCTGAAACTAGCTTTATTTAAAAAGTTTACTTTTCTCTACAGACTGGACATCCTCTGAAACCCAGATGTTTGAGCCAAATGAAAATCTTGGCTCAAGTGCTCTTGAATGCCATTATCATGGTAAATGTAATTTATTTTTTTAATAAATGGTTCTGGTCTCTGTGATGAAGATACTTAGCTCACTTTGACCCACTGTGAAAAGTCACGAACACCTGAGAGATCTGTATGCTTTCTACTCTACCTGCCTGGCCAGATGTGTCTGTAATCCTTTTTGTATTGTTTACAGGATTGCATTTTCATGAACAGAAGAACGTAACTGCTGGTCTGTTGTGGATTTCAGGTACATCAGTGATGCTTTTTTCTCTCTTCCATGTCTGTTTGAAACATTCTGCATCTTATGATGATTTACTTTGGAATCTCGTTCGTCTGAACTCCTGTTGAGAATTTTTGAATACTGATGATGCTGTGGTCTGTTACTTGTTGCATTGAACTTAAAATGCAGAAACTAATTGTAACCTTCTTATTTAGGGTGGGCCTGACAGTTTGAGGAATAGGTGAGACCCTGAATTTTTGTACTAAAATACAATTTAGTTAACTCCCATTGAGTAGAGTAGTTGCTGGCCCTTTATGATGAAACTTGCACATGTCTTACGCACTGTGTCAACACCAGAACCTGCAAAGGTGAACCCACTGGTGTTGCCAGAGCAACAAGGGGAGAATTTGTTGGGGTTACCAACTGTCTGATGGCCCAGCCGTGATTGTTTATTGTCCTGGAGTATCACTTCATGTCTCATGCAATGCACACTTTTTATTTCAGCTGAAACTATGGATAAGCTGGATGCTCTTTGGAACAAAGGTGTCCCTGATCAGGTAGGTGTGCAGGTGAAATGAACTGAAGAGAAATGATGAAGTGATACCGCCCCAGTCTGAATATGATCTGACTGAATGGTACCCCTCTGATCTATCTGCTCCAATCTAAACTACTCATTGTTGGTGCATCACTTCATAAACCTGAGCAGAAGTCTCTAGAGTTACTGAATTTCTTTCTTTCTCCATTACTTTTGTTTAAAAGGAATATCTTGTCTTTCCTCTAGGGACCATAAGCCTGTGCCTGATGATACTGGTGCTGTCATGGATGAGGTTTGTATTTAGTTTGGCACCTTTTAACAACTCTAGGTTGAAATGATGACTTGAGATTACCGCCCCAGTCTGATGTATAGTGACTGACTGGTACCCCTCTGATCTAGAGAATATGGACATTATTTTTTTTTCTTAGTTTTTTCTTCTCTAAATATAACTGCTTTTACAGGTCATCTCTTCTGTTGTAGAATCAACTTGGTGAGTTGTATACTTTCTCCTATTGCAGGCTCTTATAATAAATGATGAATAGTGATACCGCCCCAGTCTGATTATAATCTGACTGAATGGTACCCCTCTGATATAATGCTTTGGTATGAGTAAATGTCGCCTGCAACTGAATAAATAATAAAACAGTCTTCTCTTTAAGGTGCTGGAGGCCATGGACATGAAGTTATGCCTGTAAATGCTGTCAAGACCTAATAAAGCTTTTTAACTCAACTTCTCTGTGGTGCTTAGATTTATTCATGGTGATTAATCTGCTGGTAGATATGATGCAAACTTCTCATGAAGACCTGAATAAGTGACTTCAGGGTTGTGTGCAGGGTGTCCACGGGTCCTTAAGGTCTTTAAATTCTTTAATGTAAAAAGGTATTCACGCTTCAAAGGTGTATGCAACAGAAAAACAGACTTGGATATCTTGGCTTGTTTTTTGAAATGGTAAAGTTGTGACTGTTGCACTAAGTGTATGACTAATCATTGAGTGGCTGTTAGTGCAGCTCTACACTAACTTCATTTCTGTCTGTGATGGGAGTTGGACACTTATAGCCTGCATTTGGACAAAATGCACACCAGATATTTAATTTTAAACTGTTGCTAATTAAAAGGTGTTTCTGCCAAAATAAAAGCCACAAGGGCTAATGTGAATCAAATGTTACTATTTTTTCCCCAAAAGTGCTGTGTATATTAATCCTTCCCATGATTTTCCAAGAAGGGGAGGAAATACTGGATTAAAATGACCATTTGAGCAAATGGTAATGCAAAAATACATTTTCTCTCCCATATTCCTCTAAAAGTTTACCCTGCTATAGATGAGAATCATTATAACTGATCTATTATAATTGATGGGATATGCAGGTCTTAACTTCTTGGATACCTGCAGATACCCTGTGTAGGGGAGAACATCTTTCACAAACTAGTTCAGATCAAATAAGATGACTTGCACTGGTTGTGTTTTTGGTCCAATTCAAGTTTGAAGGTGTGAAAAGAACCTGTTTATTGCACATGAAGTGGCAAATGTTTAATGTTTCTGCATGATCTCTTTTGTTAGGTGCAAGTGCTGGAAGAGTAACTTGTTACACTAAAGGTTTTTGACTCACCCTTGAGTAATGGGTGGGGATATCAGGATTGGCATCAACAATTTGAGTGACTTGGTATCTCTGACTCTACAACCTCACAAAGTCAATATGTATGGTGAAGTTCCAATAATGTTTGCACAAGGAAGAGTCTAGAATGGCACTTGGCAATCAGTTACAAAAGTCTACTTTATTTGCTATTTAGGAAATGGGTATCCTGGGGAAGCATTAAACAACTCATTTTGAAATGATCACCTTTTTACAAGCAATGGAGAAATAATGATTTGGTAGGCATGCTCAAACCTGAAACAATGAACACTATGTGCTGAGGTTTGGGCATTAACAGCTGTAACCGCAGAGCACGAACACTTCAGTTTTCTCCTTAACACATGAGAAACATTCAGCCTTATGTGAGATAGACATGAGACCTTAAAGGTGCCAAGTGTTGCACTGTTTATTAATTTAAGGAAAAAATCTATAACCATACACGCTGTAGTGCATTAGCTATGTTGCTAATGTTAAACATGGATAAGATGCTGTTTCTACAGTCCTACATCACAACATTGAACTGTAAAACAGCTGTTTTCCTAGTCTGCTGTAAAAATCCGAGCAGCGATGTCATCCAGGAGCCAGTCTATGCCTGTCAGAAGGTTCTCTCCAGTCACTGCACTGCAGCCCAATATACACCAGTGATGTGTCTTAATCTTATTCAGAGCTAGTGCCTGTCAAAACAATAAGAGTTATGAGTTTTCCTTTGCTCCAACAGATAACTCCATTCATGAAGCATTTGACATGGAATAAATTTAAAATAAAACAGACAAAAAAAAATGGTTTTTGCATAGATGATTATGATTACACTTCATGTGTAGAAGAACTCCATTTTGGATTTGATGAAATGGCTTGAATCTATTGTGTTATACACACACCGAGCACTTTAATAGGAACACTATATTAATACTGGGTACGGCCACGATTTGGTCTTAAACCAGCCTTATTTCTTTGTGACATGTATTCCACAAGATGGTGCAAACATTCCTGAGAGATTCTGGTCCATGTTGACACGATCGTATCACACAATTCCTGTACTTTCATGCTACAACTCTCCTGTTCAAAGGCATTCTACTGGATTCAGATACGGTGACTGGGAAGACCACTGAACACATTGTTGCAATCATGAAACCAGTTTGAGATTACGTTTGCTTTGTGACGATGCATTATCACGCTGGAAGTAGCCATTAGAAGATGATAAAATGTAGCCATGGTCAGCAATTATACTCAAATAGGTTGTGGCATTCAAGCGATGATTGATCGGTATTAATGGGCCCAATGTGTGCTAAGAAAACATTCCCCACATCATTACACCACCTCCACAATTATAGACTGTTGACACAAGGCAGATTGGGTCCACCGTTTCATGCTTTTGGTGCCAAATTCTGACCGAACCATCTGTGTGCCTCAGAAATAATCGAGATTCTTCAGACCAGGCTACATTTTTCCAGTCTTCAACTGTCCAGTTTTGGTGAGTCTGTGCCCACTGCAGCCTGCTTTCTGTTCTTGGCTGACGGAAGTTTAACTCGACGTGTTCTCATGCTATTGTAGCTCAAAGATTGACGTGTTGTGCATTCTGAGATGCTTTTCTTCTCACCACAACTGCCCAGAGTGACTATCTGAGTAACTTTAGTCTTTCTGTCAGCTCAAACCAGTCTGGTCATTCTCCATTGACCTCTCTCATCAACAAGGTGTTTCTGACCACAGAAATGCTGCTCACTGGATGTTTTTTCTTTATTGCACCATTCAGAGTAAACTCTAGAGACTGGTGTGCGTGAAAATCTCAGGAGATCAGCAGTTATAGAAATAGTAAAGTACATTTGGCACCAACAATCATGCCACAATCAAAATCACAGAGATCACATTTCCACCTATTCTGATGGTTGATGTGAACACTGAAACTGCTGGCCCGTATCTATGAGTCTGTGAAAAGTATTTGCCTGATTGCTTCTTCTTTTTTTGGTGTATATTTCATACTAAATAGTTTTATATCTTAAAGCAAAATACAACATAAAACAAAAGAAACCTGAGTAAACAGTATAAATAAATTTTTATTTTTATTTTACTGAAGCAAAAAAAGTTCTCACCCATTTGAAAAACCAAGTGCCCCATAAACATAAAATCTGCAAAGAAGAGTGGACCAAAATTCCACAAAAGCACTGGCTGTGCCTTCCAAAACAGGAGGCACAGCCTGTGCTGTTTTGGAATTTTGGTCCTCTCTTCTTTGCAGATCTGCTTTAGTTCAGCCACACTTGAGGATTTTTGAGAATGAACTGCCTGTTTAAAGTCCTGGCACAGCAATTTTGCCATAGTGTGTTACTGAGCAACACCTTTCAACCAACTTAAAAAGTTCTATTTGCATGTTGATTTGATTGAACAGGGTTTGCAGTAATCAGGCCTGGTTGTGTCTAGTCCAGCTGAACACCATCATGAATGCAGTTTCATAGATTTAGGAAATTAGTAACTATGGGGGCAGATACATATTGACACAGTTGGTATTGGATGACATTTTTGCTTCAATAAATAACATTATCGTTTAAAAACTGCATTTGTGGTTTCTCAGGTTGACTTTGTTTTATCTTCGTTTTAATTTTAGTACGATATACACAAAAACAACAGAAATCAATATGAGAGCAAATACTTTTTCACAGCACTGTACATGATTTTATGCATTGCACTGCAGCCACACAAATGGCTGATTAAATAATTACATGAATGAGTAGATGTACAGGTGTTCCTAATAGGGATGTCACGAAAACCGATACTTCGGTACCAACAACTTAAAATGTGACGGTACTTGTTTTTCTGGAGTTGCATTGGTAACATTTCTAATGGAGGTGCCGAGGTTGCAATTCGTCCGGACCTGAAGAGGGCAGTAAATACGTGCAAGTGTTTTAGTCAGTCCACAAGTGGTGAAGAAGAACCCCTACAAGCACATGAGAAAAACTACAGAGGTTTAGCTCCACTGTGACTCGTTGAGAAGAAAGGAGGTATGGAATACGGAAATACTTCGCATTCGAGGCGGATGACGACAAACATAATTGATGCTGTGAAGCCGGTGTGTAACCGATGCTATCGTTCATTTCAAATAAAATGAGGAAACACCTGGAATTTGGCGAAGCACCTGAAAGGCGGTCCTATATTATGTTTGTTTGAGGCAGCTAAAGTTATGCTCCAGGTAATGTTAGCGATAGCCTGTTATTTGTTAACGATGCTAACACATTGCAGTGTTATAAACTACCTCCTAATTGGCCACCATGCATCGCCATTCAGCCTGTGTCCTGTCAGCTAAAATGTAGCCTAATGTCACTAATAATTATTCAAATGTTCATGCTTTTAATAAATCTTTTTGGCCTGCCACCATATCAGTGAATTTAAACTAATGCTTGCATTCAGAGTATAAGGTGTGCGTGCGCGTCTGTGTGCGTGCGCATTTAGGAGTGCACCTCCACTCATATTCAGACTGTTCGATAACTAAAATCTCTTTCCGTCTCTTTTTGACAGTGTCAGCAATTAGTAGGATGTCCTTCAGGAGAGTTTTTAATTTAATATTTTTTATTTAATTTTTATACCTCACTGTGGTATCGACTTTGGTATCGAGTATTGTGTACTTTTGGTGACATCGTGACATCCCTAGTTCCTAATAACGTGCTCAGTGAGTGTACAAATCAAGATTCATATCAAAAAGAAATCCCATTTAAAGCACCCTTTGACATGCAAACTAGGTATTAGAGGGTAGGGTGAAATGAGAGTGTTTCCAAATTGAAAATGTCCTTTAATATTTTATTTTACTACTTTATAATTACTATAAAGGTGTATTGCATAACTGAAACAAATATCATTCAGTGCTGTGACCCTGAAGCACCGAAAATAGAAGAACTACTAGGCTGAATGATGAATGTCTGTAATGAGCAGTTTCAGTCCACAGCACCACAGTTTAACATTTTCTCACTTGCAATAAAACATGATTACCCTGGGCAGTGCAGTGACTCTAAACCCAAATTATTGCACTCCTGTTTTTTAATAACATTTTTTAAAGAATAAAAACTGACCTCTCTGATGGCATCCTTAGACAACGCACCAGGCAAATCCTGCTTGTTGGCAAACACTAGGAGAGTGGCTCCTGCTAGTCTCTGGTAGAAGAAAATAATATAGTATAGAGCAGGGGTCCCCAACCCCCGGGCCGCGGACCGGTACCGGTCCGTGGGTCATTTAGTACCGGGACGCACAGAAAGAATAAATAACTTACATTATTTCCGTTTTATTTATTATCTGAGTTTGAACGATGTTTTATTTTGAAAAATGACCGTTACATCCGTCTATGACTCACTCTTGTCAAGACGCTTGTCTCGGTCACGTGATACGTTAAGCGTTAGGGGGCAGAGAGGATGGTACTCATGTTATTTTGTTGGCGTGATGTTACCAGGACGCTGTTAATAAAGTTGCGATTTCACGTTGGATTCACGTTCATTATTATATTTTTTAAAATACCCGTTTTTATGCTGGTCGTATTGTTGTATTTCATTGTATTTATCCGCCACACCTTAAAGGCCGGTTCGGGAAAATATTGTCCGATATAAAACCGGTCCATGGCGCAGAAAAGGTTGGGGACCGCTGGTATAGAGAATAGAAGGTGAAAAAGATAACGGAGGCTGTGAAAGCAGTCAAAATGTTATTGGTGAAGTATTTAAAATAAATAGAACTGGGTAAATTTTCTCACCTCCTCCAGTAAAAGTGCACCAAGTTCCTTCCTGCAGTCCTCCAGTCTCAGTCTGTCTGCACTGTCCACCACCCACACCAGTCCATCTGTGCTCTCAAAATAATTCCTCCAGTATGAACGCAGTGACTTCTGACCCCCCACGTCCCAGATGTTCAACTTGAATCTATTTCCATGTGAGGAAAAATGAAAACACCAAAAAAGGTAAATGTCACAAGTGTATAACATATGAGTGAGACTGTTAAAACTGGAGCATTAAAGGAAGAGTCCGTTCATGCAATTATCTAACCAGCCAATCGTGTGACAGCAGTGCAATAAATAACATCCTTCAGACACAGGTTAACAGCTTCAGTTAATGTTCACATTAACCATCAGAATGTAATTTTATATAGAGGTAGATGGGAGACCATTGTAAATATTCTTTTTAGATTACCATTTGCTTCTACATTATCGAGTCAGTAGAAAAATGTGTTAGATTCCCAAACATTTTTTCCAGGACACAACTTAATGTTACAGAAAATTTTTTGTATTTCAGTAAAGGAAGCAGAATATTAAGTGCTAAGAGACACTTTTCAGACAAAAACAATGATGGCTGCTGGGTTTTGCTGCAAAAATAAGAAGCAAACGCAACAGTCAGAGTCTCCAGAGGAACCATATCTGACGCACAATAAAACGTCTGGGTTATGTAACCCTGTTCCCTGAGAAGGGAACGAGACGTGGCGTTAGCATAACACTATGCGCCTCTCGCACGTGACTGGTACCTCAGAGGAGAAAACACATGGCCCACTGTGGTTCGCCTTCACTCCTCCTGCACAATTAGGGCTGGACGTGGCTGAGGTCACATCTGTACGCTGTTCCCCCCATTGCTCTGCTCCCACAAGTTCTAGCAAGATTTTGCCAAGACAGTCTATGTCTGCTGCTAGTGGCACCTTATTGGCCAGCTCGAATATGGTTCTGAGAGATAATATCCCTGCAAGATGGCACTCCTTGGGAGATTCCCATCCACAGGGATCCACTGAAGACCCAGTGAACTGCACAATAGCTACAGTCCTGGAGTTCTTACAAGAACATTTCTCAGCGGGATTGGCTACTTCTATAATCAGGGTTTACGTGGATGACATTTCGGCCAGCCACGCCCCTGTTGATGGAGCCTTTGTGAGGCAACATCCTCTAACTTCGAGGTTCATACGTGGTGTCAGGCAGCTGAGGCCCATCAGCAGACCACATACCTTCCTGGAACCTTCTGTGGTTCTGGAAGGTCTATCAGGGACCAAATTTGAGACCTTAGGGTCAGCCTCTGAGAAGCTTGACTCTAAAGGTAGCTCTTCTGCTGGCCCTGACATCTCTCAAGCGAGTAGGAAATCTACAAGCTCTCTCTGTTGCCCCTTCCTACCTTGACTTTACCCCTGGATCAACCAAGGCCTTACTGTATCCTATGCCGGATTATATTCAATTCAATTCAATTCAATTTTATTTGTATAGCGCTTTTTACAATAGTCATTGTCTCAAAGCAGCTTTACAGAAATAAAAAACAGGTATAAACAGTCAGAAACATCTAAAGAGAGACAAACAGGAACAGATAAACAGAGACAAACAGGTAGAAAACAAATGGAATTTATCCCAAATATATTCCAAAAAAATATTCCTAAAGTGCCTACATCGGCTGCCCACCCTTTGGTGTTGCAGGCTTCCTGCCCTCCTCCAATCTCCACACCGGAACAAGAGAGAATGCATCTACTGTGTCTATTAAGGGCTCTCTGTACTTACGTAAGTTGGAGCAGCCACTGGTCTGCTTTGGCGGTGATAGTAGAGGTGATGCTGTGTCAAAGCAATTGGGTAGTGGAAGCAATCTCGATTGCTTATGAGGCACACGATCTCACTACGCCTTTGGCTTTGTCCAAAGGGGTATCCTTACATGATTTTGTGTGCTGCTGCAGGGTGGTCTACACCACACACATTCATTCATTATTACAGCATGGCAATATTACAGCCGGGCTTGGGTCTTTTTGAACAGGCCGTACCCTCTGTATGACGGAGCGGGTATTCTCCTCCCCATACTGTTATGCTAAGTGCAACGTCAAAGTTGCCTTTGAAAGGGGACGTCTGGGTTAGGCATGTAACCCTGTTCCCTGAGAAGGGAACGAGACCTTATGTAGCTTTGTCATATCAGGGCAGGACTGTGAATTGTGTCTTCGCTTCAGATAATAAAGGCTGATGGTGCGGTTCACAGGTGCCATATTTATATCACGCGACGCACCACGTCACCTGATCATGGCAGGCCTAAAAATGGGCATGATTTTACACAAACTTCAGATACCAGTCACGTGCAAGAGGTGCTTCCCATAGTGTTATGCTAAACGCAACGTCTAAGTTCCCTTTGAAAGGGAACTGACAGCTCATTTCCTTATAAAACTGCACTAATTCTATTTCTATTTATTCTATAATTTATTAATTGTTTACTGCTCTTTATAGTGTTTTTCATTATTTTTGAAGGCACTCTGAGTGCAACACAGTCAAATGCCTTCATCTCAAACAGCAATGAGTTAAAATAAAATCTAAATCTGCTTTATGGTGTCGGTTGCATTTTTAAGTCTTTTGAAATGTGAATTTAAGACATTTTAAAGACCCATGGAAACCCTGGGAGAACCCGGAGGAAACCCCTTAAGCACAGGGAGAACATGCAAACTCCAGGCACACAGGGTGGAGGTGGGACTCGAACCCGAACTCCAGAGATGCAAGGCAAACGTGCTAACCAATAATAAACCAATGTGTATTGCATTTTAAAAATGCTATATTTTGTTGTTTTGGCAGAATAACTAGCTTTTAGGTTACAAGTTACTTGGAGGTTGGAATGTCTAAATTGAGATATTTGATTATTATGACTGTATTAATTAAACTCAGCGTTTCTTCAGACCTATCCATCCATCCATCTTCAACCGCTTATTCCTTCTTCAGGGTCGCGGGGAACCTGGAGCCTATCCCAGGAAGCATCGGGCACAAGGCGGGGTACATCCTGTACAGGGTGCCAGTCCATCGCAGGGCACAATCACATACACACTCACATACCCATTCATACACTACTACGGACACGCCAATCAGCCTACCATGCATGTGGGCTGGGGGAGGAAACCGGAGTACCCGGAGGAAAAACATGCAAACTCCACACACACATTGACCCGGCGGGAATCAAACCCCAGACCCTGGAGGTGTGAGGCGAACGTGCTAACCATTAAGCCACTGTGCGCCTTCTTCAGACCCCGTTTCACGTTTTCCTTTTCATTTAATATGTGCGTTGTATTCTACGTCTTACAGCGTGCTACAGCCGGGTTCTCGAACTTCCTGCAGTCAGGAAGCTCTAAAACAGTCAAATAAATGGATTTCATGAACATTATTTAAATGTGTATAATAACGTATTGAGGCACTGAGCTTCACAACCGACGTTGAGTACCACTGATCTACAGTGTGGTTTTTACTACAAAATGTCAGTTTTGGATGGATCCAGGGCTTAGTTACACTACTGTATAGCAAATTCACAAGAATTAAAATCAATCACACATTTACAGACTTTTTAGCATGAAACTGGATTCTGAAAAAAAGCCTGTATAAATGTAATATTAGCACTACATATGTCATGTTGAGATTTACCCTCTGTGCTCCAGTGTCTTGATGTTGAATCCTAGTGTGGGAGAAATGGTGCTGACATCCTCGCCATTAAATTTCTTCAGTATGGTGGTTTTTCCAGCATTATCCAGCCCACTAATCCAGTGGTTAAGGAATCAGAGAATAAAAGCCTTTCAACTTATAACAATAACATAATAATAAACCAATAACAAGCTTCTTAGCTAAGTAGCGTTAATATCCAGATAAGATACATTTAAAGTCAAATAATATTTAAAAAAACATAGCATAAATGAGTAAATAAATAAGCATACACCTTCTTTGGGAATTAAGGAGAACACGTGATGCAAAGCTCTATGTAATGTATTAAGGATACAGCATCAGCAGGCGCATCTCTCGCTCCTTATGTTTCAGCTTCTTTAGTATCGTCAGTAAACCCATCGTGGAAATTTCAGGCTGTCTCACTGAACAAAAAAGATACACTACAACACTTTATAACTCTAAAATGACACAGCTATCTCTTCTGCTTTAAAAGAAGCATCATTCCGTCACGACACCACGGCGCTCTTCAAACCCGGAAGTGTTTCTACTGTTGACTTCAACATCTTCAAACATTATTGGTCAAACGAACCACCGTCTTGCCCAGCTCACAAATTGACCAATCACACCGAGCCTTCAGGGCGTGTCTGTACACAGGATTGGTCAAAGCAGCTGTCAAGCACAGAAACGCTTCTACACTGTGGCACCATGTTCAGCCTACTGACTCCACACCGCCACCTGGTGGCGCTCAGAGCTTCTGTCAGCTTTAACAGCTACACAAACTAATATGGGCTCTTCTTTTCATTGTTTAATAATGAATCTCCATCCGAAATTACAGTCAGGTTATCAGATATTTCCAAGCTAGATTTAAGAGAATTGCCCTTGTAAAAGTGCCGTTCCCTTGTCAGGAAGCTCACACCGATGATGCGGTTATGTAACCAGAAATGGACAAAAATTAAAATTTGTCCACTTTTCTACAGAATTGTCTTGGGTACATACGACTTGTGTTAGTGTAAGAGAAATGTAATTAATTTAACCGAAGTTTTTAGCTCGGTCATGGAACTAATAATGAATAGTCTACATGTCTGAAAAGCACAAGAAGGATAAAGCAGCAGAGTCCAAAAGAAGAATGTGTGTGTGAGCGCGCGCGCAAGAAGTTATATTGGTGCTTTTCAAAACTCGGATTGTTTTAAAACGCAGGTTCCTCGCCATGGACCTGGAGTACACCTGCATATTTCTGTGTTTTCCCAGAGTCAACAGACAGAGATAGTAGAGATAATCAGAGATAACTGAGGAAACTCCCTGAAGATAAGCCATAAACAAAAAGTGAAAAAAGACACAGGAACTGGAAGAACCAGCTAAATAATACGGAACATACAAGTAAAACATGCAAAACTATTGATGAAGCGGGAATTATGAAACCAGGAATTATTTCAGAAGCAGGAACCTCTGAAATGAGATGAAATGAATCTCTGTATGAATCCCTAACACAGAGGTCTATTATAATCTTATGTTCATTTTTATATATATATATATATATATATATATATATATATATATATATATATATATATATATATATATATATATATATATATATATATATATATATATATATATAAGCATTTGGAAGTCATACAAAATAATAACCTTGTTATGTCTAATATATTCCAGTAGTTTTTAAGCCAAGTGTAATAGTCTATGAGGTAATAAAGTTATGCACCCTTACATTACGCTACAATCTCTTTTCAAGTAAACATAAGTATGTATTCTATTTAAAATGAATTTAGAAACACAGATTCAGTGTTATTGGGACTAGAACAGAACACACTATAATGAAAATAGCATGTAGCTGTGAGGTTAATAGTCAGTTTATACACCTTTGGCAAACATATCTCTCTGGTCACAACATTTAAAATTCTTCGTGTTAGTTATTTTTTTCCCCTCAAAATATATTCCATCACACTGACTTGACAGCACACTAAAAACTTTTGTCATTTCAACCCTGTCCCAATTGCACCTCAAACACACTTAGTATCTCACTGGAGATTTCATTCATATGACGACATGAAGAGAATGCCTTCCTCTGTACAGCACAGGTTCTCAGCTCTAGTCCGGGAATACTCCTTGTCCTGTATATTTTAGTGTTTTCCACTGGAATAAAGTTGGTTTGACGTTGGACGTTCGACATTCGCGGATATGCGGAAATTAAGGGACTGTCTCTAAAAGTACATACGACATTGTTATACACGTTTCTAACTTCAATAGTATTTGAAGGGAATGAATTACAGTCACAGAACCAACTGTAAAGTGTTCATCTAGGTGCCAGGTATAACGCAAACCTTTTAGATTTCTGATATTTATTCAAATAAGCTATTAAATCATATGTAAATTAAGGGTGAATGAGACACAGTGTAAAGTGCTTTGGATAAAAGTGCTATCTATATATGAGCGCCATTCACCATCTGTTAAAGATAAACACTACAACGTAAGAGACGGGGGTACTCCAGGGCAAGGCTTGGGATTTTGTGGCATATAGTGTGCATTGGAAGCATGCAGGACATCCAGTGGGGCCTCCATCTGAATTCTTGGAAATGAAAACATTTTAGTCCAGGACTCCTGAGGGCTATGGGTTGTCAGTCCCACTCCCTCTGACGTTTCTGACCTGGCAAACTGCCAAGAACAGCAGAAATGTTCAGCTAAGGCTATTAAATAAACCATAGGGCTCTAGCGTTCTTCTTTGAGCATGAGGAAGGATCAGTGGGTTGTGTCTGGGTGTTCCATGTAAAGATTAGGGATGTTCATCTTAGAACTGACATCTAGGATTTTTCCATAAAACGTTCTTGGATAAAGAATAGAATAGAAGCTGTACTAATAGCAGGCTTGTATATTCAAATGTTGGCTTTCGTAAGAAACATATTAAGAGTACAGCAATAGCTGAGTAATGTGCATGGATTTGGATCAGAGGCCTTCCCCTTTTGGATCAATGCCAAGAGATTTCCGTCTTCACCACCATTTCATCATCACAGGAAGTGTAATCGGAATTTAAAAGTACTGTTCTGCCCTGGGAGCCTAGACCATGAGTCATTCATTATAAGCAGTACTGGATTTTCTGGCACATTTATTCCCTGTTTAGGCACTGCAACTCTTCAGAACTGGTTGGGAATTTCCATGTCGGGAATTGGAATAATCACAGATGTTATGCCGATGCAAGAGGAATAATGAGTCAGTTTTTCCAGATCTCTCTGCTGACTGATCTCACTGCTAAATGTTATAAGTGTTACAGTATCCAGTGTAGTGTGGGGTCAGATATGTAGGTGGACAGGAGAAAAAGGCAACATCCAATGACAGTTACAGGATTAAAAGACCGTCTTGAAAAAGACCTACAGGCTATACACGCTCAGAGGGGAAACTTTTGTAGGGCTTATAGTTTAACTAAAGCTGACGTGCAGTAGCAGTAGCTCTCACTCCACCGCCCTTCCCTCAAGCACCTGGAGTTTACTGTAAACCTCTGTGTATGTTACACTGAGGTTTACAGTAAACTCACACTGCACTTACTATCACAATGGTGGCTGACCTTGTGTATTTCTAGACTGACTATAGCCTAGAATGTATTATGTAAAACTGTCAAATCCAGACTGATAAAGTAAAGCTTACATGTCATTTCATTTTATTAGTACAAATCAGTCCAAGAACATGCATTAGGCATTGTCCATCCCCATGCTACTTTGCCACATACATGATTCTCTCCTTTAGGATTTTGTGAGTTAATCATGCCGAGAAGACAACAAGAACTAAACTCTACATTTCTTTGTGGCTGTGAAGGTATCTTTTGTACCTTTAATATGTATTTTTTCACCTGGAGATTTAACGTACATAAATGAACCAACTGAAGAAAAAACAATAGAAACAACAGAACTTCTAATGGTTTCCACTAAATATCCCATTAACCAACAGTTGTTAACTGTTAAAACCTTTACCATTACTTGTCCTTAATGGTATCCACTAGACCTAACATGCCACCAATAGAAGTCAACAAATTACCAGTAGAGACCCACAGTGATCATTACAACTTCCGTTAAAACCATTACAAATTCTATGAGGGTTTCTACTGGGTGTTACCCCCAGCAGTGTAAAAGTTAGGCTATTCCGGTGTAGTCACAATATTGCCCTATGTTTTGCTGAGAGTGTAAGCTGAGGTTGAATTGTCTTCCGACTGTGCATTTCCTGTCGCGTTGAAGAGAAAAGGGGTCTGTGTGTGGGTGGTTTGAGCAGCCTGCGGGCCATGGGGTGGGGGTGGGGGGAGGGAGGAGTGTTGAGCACATGAGAGCGGGAAGTGTGAAGTGTACGGGAAGAGGGTCCTGGCGCAATGTGTTGTACCTTCCGCTCTCCACCTCCGCGAACGCGCCCGTTTCAAATAATGTGAAAGTGAAAGAGACTGCACTCAGCAGCTCAGTATAAAATAAAGCAGGACAGAGATCACACCAGTTCATTCTTGTCAGGCCAATAACCTTCCGCCGAGTTTACGCTCACTCTCTTTCTTAGAAAGAAAAGCACATGCCTCGTATTTAAAGAGCTCACCAGCCTGGAGCTTCACTGATCTTCACTGGACTGAGTTAACATGGAGACATCGTTTAAACAGCTGCGTTTTTAAACAAAACAAAACAAAAATTTTTTTTTTAAATTTTTTGTTTATTTTTTTTTTTTTAATAGCTGCGTTTTTAAAAAAAAAAAAAAAAAAAAAAAAAAAAAAAAAAAAAAAAACACTTCTTTCCAAACAATTGTTTTTTAAAAAAAAAAAAAAAAAAAAAAAAACAGTTTTTTTTTGTGTGAGTATTAGTGTACACAAAAAAAAGGAGTTTTTTTTTTATTTAAAAAAATATTTATAAAATTTTTTTTTTTTTTTTAAATTTAAAAAAATTATATAAATAAAAAAATAAAAAAAAAAAAAAAAAAAAAAAAAAAAATAAAAAAAAATAAAAAAAAAAAAAATAAATTATAAATGAATATAGTATTGCATATATGGTCTAATAATAATAATAATAATAATAATAATAGTAATAATAATAATAATAATAATATAATCAAAATACTCCTCCTCCTACCACTATTAATAGTAATAATTTACTAAATAGTTTTTTATTTAATAAAATTTTTTACATTTTACTATGGCACACATATCCACATCCAGTAAGTCCAGCATGTGTTCATTTGCTTGGTATGGTACTGTGTTTAGGGCAGAGGTCAGCCAAATGAGAGGACTTGTCAGCGTCGACAACGCAACAGAGATGCAGCTCGGAAGAGTCGCAAAAAGCAGACAGAGAAGGCAGATGTGCTCCATGAGGTCATTTGATTTTCATCCTGCTACCTTATTAATATTACCACGTTTATTGTTTATTCGTGCCAGTCCATCATCTTAATAATGCATGTCTTGTTGCCAACCAATGAAAGCTTGAAATTGTCATGATCATCTATTAGACACTTAGAAATAGTTCTTCGGGGTCCTTCGGGGTCCTGGGGTCCTTGAAACTTCTTCTTTGTACCCATTCTGATTGGGAAACAACTCACTAAAGTCTCTTAAAAGTTTACGGGTTCTAAATTTTCTAAAGACTATACTGTACATTTATTTGTCCTGGAAAAGGAAGTATACTTTTAAGTATAAATATAGTTGTGTGCAGGAATGAAGTGCTTACAATATAATTTGCATAGAATCTGTGTTCACTGTGAAAACCTGTGCCTTTATATGAGTTGGTAATAGGTGTGTGTGTGTGTGTGTGTGTGTGTATGGGGTGTGTGTGTGGGTGTGTGTAATAAAATGTGCCTAAAGGCATTTCTTGGAAACATGGCCTGTTAACAGAAAAGTTATAGTAACTTGAGGTCAGATTCCTTAGCCCCTATGTTACTTATATCTCACTTGATATTTCCCCTGTTTATTGTTACTACACTGGTTACTTGTACAGTCTTTTGTGAAACTTTATGTGTATTTACTTTGTCTTCAATGTTTAATTTAGTTCTCATTTCTATTTTAGCAATAAGCTCTTTGATTTAATGCAACACTACAGCTGTTTCGCTTTCGCTTTCTCTTTTGAGGCTGTGCAAACCTTGGACTTTCCCCTGTGCTTGACCTTGCTATTATGCCTCATTATCTTCACAAAAGCATCAACTCCTAGACAAATGGGGTACTTTACCACCCATAATGGCTTATTGAACGATCCTGTTTTGGGAATGTTTAAAATTTCAATGGAAATCCCTACAACAGAGGATACTCCTGTCAAAGTGGGTTGCAAGCAGGACCATTTAAGAAGCTAGAAAACCCTAAGCAGTCAAAACACCCTTGAGGAACTACTTTAAAAGTGTTGTGCGACTCATTAGGCAGATAATAATCAGTATTATTTATAACAAAAATACAGTGATCGCTGCAAAAACCTGTATTGTGCCCAGTATGACCATAACCTGTATTAATTATGACAAAAATACAGTATTAATTATGTATTATATTAGTATAATTATTAGTATAATTAGTATAATAATCAGTATTATTTATAACAAAAATACAGTGATCTCTACGAAAACCTGTATTGTGCCCAGTATGACCATAACCTGTATTAATTATGACAAAAATACAGTAATTACTATGAAAACGTATAAATTTTATCGATATAAATTTTTTATAATTAATCAATATGCACTCACTGGCCAAACTCTACAAGTGGCAGCCGTGCAACGTATACAATTATGTACATACAGGTCAAGCGCTGTTAATGTTCACATTGTCATTGTCAGAATGAGGAAAAATGTGATCTCACTGACTGACTGTGGCATAGTTGTTGGTGCCAGACAGGTTGGTTTAAGTTCTTCAGATACTACTGAAAAAAACATCAGTTACAGTTTAGTTTAGGTGAGTCAGTGCCCACTGTAGCCTCATTTTATGGATTTCTGTTCTTGGCTGACATGAGTGGAGCCCAATGTGGTCTTCTGCTTAAGGTTCAGTGAGTTGTGACCTGAGTAGCTTTTCTGCTCACCATGTTTGTAAAAAGTGGTTATTGTAGCCTTCCTGTGAGCTTGAACCAGTCTGCCTGTTTTCATCTGACCTCTCTCATTAGTTTGGCATTTCTGCCCACAAAACTGCTCTTCACAGGATGTTTTTTTGTTTTTCACACAATTTTGTGTAAACTCTAGAGACTGATATGTGTGAAAATCCAATGAGATCAGCAGTTTCTGAAATGTTTAAACTGGTCTGTCTAGCTCTGACAAGCATGCCACAGAGAAAGTCACAGATATGACACCAAGCAATTTTTGTTTAATAGAAGATTCTGACATAGTGAAACATACCTCAAACAATTTAAAATGGAATTATTGTATTTTTCCCCCAGATAAAGGAAAAAAAAATAAAATATGGAATCACCTTGTAATTTGCATTTCTAAAACAAATACCACCACAAGTCTAAAAATGCTAATTAGTCTGCAGTTAAAAGAGAGTGCCTATAGACTTCAAGAGATTGCTTACAGACCTTAACCTTAGACTTTTTGAAAGGAAACATGGCCCCAACAATAGAGTTGTCAATTGAAACAATGAAATTATACAATTAACAATGAGATTATAAAATCCTTTAAGAAGGAAATCAAGCACAGACTGTGGCAAAAGGTTCTCGTTGTTCCCAGTCAGCTGTGTCTAAAATTTGATGCAAGTATAAACAAAATGGGAAGGTTATAAAAGGAAAACATATGGATTGACCAAGGAAGACAACAAAGTATCAGGATAGAAAACTCAAAGCAATATGCCTTGAAAACAGAAAATGCACATCACAACAAATGAAATACAAATGGTCGGAAACAGGACTCAATGTTTGTGACAATTAATTTAATTTGTTTGAGGTAGGTTATGTATCATGAAGCCAGAATGTTCAGCTATTAAAGAAATTTTTTTGTGTCATATCTGTGATTTGTTTATTTGCTACAAAGTAAAAAGTCTGGGTGAGCATCCTCTAAGTGTGGTGCTTCCACAAATTTTTGCCAGGGCTTGTAGTAAGGAGGCTTTAACATGAAATTCTTGCTTTTCCATACAGGAACTGCAGACTCTGGAACGGTCCAATGCTGCCTTAGTGAAAGAGATTTCCGAACTGGAGAAAGAATTGCAGCGCTACACTACAACCTTAAAAGAACATGAACCCCACTGTACACTAACATGCTGGTCTGCACCTTCCATACCAGACATGTCTACCTCAGACTTCCCCCAACCCTTTAACTCAAGCCCTGTGGAAGAACCCATTTTTCCAGTGCATGATCCGTCTGCACCGGACTTCTCTCTTGCTGAGCTCCTGGACAGGACTGACTGGATGCCATGGGACTCAGATATAAGATTGCCACCATTTTGAAAAGAGATGGTGGATATTAAAGCTGAAACAAACAAAAATGTAGCTGTGCTATACTTACTTCCTCCTACCACCCCTATTTGACTTTCACATACGTTAGTAGGTGCTGTTTTAAAAAAAAGTCTCTATAAGAGATTGAACTTTGTACTATGCTTTATTATTAAAAATGGAAATTTTATTTTTTATATTTGACAACTATAGCCTACTATTCAAGTGTAGAATGTAATGACCTGAAAGAAAAACGTGATATGATTATTTCAGTTTGTCCACAAACCACATTGCTGCTCCATCTGTATAATAAACAAGATGAACATTAATATACTGTATATATGTGTAACATTTAAACTGAGTCACTAAATCACTGAATGTAGCCTGTATGCTGTAGATTTATATATAATATATTTGAAATACATACAGTTTGATTGATTCCTTGCACGTGTTTGTGTTCATGTCAAATGCAAAAGTGGGGGCTGTTGTTTGTGAAGTGTGCGTTGGTTGATGATTGAGGAGAGATGGCTGAAGGGTTTGAGAAGATGCTGATAAGGTCCTCCGCGCGTGCACATAATAAGGACAAGGCTACAGGGACATGGCTGAGCAACACTCCCTGTGTTATGTGTATTGCATCCGATCCTTAATTTCGACAGAGAGAGAGAGAGAGAGAGAGAGAGAGAGAGAGAGAGAGAGAGAAAGAGCTAATGTGTTCTGTGTGGCCATGATGATGGATATGTGATGGAGCTGTAAGAACAATGGCTCTGTGCGCATGCAATGTCAGTCCCAAAATACCGCGGCTATAATGAGAGAGAGAGAGAGAGAGAGAGAGAGAGAGAGAGAGAGAGAGAGACTGGAAGAAGAGGGCTAGGAGGAAGGAGACACAGACGACGACTAGGCTATAGCCTGTCAGACCGACACATGGTCATGATCTCGGATTGATTTGAAAGAAACTGGCGATAATTCGGCATCACTGCTGGTTGGATTAGTGAGCGAACGAGTGTGGGAAGGATTTAAAAATAAATAAATCAATAAATATATATTTCAAAAACCCAATAAACAACAAACGTTTTGGGGTCGATAGCGCAAGCGCATGTGAGTAAATAAATAAATAAATAAATAAGTCGAAACGGGAGGCGAGCGTCATCCGCAGTGTGTTAGCTTTTAGCCTCCATCTCCTTGCAGCACCTGCGCGCGCGCTCAGGCATCAGGAGACGGAGCGCGGGGAACCCAAACACGACCAGCACCGGAAGCACGGTTCGGGAGAGCAGTGTTTTTTTTTTGACATACCGAGTCGCTGATCAAATCCTTTTTTTTTTGGAAGAGAAGGAAAGAGAGAGAGAGAGAGAGAGAGAGAGAGAGAGGTGGTTGTAACGGCGCGGTTGCCGTTGCTGATGTGATGCACACATGTCCGCGGGTGTGAAGTCGCCATTCTCCGCCCTGCAGCGCGGATTTTCCGTCTCCCTGTGCGGACACCAGCGCTGATCCGGATCACACACCGACTACAAGCACCGCAGGCCTGGAAGACCGAACAGGATCAGTACCGTGGCCTGATAGGACATCAAATCAATAACTGATGCAGTTTATTCTGTATGGACGAGGCATCTGAGCGGATTTTTATTCCCCCACACCTATTTTCCCAGACCTCCAACATGGGACGACATTGATTGAAGAAGAAAAGAATCTTCCTTCTCTATTTCATCCCGCGACGATTTCTAGGCTAATCTCTCGAGCCTATAAATATTTGAATAAAGACCAAATCCAGACTGATGACTTATCAATGACGCCAATACGGCAGCGCATTCTTTATAGTAGCGCTGGATGTGTCTGTGCACCCCCATATTTCTATAAGTAGACTGCTATAGATTTCCTCATCACTCGTTGTCTTGGAGATGTGCTTATTTTAAAGGCAGGTTTTTTTTGGGTGCTTATTAAAAAAAACAAAAACAGGGATCCACCAAATCCAGCACTGATCATTCTATCCACATCCTGACTGGGCCAATATTTACTTCACACTTTTTGGTCAAATTCTTTTTTTTGTGTGTGTGTGTGTGTGTGGGTGTGTGTTGCTGTTTTGTCAGCAGCTAATACAAGGCATTAAGGAACAGTTTTCTCCCGTAGCCTTCAGGCAGACTTCAGGCTTCTATCAGGCTCGCACTCATGGATCAGCCCACCAAGCTGCCCCCGTCGAGTCCGTCCTCACCCACGGCGGCCTTCTCTGTGCCAAGTGCTGAGAAGGTGGATGGCTTTCCACGCCGCTCCATGCGCAGAGCCCGCCAGAGAAGGTCACACAGCTCGTCGCAGTTCCGTTATCAGAGCTCGCAGGTGGAGCTCACAGCTCTGCCTCTGCTCAAAGGTAGGCCACAGACTCCTGGGACTAAGCCTCCAGGCATATTGTCTATTAGAACGCTCCTTCCATAAACATCCTTAAGTCTCTCCGTCCATTAAGAGATCTGAATGGTAAAAGTCTTAAGTGCAGGGCTGCAGAGGAGCGGAGTCTGACACAGTCTAGCACCTATAATTTATATAGTAGATAGATGTAGTCTTGTATAGAATTTATATTATATAGTAGATGGACATGGTACTATATAGAAGATATATAAAAACATAGGTGTGTTCGATTAATAAAAAACACCAAATTGTGATGTTTATAATATTTATCTAAAGTGTAAATGTTATATTATTATATACATCTGTTCTAAACCTTTCCTTCAAGACCCCGCGTATAACCAAATCTTCTAAAGAATGAGACAAGTATCAGTTACTGAAATATGATAACCCAATCAAAGCATGGTTCTCGCACATTAACATTTCTTGGACGTCCATTCATGCACATTTGATTTCCGGGACTGTGAAACATTTCATGTGGAAGTAACCCATTATTCCTGAGCTCAGATTTGCTTAAAAGATAAAATGATTAAGATAAGGATTTTAATGCTGATTGAGGGAAGGTGCATCAATCATTATTAAAAGGCAATGTATTGGTGCAGGGTTAAATAATACACTTGAAAACGTTCTCAGTTTTCTTTTGTCCTTACGTGTAGTCACCATTTGTTGACTCATTACTGATGTCCAGGACACATGACCCAACATAAATCGTAATTTTCACACATGATAAACAATATGATTTATTTAGGTATCACACATGACTCATAATGATTCATTTCAAGAGGTGCAGTGGAAGAATGGTCAAAGACAGGAGCATACAGAATCACTGGCTTTCTATATAAAATCTATAAATCCCACATTCAATCACTGTAGACACTCTAAGTCATCTTTATCACCTAGACAACTCAAGCTGCAAACCAACATAGCTCAGGACACTGGTAGTGTTATGAAACAGAAGATAGCATCCTCCACCACAGGATATTGAACATATTTCTCGATGACTCACCAAACCATGGCCAGATGTAATCGAAAGTCAGTTTATTTCTTTCCATCAGTTGTAAAAAAGATGTCATATTGATCACAAATATGACTCAAATTTTGTTCTTTTCATTTAGACACCCACAAGACATTTGTTATTCACATTTCAGCTCCGTATGATTCTCCTAGGATTCATCTGGAATTCTCTTTAGTTTAATTTCTAGGGCAGCAGGATTTGGCAGGACATGTTTGCATGTGAAAATGCAGATGGGAAATTGTTGCCAGCATATGTGACCATCAAGGTCCATACAGCAACCCTGTCCTTCTTTCTCATCCAAATACATCATTTATAGTGACACACACACACACACACACACACACACACACACACACACACACACAGATCCTCAAAGTAAGAGCAGCTGTAAAGGAACTCTATTGTACTTCTAGTCTTTCATTAATTATATCTGACTAATAATACATTTAACCTTCATGCTCTCCATTGGAAAATGGTTTTGGTATTGTATGTCTGTCGTATAATGTTCTCAATGCAATCCATGACTGCTTTTAACATTAACAATAACCTGTGCAAACATTTACAATGAGCACTCAAATTAATCTGTTGTGGCTACTTTGTCTGGAGAGCTTAAGAGTGGAAAAGCATTGTTTTATTTATTTATTTAATTATTTTTATTTGCTTGATTCACTATCTAGCAGTAGCTATAGGTAAAAATCCAGAAAGATTATGATTATTTATTATCATTGTTTTTTGTGGAAGTATTTAGTAGTTAAGTATTAGTATAGTATGTGTGCTTAGGTTTCATGGACAATCCAAAGTCTAGTATCTCCTGGTTGGTATGCTCCACATACTGTTGCAGCTTTATGACTGAGCCATGTTGTGCAGCCCAGAGCAGCGTTTCTGCGCTAAAGTGTGAACAACAGCAACAGCACATACTGTGACATTTACCATGTTATGTATTTGGTTTTGTACTAATAGACCAGAAGACATGGGGTTTTTGGAATCATTTTCTGTGTAAATATTGCATTTGTGAACATTGTACCCTTGACTGATCACATTAGGATTTTTATATTGCCAATGAAATGGCTTGAGTGTCAAGATATTGATTTAGAGGCGGATGCAAATGCAGAATCTCAGTGAAACATTTAATAAAGTATCAAACAAAACACCACACAAGACTTATATGAAACAAGGCCGAGTGTAACGTGATACAAAGGGCAGAACAAACAACACAAGACAACTGTGCAGTGCTGAACGTTACTATATATACACACCAGTGCTAATGAGCTAAAAGTGAAACAGGTGAATGAGACATGTGACATGGTGCAGTGGATGATGGGAAAAGCAGTTTCTAGTCCTTTTCCAATATTACTTGATAGAACACCCCCCTCCTCCCAAAGCGTGTAACCAGTTCATGAGGGGGTCCTGGATCCCCAGACTAGATATCCCTAAGCGTTTCAGAGTTCCATAGTGTGTCCTCCCTTGCGGGGCTGGATAGAGCATGCTTGACGTGTTCACTGAGGTTCAGATGTGGGATGGTCTCTTCTGCATCTTATCCCTGGCCTAGCTTGAGTGTGGAGTGACAGCCACTGCACAGTCTTTGGGGGGAACGAAGCTCAAGGCAGAGCCTGAGGGGGGAGCAATGTTCACCATGAAGCTAGAGGGGGGAGCGACGCTCTCTGCAAGGTCAGGGGGGAGCGAAGTTCTCTGCGAGGTCAGAGGGGGGAGCGAAGTTCTCCGTGAAGCACGAGGGCAGATTGATTTCTTCAGCCGAGCAGGAAGGCGGAGTGACGTCCGAAGAGGACCCTGGGGTTGTGAGTTCCAATGTGGTGCAGGGAAGCAAAGCAGATCTCTTGGCCACAACAGGAGGCGGAGCAACATCCTCAGCTGAACAGGGAGACTGAGTAGCATTCTCAGCTGAACCAGGAGGCTGCAAATGTTCTCTGTTGACTAGACAGGCTGAGAAAGATCCACATTAATGGAGGGAGGGAGGGACGGAGGGAGGGTGGGAGATGATTTTCGCCTGGCTGGAAGGCTCCTTCTTGATATATGCCCTGATGGAGTACATCATGTGAAGCCATTCCTGATTAGCCATGATCTTGGAGAATTTCCCTTCCTTCTCCCACCGCAGTTTTTCCCTTTCAAAACGGACCTCTTGAACACTAAAACAAATCTGCTGCATCCAATTATCCGGTCTTGCGTTCTGTCACGATATTGATTTAGAGGCGGATGCAAATGCAGAATCTCAGTGAAACATTTAATAAAGTATCAAACAAAACACCACACAAGACTTCCATGAAACAAGGCTGAGTGTACTGTGATACACGAGGACAGAACAAACAACACAAGACAACTGGGCGGTGCTGAACGTTACTATATATACACACACAGCAATGCTAATGAGCTTAACGTCAAACAGGTGAATGAGACATGTGACATGGTGCAGTGGCTGATGGGAAACATAGTTTCTAGTCCTTTTCTGCTATTACATGACATTGTAAGTTGTTATTTGATTCTGATTCTGATTATTTTCTTTTGAAAGGGTGTAGGGTTGTTGTAGGGTTTAACTGATTTCCTGAATAGCCACTAGTGTTTGAGATACACCATATCTCCTGCCAAGTCTAAAGAGACTCGATAGAGGCTCAGCAAACAGGCTATATAAGAGGCCATAATTTTAAAGTAGAGCTTGTATTTAATGGCGTATGATTTCTGACTGCCAATTTACTCATTATCATTGTCAACTTTATTATCCTGTTTGGTATCCCACAGCGTAGAATTCCAGCCACTGTCCCTCGTATTGGTACCAACCGTGGCTTTTGTTTACTTGTTCTCTGTGACAGTGAAAGCATTACCCACCAGGGCAAAAGACTGTAAAAAGAAGCAAATTTTCCAGATAACTCACTCTCTTTTTCTCTTACTCTCTCTCTCTCTCTCTCTCTCTCTCACAAACACACACACAAAACCTTATTTTCAACACACAAAGGATTGTATGGAGGGAGCGATAATATACAAGGGTGGGACAAACACATTCTAGAGAGTATTTGATTGGATGAGTACAGGATAAATAATCAAAACCATTTTCACACTTTCCCCAGATATTATAAATGGTAACATTTTAATTAATAGTATCTACAAAAATATCTACAGTGGTGCTTGAAAGTTACTTTAGAATTTTATAGATTTCTGCATAAAAATGACGTAAAACATCATCAGATTTTCACACTAAAAGAAGTCCTAAAAGTAGACAATGAGAACCCAATTAAACAAATGAAACAAAAATATTAGATTTATCATTTATTTATTGAGGAAAATGATCCAATATTAAATATCTGTGTGGCAAAAAATATGTGAACCTTTGTGTTCAGTATCTTGTGTGACCCCCTTGTGCAGCAATAACTGTAACTAAACATTTCCGGTAACAGTTGATCAGTCCTGCACATCGGTTTGGAGGAATTTTAGTCCATTCCTCAGTACAAAACAGCTTCAACTCTGGGATATTGGTGGGTTTCCTCACAGGAACTGCTTGCTTTGGGTCCTTCCACAACATTTATACTGGATTAAGGTCAGGACTTTGACTTGGCCATTCCAAAACAGTAACTTTATTCTTCTATTTCTACATATTTATGCAGATATATAGAAAATTTTGGCAGTCTACCTTCTTTTGTCTACCACTAGGACTGTTTCCATCTGAAGTATTGAAGGCCATGCATAAAATTCATCACAAGGGTTTATAACACATCCTGATGATGCACCTCTGCAGACACTAATAGGCAGCACTCAGGAATAGTGCTGATACTATAGTTTGCTAAGAATGAGGCATCCTATTGAGGATGAAAATCACTTAAGTGCTGCTGCTGTCCTTTACTGTTCTTCTGAACATACTCATTATGTAATCATCAACCACTGTGCTGATATTATACTGTACTGAGGGCAAGAATCTTGATATTGTTCACTGTGGATGGTAAGGATCAATCAAACTCTTGGCATAGCACATGAGCCATAATAAGACAACATTCATTCTTTAAAATCTTCACAAATGACACCAGTCCACCTTAGGAGGTAACCATAGCACATGTTGAATGGCATTTAATGTAAAGTAAGGCATCTCTTAACCTGTGTTCAAGTACGCTTGAGCAACCCCTTCTTTTACTCAAAAGGCTCACCAGTCTTTAGACAGTGGAGCCTCTTTATGATGCTATTATACCCCCTGGTGATTGATGTAAAATCTGTTGCTACTATTTCCCTTTTTACAGGTAGAACACATTAAGGAATATCTTAAACTTGGAATCTCACACTGAACCAATGTCTCAGGGTGGGTGCACATGTTCTTGTAAGCAACACATGCCTGGTGTGTGGCCACTCACAATTTTCTGACTACATTCATAATTGTGACAGCTCTGTCTTCTGTCAAAAAAAGGCTTGTATAGCACATGAGTTGAGTTTCATGTCTATGAATTGCATAGACTGCTCAGGTGACTCTTTTGTTGTTTGTGTAATCCTAGAACTTCCACATGCAAGATCAGGAGTTCTGTCTTGCTGTTCGGACTAACACTGCTTGGTGTGTCACTCCGCTTATGTGGAAGAGGCGGAATTGTTTGTGCTCTATAGCGATTGGAGTCTATGGTTACAAACAAATCATGTTTGTTCACTGCTTGCATCATATCTTGTATGTGAAGAATACAGAATGGCAGTCATTTGAAGATCATTCTTTAGATCTAGAATGGGGTAGACTCTGCCTTCTTTTCTGTAATCTAAAAAATTTCAGAAGAACCTGTTCAGGCTCTCTGGTCTAGGCACTTACTTTTCTGTTGCCTGTTTTTCTACTATTGACTACACTTCTGCACTCAGTAGAGGCAATTGCATTGGTTATTGCACCTTTGTTGGGAGGACCCCTTTGTTTGGCGGTGGCTAACAGAAAAATTGCGATCTATATCCTGTGAACATTGTCTTAAGTAGATCTGTTATTATCAAGCTCCAATGCTTCATTCGAAGTAGGTTGAACTATCCCTCGGTTGGCTGTGTAATGTCAGAACCGATGCCAAGATCCTCTGGCACATTCAGTAAATCATGCTTTAGAGACTCGGTCATTGCGCTGTCTCTTGCGAAGCTACCTGCATTGGTGGTAGAGGTCTTTGAAACCCAACTCTGCGGGAATAATATGCTGGTGCACATGAGTGCCTAAAGGCAATCTGTTGCACCATGTGCTTTGTATGTGCCTCAGACAGAAGGAGTCAATCATTTAATGCCGTGTGGTCCTGTTTGCCAAGACCTGCCCAGCGTACACTTACACTTGCCAGTGTATCATGTTTTGCAGACCAGTATGTCAGCTCTTCTATAATAGGGTTGTATGCAGTACAGCTTTATGAGCAAAAGTTTGTTAGCCGATACTACTAATGAAGTGACAAAAGCCTAATGCCTAATGCTTATGGACCTGTCATTATAGTCAGTATGCCTGCACCAAACATGCATATGAGCTCATCAGTGAAATCAGTACATTGTGAAAGACCCCGTTCACTTGGCGGATATACTATAAAATGTATTAGCCACTTGGCCACTTGTGTTTAGTGGGTGACCCAGGTTTTATTTTTTGTTACCCTCTGATCTTCACACTGCTTTAATCTTTAAAGTGTCTAAAGTATAGACACTCATACTTCCTCTTCCACGGGACTGATCTGCCAAGTCCGCTGGACATTTTTTTTTTCCTGCCACTGCAACACTGTGAAGGAGAATACCTTTTTCTTCCTAGTGAGCTTTTCCTTCCCTGGCCATATCAGCTGCTCACTTTACTCCTTGCTGTGGCAGCGCAGCGTGAAAGGAAGGTGATGAATAGCCAGAAGTATGTGAAGCACGCTTTGTGCATAGCTAATGGCTTTACATTGCAATTAGGGCAATGCTCTTTAAGTGTCTGTCACAGATGTTCATGTCCCAACCAGTTTGGGCATTTATCATGTCCATCATTGAACTTCACTGGGTGGCATGGAAGAACAAACAGCTGGCCATTGTCCCCTGGAATACACAAGGGGTTGCAAGGTGGAAAAAAGTTTCAACAATTCAGGTTGAATTCGAGATTGTTTACGCTGTGTCTGAAGTGCCAATGCTGCTTCACACTGATTCAAACAATAGTAAAATCATCAAATACTAGAATTACTGGCACCCACAGTGAGCATCAACACACTCTATCTCATGGTGCAGATTGACAATAACAATAAGATGATTAATTAGAATCAAAGGATTTGAGTTCTATTCAAAGCACCTTTTAATCCATTTCCTCGGCTCCTCAGCAAGGTATGCAAGTCAAGAACAAAAGGAAGTAGAAACAATATGCTAAGCTATGCATCTGGAAAATAAGCCTACAAAAATGTTTTCTTTTAAACAAAATGTGTAAGGGTAAGAAAATACAACACTTAATATGAGTGTTCTTGACAATGAACCATGCTACTCACCTAGAAAAGACAACAGGACTTTAAGCAACTGTGTTTCAGTTGGCAATTCAGTTTGCACCTAGTTCTAGGTTAACTGCTGATATCATATTATAATAACACTTACACTTGTCTTGATATGAACTAGTAGATATATCTAGTCATATAATACTGTACATTTAACTTTTCTAAGATATCTTAATGAATATAAACAGATGGCCAGAAGTGAGCAAATCAGTTATACTAGTCTGTCTGTCTCTCTATTTATAGTTGCAATCAGAATTATTCAACCCCCATTGTAAATCTGGTTTATTGTTAAAATTGACATGAATACATGAATACCTGAACTGGCTAGTCGCAGAAAATGGATGAAATACCTGGACTGGGCAGATAAAGGAAGCTATCAACAGCTCCAAGCAGATTTCTGAGAAGGCAGGTTGTGAAAAACCCTCGAGTGACTACAAAAGATCTGCAGCAAGACTTGGCGGCAACAAGCACTGAGGTTTCAGTAAGTACAGTATGGTGCGTACTAAACGTACACGTACATGACGTACACCACTACTGACCCAAAAGCACACAAAATAATCGGCTCAAAATCATATCAAATAAGAAGTTTTGGGATTCTCTTCTGTGGAGCGATGAAACAAAACTGGAACTTTTCTGCACGATGGATCAGCAGTATGTCTGGAGAAAGATGAATGAAGAAAGAACACTCTGTCCACAGTCAAGCATGGTGGTGGCTCGGTGATGCTCTGGGGCTGCTTTGCATCCTCTGGCACTGGAAACCTGCAGTGTGTGGAAGGCAAGATAGATTCATTGTAGTATCAGGAAATCCGAGGAGAAAATGTCATGTCATCTGTGAGGAAGATGAAGCTTTGGTGTTATTGGACCTTCCAACAGGACAATGATCCCTCGCATACCTCAAATTCCACCAAGGCTTGGTTGCAGAAGAAGTCCTGGAAGATTCTACAGGGCCATCATAGTCCCCTGAATTGAACCCTATAGAAAATCTCTGGTGGGATTTGAAGAAGGCGGTTGCAGCACTCAAACCCAAGAATATTATTAAACTGGAGGCCATTGCTCATGAGGAATGTGCTAAGATTCCTCAGGAACACTGATGCTTGCCATGAAGGGGTTGAATTCAGTTGAAAAAAATGCTGAAAGTCTGTAAATTTTGACAATGAACCCGATTTGCAATGGGGGAAGAATAATTTAGTTTGCAACACTATCTATCTGTCGATCTATCTATAGATCTATATATCTAATGAAACTTGGAGCTTTTTGCATTTCATAATTGTACCATTTCATCAGCAGAATATTCAAGTATAATGTGTTATTTTAACATTTTATATGTTATTTTTGCCATGTCAGCCACCATCAGTGTACTTGTTTATAACTCCTCAAAAAGATTCTTGGATTTCATTATTGTACGTAGAACCAGGTAAGTAGCAGAACAGTCATCAAGATATGTCAGTGATTACTTCATGCACAAGTGATAGTTATATTGTTACATGCAGTTTAACTCTGCTATACAGAAGTCTATGTCTGAAAATGTGTCATTCCCAAAGTGTAATTATTCTATACGCATTTGTTTTTTGTGCTATTGCTTTGTAGTAAACTGCTAACGTTTAAAAGAGAGAGAATCTGACAGCCAAACAGGATTGTGGTCAGTTAGGGTCATGATGGTATTGCTCAAGAAAAATAAATTTGCAACCCTAACTGACAGAGAGTCTGTACATTCCAAATGTAATTTGGTAATAGAAAAAAAAAGGTATTATTAAAAAATTATAATTTTTTAAAACCAAAATTTACTTATACATCCTGTATGAATGGGACAATTTTTAGATTACTGGGTAATATTATATTACAACTGTGCTTCATGTAATATGCTCTACACTAATATGTTTCTCCTTTTTGCCTTGTCACTACAGATGCATACTGACATGCACCTATTTTGTACACACACATGATAAATGAAGACACTTACAGTTTTGATTCAGGCAGTTTAAATCTGTGAGTAGACCGTTTAAGCCAAAGGCAGTTAACATAATAAACTACTGGCTTTATATGATAAAGAAATAGAAATTTCAAAGCCAGTAATAGTCTATTAACAGGGATCTGATTGAATTAGGCCCTATGTGTATTGGTATCACTGTTATTGTTCCAGCAGCGACTTGGCTTTAGCTGCTCCTCGTGAGTGAGTGTGTTTCTGTAAATAGGCTCTGTAGCCTGAAGCAGAGCGTTCTTTCACAATAAGCTACTCAGAACTTGTACTTCAGTCTTGAGTGCTGAATAGAATCATGGAGTCATAACTTCTGGTTTCAAGGCAATTTCGGTTAAATGTTTGGTCCTCCTAATCGGGTGCTTTGAAGCGACACTGATTGGGTGGGGAAATATTAATGTTAATTAATCGTATTTTTTTTCATTTGTATATTAAATGAATAAGCAATGATTGTGTGTGTGTGTGTGTGTGTGTGTGTGTTCCACAGCTCTGCAGTTCACTGTTAAACTCTTTGTGCATATGTGTGTGTCCGTGTTTACATGTTCATATAGAGCCAGCTGGACAGATTGGTGTAGTGTTACTGGCAGACAGAAAGCTTGCGCTTTCACTGGCCTCCTCGGATCAATAAGGGGGGTGAGAGAGAAAGAGGGAAGGAACAGAAGAATGGAGAGAGAATGGACAGAGAGTTAGAGAAGTGTTGTGGGAATTGAATCTGAGGTGGTAAAGAGATGTCTAGCAAAAAATAGTTTCAAACCAGAAAAGTTGCGTCTCGTTTCGGGAATGTGTGAACCAAGAAGAATAAAGGATCACTTGTCTGACCACAGTTTAGTAACACAAATCACAACCAGTAAATGATTCCTTTGTGTTATATTGTGCCCGTAGCTGATATCAGGACATTGTAGTGTAATAATTCTTGCAGAAAAGGATTTCAGTTCTTTTGATGTATTCATGAATCAAATAAAGAGCTTTTAGTTAAAGTCCAGCATAGGTTTCTTTTTGTGCATAAGCAAGCCTTTTCCACTTTCTTTTTTGCTCATAATTTTAGTATATCATTTTAACTACTGAAACATACTTACGTTGATGTTTGCAAAATGTTTCTCTTGTATGTACAATTGTGATGAATTTGGGAAATGTATTTTCTTTTCATGAAAAATAGTTTTAATGCCTTTGCTGAATGACTGAACAGAGAAAACATTTATTTTCCCTGTCTGCAGTGTTACTGTTTTTACCAATAAGCTACAAGGTGGGTTTGGCAGCCCTGAAAATAGAGCAACAGCTCAGCAGCCACCCAAACACTTTAACTGTTATTTAACGAGAGAGAGAGAGAGAGTGAGAGCAAGAGCGATAGAGATACCTACAGGATGTGATGGAGAGAGGGTTGGGTGGGGGAAGAGGTGGAAGAGAGAGGTCTGGTATAGGGATGACATCATCCCTGTTGCTCTCTCCACCCCACAGCCTTTTCCTTCATTTTATTCTCCCTTGGTTTCTCTCTCTCTGTCTCTCTCTCTCTCTCTCTCTCTCTCTCACACACACACACACACACACACACACTCACACACACACTGCTCCCTCTCTCTTCCTCTGCCTTGCTCATTGGCTGCACTATATTTAGCTCCAGCTTTGAGTTGAGGATATTAGTGGGTGTTTAATTCAGTGATGGCCAGCCTTGTTGCAGAGAGGCTTCACCATTAAGACATCCATGACCATGAATGATAAATGTTGCATTATTGTAGTTTGCAATCAAATTTTGTGTAGCTGTGGTATCATATTAGCACACATGAATTTAACATTTATTTATTTTGTATATGAATCATTTTGCCATGTCTTTTTACGGGGAACCGTAAAACCCAACTCTTCTCCATTCCCTCCTCTCCTTCCCCATCTTCTCTTCTCTCTCTCTCTCTCTCTCTCTCTCTCTCTCTCTCTCTCTCTCTCTCTCTCTCTCATTTTTCCCCCTGGAGAATTCAGCTCCTCTGCACTTGTCTCTAGCAGAGTCATGCACTCTTGTTTCCATCCACCCCCCCCCCCACACACTGTGAACTGTGTATATGGATGTTGAGGTTATGAGCTATCTCTCTCTGTGTGTGTGTGTGTGTGTGTGTGTACGTGTTGGGGATTTTGCGTGTGATCATTGCTATGGTGAAGTTTTCTGTACGGAGAAGTTTATGTAACATTTATGGAATTTATTAATCATTTTCTTATAAAGCACAGCACATTTTGATTCCTTCTTCTCATGATTTTCAGTTCATTCTAATTATTTATTCAGTTTATGTGAAAGTCATTACTGCCCATTGCGGCTCTCCTGTTGAAGCTTAATCTTCATTTTTCCTTCCCGTGTATCACAGTAAAAACCCAGAAACTCTTTCGTATAGTTCATAACCTCAACATTACAGTACTTTACATTACTTTACCTTACATACATTACATAACCCCTATATATGCACCTACAACGATGCAGTGTGAGGGTCTTCATCACTTTAAGTAGTATAAACATTTCATACATGATTGATTGCCAGGGTCTGTGTTTCAGTGTGTACATATGCCCAACTTATGCTATTCCGCAAAAAAAAACCCCCCACCCCCCCCCCCCCCCCCCCCCCTTTCCATTAAAAAATTTTTCCCCCCCCCCCCCCCCCCCCCCCCCCCTTTTATTTTTTCAACAGCTACCAACCAGGGAGAGTAAAGGCTAACACAGGCTGCCGCTGAGAAATTTGTCATAGTCGCATCTTTTCGAACTGCTGCGCATGCTGCAGCTCTGGGCAGAGTAACACACTCAGAGGAAAGCACTATCTACCCTCTTTCTCATACATTAGCTCAGAGAAACCTATTCGTGTTAGCATAGCATAGCTAGTTTCACAGTAAAAAAGCATGCCATCATTCTCACCCAGACAATTTTGGGCCTCCTGATGATAGGGTGAATGTTTTTCTGTTGTACCACCCTATATGTTTTGTTTTAAATATCTTTTTGTCCAATTTATTTTTTGTCACCTTGTGACAACAGTTTTATCATATTAACAAAGTTGTTTAATCTGTATCTTTTCTCTTCTCTCTGTATTTTAGATGCCCCAGTGGCAGAGTTGCATGATCTGTTTTGTAAGAAGCTACAGCAGTGCTGTGTGCTCTTTGACTTCCTGGACTGTGTGGCTGACCTGAAAGGGAAAGAGATCAAGCGCGCAGCGCTAAATGAGCTAGTGGAGAGCGTGGCCACCAGCCGCGGCATCCTTATTGAGCCCCTCTATCCTGAGGCCATCAAGATGGTAAGAATTACACCATAGAATGAATGCTAGCACTAATAATAGGATTGAGGAGAGAAAGATGAAGATAAAGTTGTCTTGAATGAGTTGTAAATGGGGTGATTTTGTGATGATTTAAACTTACTTGGCTATATTAGTATTGAAATAGATGTCTGGTTTATTTCAGTAGAAAGGAAAAATGTGAAAAAACCATAATGGTGTTGACTGGATTGACCTGTACTGTGTATTCCTGTGAATTATTAAAATTTAACTTATAAAAAAAAATTTACTGGCTCCACCCATTTCTCTAGATTTCAGTGAATATCTTCCGTACTCTGCCGCCCAGTGAGAACCCAGAGTTTGATCCAGAGGAGGATGAACCCACACTGGAGGCCTCCTGGCCCCATTTACAGGTACTCACAAACTCACACTGTTATAATCTTGAAAACAGGTTTTATTAGCAAATGTACTAATAAAGCCCATTGTATTGGTGATTTTAGATTGTAACACATTTTCATTAGCCTTGACTTTAATGACCTCCTTTTCTCAAAGCGCTGGAGTGAATCAAGGGGAAAAGCCTGGTCTTTAATGGGCATAAGTATGGGCATAAGTGTCATGGAAATTACATTATGATAATGTGAAATCATTATATCAGAACACAAAAGTGCAAAAAAATTCAGGAAGAGAGAGGTAGAAAGCTATTAACATTACGAGAACAGTCTTTTCCATAGAATTGGAGTTAGAAATACTGTGGCTACATTTACTGAGGCGATGATCAGAATTACAAACCACAGAAATACAGAATAAATAATTTTGAGGCCAGTAGACCACAGAAATATTGAGTGCATGACCATGATTATGGAACATATTAAAATCATCAAGTAAAAATCTTTAGGTACTTTATATTAATAACAAATGAATACATCAACCATCAGCGTACTCAACAGGTGCGTTTTCATTTACTTTGAGACTTTCCTGAAAAGCAGCAGCCGGACTTCCCTTTCCCTTTCTGAAAGAGATTAGATATACAATTAAACCCTGGGGGAGTCGGCATGTTAAAATGTAAATAGTCTCCTGTACATTGCCAGGTTTCAGTCAGCAAAAGAAAGTCCAAGAGTTTTTCGTAATCATTGGGTCATTAACTGGTGTTGCTTTTTTCGCTTTGGAGCGAGAGTTCAGAAGTGCTGAATGTGTTGGATTAAAAGAAGGTATACATCCATATATCTAATATACACATTGGGTGAAGTTCACATATCCTTGTGCCAATAGAGATGAGTAGTTGTGTAGTAAACCGAACGGTATCGCTTAGACCAGTGAACATACCCGGAACAATAAGCAATGCTAATTTCACTGCACCGCACTAATCGCAGGGTTGGCGGTTTGAGACCATATGCTTCCACATGCTGAATGTGCTTGTGCAAGGCACTGAAACCCAAGTTGCTCCCAATGGCAGGCTAGTGCCTTGCATGTGTGTGAGAGTGTATATGTGAATGGGTGAATGAGAAACTGTGTAAAGTGCTTTGTAGAACCGCTAAGGTTAAAAGATCCTATATTAGTACAGACCATTCACCATGACATAAAACAGCCAATACACAAACAGTGATTAAGGAAATGTGAAAGTAAAAATGCAGTAAAGACTCAGGCGTTATAAGTCTCATTTATTGGTTCGATTTTGTAAACAAAAGTGTGATGACAAAACGTTAGCCAAAACCATACCTTGTTAGTCAAACACCAATTCCACAAACTTACCAGCAAGACTGAGGGCATGAAAATAGCAAGACTATTACAGACAACAATGAGACCAGTGATTACAGTTTACAGAGGAGATAGAGGCATACTCTCTGCAGATGCAATCAAAAACGGAAAGGGAGATGGGAAAGGGTCAGCCAGATAGCAACGACCAGAGGAAAAAGGAGCAGTTAGATAAAATGGGATCCAAAAAAGTTCAAGTGGGGTCTCCAAAATCAGCAAAGAATCCACAAAAAAACTCACAAAAAAACCCCACAAAAAAGAATTACCTGAAAAAGCATCAGTCAAGAAGCAGAAGCCATAAGAACAAGTGTTTGTATCATGTGTTACCACCTTTTTTTAGTGTCTGATAACTGATGGAATGAAAACAATTGTTGGTGTGCTTGTGGTTACATGAAGTCTCCTCTAAACTCTCATTTCTCCCTTTTATCTAGTTGGTCTATGAGTTCTTTTTGCGCTTCTTGGAGAGTCCTGATTTCCAACCTTCCATGGCCAAACGTTATGTGGATCAGAAATTTGTTCTGCAGGTACAGTGTCTCAACCTGAAATGAACCTGGAGATTGCGTGTCTATGTTTGTAGGTAGTATATTCCGTTTTTTTTTTAATCATTATGACTGAGCGTATCCCTCACATATGGAAACCATACTGGGTTTTTGTCCTTGGTATACTTGCTTGGTTTTGCTTTTAGAGATGTCATTTATGCATGTGAGGTGACTTGTTGTGTGGATATATTGTTGTGTTCCAAGTTGCTGGAGCTGTTTGATAGTGAGGATCCCAGAGAGAGGGAATATTTGAAGACCATACTGCATCGTGTCTATGGCAAACTGCTCGGCCTCAGAGCGTACATCCGGAAACAGATCAACAACATCTTCCTCAGGTTAGAGGCACACAGATATACCTTGTATTGCTGGTCTATAATGATCAAGTCAAGATCTCAGTTGAAATACAGTGATATCACATTCTTAGATAACCATGATAACTATCAGGAGGCTGCAATATGAGGTACGCTATACGTCCAAAACGATGACTGACCATGACCCACATATGTGCTCCTTTCCCAAACTTTTGCCACAAAGTTGGAGGCACACAATCATCTTGAATCTCTTTGTACACTGTAGCATTAGAATTTTCCTAAGGGGTCCAAACATATTCCCACAAAGTGAGGTCCATGAAGACATGGTTTGCAAGGTTGGAGTTGAAGAACTCGAGTGGCCTGACAGAGCCCTGACCTCAACCCCACTGAACACCTTTGGGATGAACTCGAACACTGACTACACTCCAGGCCCCCTCACCCGACATCAGTGCCTGACCTTACTAATGCTCTTGTAGCTGATTGAGCACAAATCTTTCAGTGAGGCTGTTATAGTAGCAACAGGATGGAATAGGATGGTCAGCAAGCACATGTCCACATATTTTCTGCATTTTTTGGGCCCTTTAATGACCAAGTGATTTAACCTTAAATAAATAAAAAATACATATTACGGTGAATTATATAACACTGTGGCTTAGTGGTTAGCACGTTTGCCTCGCACCTCCAGGATTGGGGGTTTGATTCCCTCCTCTGCTCTGTGTGCATGGAGCTTGCATGTTCTCCCTGTGCTTCGGGGATTTCCTCTGGGTACTCCTGTATACTCCCCCAGTCCGAAGACAGGCTGATTGGCATCTCTAAATTGTAACTGTATGTAATGTGTGCGATGTATTGTGTCCCCTGTCTTGTGCCCTGAGTGCCCTTTGAGTGCTCCAGACCCCCCTGTGACCCTGTTTAAGAGAGGCGGTACAGAAAATGGATGGATGGATTACTAATTCTCATGATATATAATCTGTTTCTCAACTGTACAGGTTCATTTATGAAACTGAACACTTCAATGGAGTGGCTGAACTGCTAGAGATTTTGGGCAGGTACACGTTCAATACTGCTGTATAAGATGAAATGTGATGTTTATTGTAACACTGTCTTTTATTTAGTTTCAGAGTGGTGTACCATTTGTTTACACATTATTCACACCTTAAAATGATATACATAATTGATTTTATGTCTTTTGCCTCAAATAGGAACGTCACTACTTATTCTGTAGTTGCAGGAAGGACTAAATATAGCATCTTACAAAATTGCAGGATATCACTATCCTATGGGAACAAAATATAATTTTATGCATATTTGAGGCATCGCAGTAACTAATCTAAAGATGCTGGTAATTGCTTGAGTGCTACTTTGAGCAGTGTGTGGGCCAGTGAGTCAGACCCTTAGCAGGGGTTTAAACATTAGTGCTATCTGCATTCCACCTCAGAGCACTTTACTATTAGTGGTTCTTTTCTGTAATAAGAGTTACTATGCAATTTAGAGTCGTGTTTTGGGTCTACAGTGTCAATCTCAATTCTCATTCTCAATTCAATGTCGCTAACCCCCCCCCTAAGCGTACAGGGAAACAAAAACAAAGCAAAATTCTGACAGAGTGAAACATGAGGGGGAGAAGATGGAGAGAGGAGTAGGAGAGGTAGAGGATGAGTCAGAGAGGGGCTAGGGATAAAGGGCTGCATTCAGGTTGATGCTTGTGCTATTTTTACCACCACCCACACTTTTTGCTCTGATAACAGAGCAACAGAGTCTGAGCGTAACAGAATGAGAGAATGAGAATGAAAGACAGGAGAAAGATTGGCAGTAGCCTTTCTGTCACTTCCCGTGTCCTCCACCCTCAGAGGAAATGTGAACGTTGGGAATGAGGGGAGTCAGTGGGAGGAGTGAGAGGAGGAGTATGAATGTCAGAAAGCGCTAAAAGACAGCAAAAGGAGCCTAGTAAAAAAATGAAGTAAACAAGGGTAAAGAATGCCTGAGGCGCTTTGTATTATCAGGTGGAAGAATAAAAGGAGGATGCAATAAATAGAGTGGAAAAGAGGACATAGATTTTCACAGAAAAGTGTGCGTATACGTCTGTGTACAAGATGAGTAACTGAGGAGTAGAAGGTTTGGTGGGTGGGGGTTGTTGAGACATAGCTATTGAACAGAAGTGTAGCGAAATATTTGTGTACAGAGCATCATCAGGTCTACTGATACTAATCCTGTTTGATCTCCCTCCCTCTGCCTCCTACCCACTCCCCTCTGTCTGCTGTCTTCTCTCTATTCGGCTCTTCTCTTTCTTTCCTATCATTTCCTCTTGTCACTGCACCTTTCCCCGCAATACTCCTCTCTTTACTGTGCCGTTCCACATTTCTTCTCTCCTCTCTACCCTTTACCTTTCTCGTGCTCTCTTTCTCCTCTCGCTTTTCCTCTCCTCTCCCTCTCTTCTCTCCTCTTCTCTCCCTTTTCCCCTCCTCTCCTCTCCCTTTCCTCTCCTCTCTTTTCCTCTCCTCTCCCTCTCCACTCCTCTCCTTTCCTCTTCTCTCCTTTTTCCTCTCCTCTCCTTTTCCTCTCCTCTCCTTTTCCTCTCCTCTCCTCTCCTCTCCTCTCCTCTCCTCTCCTCTCCTCTCCTCTTCTCCTCTCCTCTTCTCCTCTCCCTTTCCTCACTTCTCTTTTCCTCTCCTATCCTCTCCTTTCCTCTCCTCTCCCTTTCCTCTCCTCTCCTCTCCCTTTCCTCTCCTCTCCTCTCCTCTCCTCTCCTCTCCACTTTTAGTATCATTAATGGCTTTGCGCTGCCTCTGAAGTCAGAGCACAAGCAGTTCCTGGTGAGGGTCCTGATCCCCTTACACACTGCTAAATCTCTGTCCATCTTTCATGCACAGGTTAGTGTCACACATGCATGCCTCTTACACACACACACACACACACACACACTCACACACACACACACACACACACACTTATACTATATCTTACCGTTCACAATGCTAAAGTTCCCCCAAAATGCTGATTCCACTGTAACTGATAGAAAACGTACCAAATTTGTGTTTTTGTGATGGCCGTGTGCAATGACTGAGCAATTTTATATTGTTCAGTGTCAGATGTGAGCTCACTACACTGGCCTCTCACTCCCTGAGTGTGGTTTTACTACATTACAGCCTTACTGCCGTGACAGCTTCTCATAACATAACTGACAATCTTCCTCATGTGAACAAGAAAGATCTCTGTTCCTTTTATGTAGCAATCAAAAAACGAGTAGTCCGGCCTATTTACATTTCATCCAACACACTGTTCATTATATGCTGTCTATGCAAATGATACAAAAAATAACATCTTGTGCTGCACAATGATACAACACTCCCCGAATGTTAACTAATTAACTTTATTTGAACCAGTTTCGCTTTTACTCTTCCTTAGACATCGATTATGTCCTGAAAGTAAATGTATGCATACTATTCAAAGGTGAAATATCACTTTAGAAAAATATTCAAGTTAATCTCTAGCCACTGCATATTATCACAGACAATAACTTTGCACTATTAAAAGAAACAGTTGACTTGAAACTCATTTGAATGTTCTAATTTATGGAAATTTAATAAGTATTTCAAATCTACAGCTGTATAATTCAGCTTCAAAGCTACAAATGTTATAGTCTATCACTGATGCTCTTACCTAAGCTGTTCTTACAGTGTATAACTTTCCAATATTGGAGCAATACAGTAAAAAGTCCGGGTTAGTTCCATTTTCCTCAAGGTTTCGTCGTATCACTTCTGTGTTCATAAAGCAATGCATAACCACAATTAAAAAAAAATGTATTTCCTTATTATACAGATTCAAATAATAATAATTTAAAAAAAATTAATAACCAAAATATACATGTTACATGTAGACATTTGAGTTGATATTTACTTTGAGATTTATTTTGAGACCACTCTTGAATTGCTTACAGTATCTGCTGGCTCCATTTGGTCTGTGGGAAGGTGCGCGTGCACACACACACACACACACACACACACACACACACACACACACACACACATACACTGTCCAACAGTATCCTGCTGAGAAAAGATGAAAGTGAGGGAAAAAAAGTAAGAAGCTAGATAAATGAAGCAGATAAGATTGATTTTGTAATTACAGCATGAATTATTTACATTTGTGTGGAAAAAATGGTTGGGGAAGTAGCAAGAGAGCCAAACGCAGGGACCAGAGGAAGCAGAAACAGGGTTAATAATACTGCTCAAAAGCTCTTTGTCGCCCTCAAGAGAAGCAGTTTACATGACATCAGTTCTTCCGAGACACAATCACTGTTCTTACACCTAACATGGCACCTCACTATGACAGAAAAGCAACTGAAATACATATACCAATGTCTCTAAGGGCATCAAATGATGAAGGGAAGACAGAAAAAAATTGATGGATTCTAACAGATTCCTTGTCAGGGTGTGAAAAACCAGTCAGTTACAGAAAAAAAAACACCTCCTTACAATTACTTTTTACAAAATTCTTCCCCAGTGTAGTAGTCGGCAGTTTCTATTCGTTATCCTATGAAAGCTGACAGATACAGAGACCCAAAAAAGTAAAGACAGATTCCACATCTTTTTAAGATGTACAAAGTTCTACGATAAGTTGAACACATCTGAGCAACACTCTGATGGTCCAATTCTGTAACACGTGTTATAACAAATGACAGAACATTATTGTTCAGGAGTGTCAGATAGATCATGATTATAAAATACAGACAGGCTATTAAAACTTTAGATTTAGTTTTAATAAAATAAAGACAACATTGGCCTACAATATTCATGATATTGAAATGATGAACATTGGTACAATGTTACTTTACAATGGGGTTTGAACTATCCGTACAGGATTTCAGAGTTTTTTGTGTATTTTCAGATTTTGCTGTGGGGGTTTTTTTCTCCCAAATTTGTGATGCAATGTGGGATTTTTATGCTTTTTTTGCAGAAAACCTCTGGGTTACGCATGTAACCCTGTTCCCTGAGAAGGGAATGAGACATTGGGTTTAGCATAACACTATAGGGAACGCCTCTCAAGCACGACCGGCGTCTGAAGCTTGAGTAAAATCATGCCTATTTATAGGCCTACCATGATCAGATGACGAGGCAATTAAGCACGTCGTGTGATATAAATATGGCACTTGTGAACCGGGCCATCAGCCTCTATTATCTGAAGCGAAGACACAATTCACAGGCCTGCCCTGGTATGAGAAAACTATGCAATGTCTTGTTCCATTCTCAGGGAACAGGGTTACACGCGTAACCCAGACGTTCCCTTTCAAAGGGAACTTCGACGTCGCGTTTAGCATAATACTATGGGAAGGAGAATACCCACTCCGTCTTACCGAGGGTACGGCCTGTTCAAAAAGACCCCACCCCAAGGGTCACTGCAAGACACTCGAGCCCGGTGTGGAATGAATGTCCAGGCTCTGATAATGAATTTATGTGTGTGGCATAGACCAATTTGCAGCAGCACACATATCCTGTAAGGATACCACTTTGGACAAAGCCTTTGCGGAGGTGACCGCCCTAGTGGAATGAGCCCTTATGCCCAGCTGCTTTGACACAGCATCACCTCTACTGTTGCCACCAAAGCAGACCAGCAGCTGCTCCAACTTACACCACTGGACGGTGTGGTGGACGTAAGTACAGAGAGCCCTTAATGGACACAGCAGGTGCATTCTCTCTTGTTCCGGTGTGGGGAATGGAGGAGGGCAGAAAGCCTGCAACACCACAGGCTAGGCAGCCGATGTAGGCACTTTAGGAATATAATCCGGCATAGGATACAGGAAGGCCTTGGCTAATCAAGTCAAGGCAGGAAGGGGCAACAGAAAGAGCTTGTAGATCTCCTACTCGCTTGAGAGATGTCAAGGCAGAAGAGCTACCTTCAGAGTCAGAAGCTTCTCAGAGGCTTACTTTAAGGGCTCAAATGGGGCCCCTGACAGACATTCTAGGACCTTAGAAAGGCCTCAGTAAGGTATGTGTGGCCTGTAGATCGGTCTCAGCTGCCTGACACCACGCATGAACCTCGAAGTTAGAGGATGTTGCCCCACAGAGGCCCCATCAATAGGGGCATGGCTGGCCGAAAACCCTGATTGTAGAAGGAGCCAACCCCGCTGAGAAACATTCTTGTAAGAACTCCAGGACTGCAACTATTGCACAGTTCACTGGGTCTACAGTGTGATCCAGATCCAGATGAGGGCCGCACCAGAGACCATGAGCTGGACATCTGTCTAAGACCGCTCTCCAGCTCGTGAGGGAGGTGTCAGTCATTATCATCTTGCACTAAGGTGACACCCCTAGAGTGTGACCCAAATTCTCAGAGCACGTTGGCATCGCCGCATGACACTGGTTATTCTCAGAGGTTTTGTCCGGGGACGAAACCCCCAACTTCTCAGCCACCACTGAACGGTCTCCTGTGCAATTGGCCCATACTGTAAGCGCCAATAGTCTCCCAAGATCCAGCTTTATCTTGTTCAGTGTTGATATGATTGACCCTATGCATGTTGGGGATAGAAACGCCCTCATCTAATAGAATCCTTATAACCCCTAGAAAAGTTGTCCACTGCACTGGGGAAAACATACTTTTCTAAGGTTCAACCAGAGCCACAAGTTCTTCATGTGGGCAAGAACAACATCTCAACATTGAACCGCCAGTTCCCTAGATCATGCTAGAATTAACTAGTCCTCCAGGTAGTTTAGTACACGGATGCCTTCGAGTCACAATGGAGCCAGAATGACATCCATGCGCTATGTGAAGGTCTGAAGGGATAAAGCTAGCAATATTTCTATGTGGAAATATGCACCTTTTAGATATTTTTTCACAAACCAGTCCTCAAACTTAGTCTGTGGAACGATAATTTTGGGCATCAGCATCTTGAACCTGTTATAAATATGGCTTATGCATGGTTTTCCCCCAGAACCCTGATATTTTGTCATGCACTTCTGGAAGAAATGGGAGTTTCTGCAGTGTGAGGGATTTACTTTCACACTTTTCAAGTGTGCACTATTCCCCGTGATGAAACGGGAGCAAGCTGTAACACAGTTCCTGAATTCTCTCACTTATATTTTTCTCTTTTGCTCATTCCTTTTTTTCTTCTCTTTTTTTTAAAGGGATAGAAAAGTTCTGAGATTTTGAGAAAGGATAGCGAGGAAATTAAGTGTCTTTTTGTTTCTTTACACGAACAACTGACATGCAGTCTTTATTATCTGAAGATAATAACGGCTGATGGCGCGGTTCACAAGTGCCATATTTATATCACGCAACGTGCTTAATTGCCATGTCACCTGATCATGGCAGACCTATAAATAGGCATGATTTTACATAAGCTTCAGATGCTGGTCGTGCGAGAGGCGCTCCCATAGTGTTATGCTAAACGCAACTTTGAAGTTCCCTTTGAAAGGGAACTACTTGCATTGACAAAATTGCTATTGCATGAAATTGTTTTGCACGGTCTTTCACAGTGATGTTTGTTGATAAATGAGACCTTTTAGCTGTACTCACATTCGACGCACGTGAATTCGAAGAGGTGCTTTGGCTGAGTGCGCATTGTGATGCTGTCACCTTACGTGTCTCGGCTCGAATCCGTGGAATATCTGTGTTAATTTTTCAAAATTACACGCTCCTCCAAATATTGCGGAGTTTGCTTGGTTAATTTCTGTGATCACAAAATCATGGAATTCTGGAGGGACTGATTAAGGATCAGATCTTTTAGTAAAACAGATATATATAGAAGCAATAGAAAAGATCATGGTTGAGAACAGACATTCAGTGAAGTCATATTTTCTGTCCTTTCCATTCCTCAGCTTGCCTACTGTGTGGTGCAGTTTATGGAGAAAGATGCCACTGTTACAGAATACGTAAGGCACTGCAACACAGAAAATGCATGCAAGAATGTGAGCTTTTTGCCTTCTGTGTTCATTTGTACCATCATTTGAGATCTGTGTATTTGATCTGTTTTCAGATCATCAGAGGGTTGCTGAAATATTGGCCCAAAACATGCACTCAGAAAGAGGTGAGAAAGTCAATTCATGGATGGATGTGGTTTGTGCTAGACAAAGGACATTAAGGTAGACAATGTGTGTACAACTCTGGACTGGTTTTAGGTGATGTTCCTGGGGGAGATTGAGGAGATTCTGGATGTGATTGAGCCATCACAGTTTAGCCGTGTGCAAGAGCCACTTTTTAAGCAGATCGCCAGCTGCATCTCCAGCCCCCACTTCCAGGTGGGTCCGTTGAGTGATCCTCCTCATCCTCATGCTCAGAAGTATTTACACACTACCATGCACCACTCACATTTTAACAGGGCTGGGGCCTGAAGTGTATACCCTTCTATCTAGTTCATAGTATTCATGGGAGATCCGGTCTGTATTCTGTAGCAGACTGAGCTAAGAGCTGGTAAAGTAGAAATGTTACCTGTCCTCTGGTTCTGAACTATGTCTATGTGTGTGTGTGTGTCAGGTTGCAGAGCGGGCTCTGTATTTCTGGAACAATGAATATATTCTGAGTCTGATCGAGGAGAACTGTCAGGTCATCCTGCCTCTGGTCTTTGGCACGCTTTACCGAGTCTCCAAAGAGCACTGGAACCAGTAAGTAGCACACACAGTATCTTTGACTCTAAGCAGGAACATTTTTAGAAATCCCATCTTTGGTGTTTTTAGACGAAATTAAATTTGGAGTAATTAGTGGCCACTACATAACCTTTCAAATGCCCTGATCACTGTACTGCTCAGACTACAGGAAATGTTTCACGTCTCTAAGCAGTGCACATACGCCAAATGTGAAAACTGCTAATCATGTGACTTTGCCAGAATGGAAGCTTATGGAGAGCTGCGGCTGATGCAACATGAATTTTTTTTTTTAAAATATATATATATTTTTTTTAAACCAGTAATTTTCTTACAATTATTTATAAGACAATGGGGAAACACTAAACAAATACGCTGGAAAATATTAAGTCCGCACAGGACTTTTTTTTGTGATTTTTGCGGCCAAAAAATGCTTTATTTTTCTGCAACTTTTTTCAAGATTTGTGATTCAATTGTTTGCAGCAATAGTTTTGTGCAGTCTTTCGCAGTGAGGTTTATTGGTAAATGAGACCTTTTAGCTGTTCTCATGTTTGACACACTTGAATCGTAGAGGGGCTTTGGCTGAATGCACATTGAAATGATGTCACATGACATGTCATGGCCCAATTCTGCGGAAATCTTGAAAAATTGCACGTTCCTGCCAATATTGCGGAGTTTTATTGATTTTGCGTTCATTTCTCCGATCACAAAATTGTAAATTCCCAGTGGGACTGAAAATTGATACATCAGTGGCTGCTCTGAAAAAAATGACATCATATGGTCCTTGACTGATGCCACTTGAATATTTGTTAGTGTACCTTTGACATAATCATCTACAGTAGATGCTTCAGATTGGACTAATTTATATGGGTAGGTGGGGTAATGTAATCATTACAGGTGTATCTCTGGGATTTTAGTCCCACCTGAATCTGTCATATCAGTAATTTTTATGGGCATCTGAAAAGATTCGTTATATAAAAGGACCAGTACAACAACCGTAGGTAATATACTGTATACTCCGTCCTAATGAACATTACAATATATGAAACGTTCCTTAATTCACGGATGAATGACTGATTCAGTTGAACTATTTATGTAATGTAAGAGGCATTATCGTTAGATGTACTGGATGTTGTCTTTCTCTTCATCAGAACTATTGTGTCACTTATTTACAACGTCTTGAAGACCTTTATGGAGATGAATAGCAAGCTTTTTGATGACCTTACTGCCTCCTACAAGGTAGAGAAACAGAAGTAAGTTTGTAGGGATTCTCACTATAGTAGCATCATCAGTGTAACGTTTACAGTCAGGTCTAATTTCTGACCTTCTCTACTTCCTCATCTCTCTTTATCTTTACTCTGCTTCCATGGCGTTCACTGTAGGGAGCTGAAGAGGGAGAAGGAGCGTGCTGAGTTGTGGAAGGGCCTGGAGGAGCAGCAGGAGCGGAGGCTGCAGAGTCTGGGGGAAGCGAGTCGCAACCAAAAGAACCTGCAAGAGCGAGAGAACCTGAGCAAGAATGAGCCGGAGAGCAGCGCTGCCAGTGCCACCTAGAACACACATACGCACCTACACACAAACACACACACATACACACACACACACACACACACACCACATCATTCACAAAACACACAAATGCACAAGCCAATATGTACAAACATGGAGAACATAATAACACACGCTTTGTTTTACTGACAGTTTTTACTCTGGAACTTACCATCACCTCATAATATACATACACACAAACACTCCTACACGTAAACACACACATCATACATCATACAGACAACATTGCTGGAACAATCAGATGGAACAAACCAACAGCCGGTTGTCTATATGTAGATATACAAGCCACTCTAACACTCACACACATATGATGTGAGATGTAAATGATGCAGAAAGAAAAGATGAGTACCTCTCACTCTTCATGCCTTTTATTCATTTCCTCTGTCTCTATACATATCTTACACACTTCTTACTCAATCTATCGCTTTCATTGCTTATCTTCTGTTTCGCTCTTCCTCTCATTAACACTAAATGTATACAATGCATACACACACTGATACCTACACACACTGATGACACATGCAGCACAAACAAGGATACTCAATACATGCATGGACACATGAATGGGATGGAGACACACACCCACACACACACACACACACACACACACACATGGTCATCTGTTAAACTCTGGAACGGGTCTAATCTCGCTCGGGACCTCTCTCAGTCCCAGTGTCATGTCCGCTATTGGACTCACACACTCTCCCAAAAGATGATGCAACAAGCTGAAGATGATGATGATGATTATGAAGAATTATGATGAAGATAACTCTGTAAAAGTAATGGTTATAATGTTCTTATTACAGCTTATTCTATAAGTAACACTTCTATTGCTACTTCAACTGATGTTTTTATATATACATATATATATAAATATATATAAATATAATATCTATGTCCGATTATAGTGTTGGTGGGGGTATTCTAGTGTAGCACCTCTTAAACATGACAAAAGTATGCTGCTAGACTAAATTTGTTCTGATGTGAAGATGAAACATTACACTAGTCCGTTCTTCTTCTGGGGTTTCTTAAAAAAAACAACAACGAAAAAAAAACAACAACAACAAACATCCAAAATGTATTACTTTAGCAATATTCTCATCTACTTTGAATGTGTGTCAGCAGTTTTCTTTTGGAGACCATACCACCTACTTCAGTACACATAGTTTTAAAGATGCTGTTGATATTTTGTTGATTGTTTTTAATTTTTATTTTTGTATAACAGTTTGGCTGTTGATATTTATTAATATTTATTTCATATTGTGACCATCTTGGAGCAAATACCGGATGAATAAGACTGGAAGTGACTATATGCTTAAGCGTACTTAAGTCTGGGATGGATTGTCAATATTTTGATGTTGGATGTTGGTTCTGTACCAGCATATTCCATGACTTTCCTCTGTTTTCCTCTGAAAAAACAACAAAAAAACAAGAAAAGTGTAGAAAAATCATCGTTCATTTTGTTATTGATTTCGTAAAAGGTGCACCCCGCCCCCCACCCCCCATACTTCCTACAATGACAAGGGTTAGATGTGAGAGAGTCAGTAAGGGACTCAGTAGAATAGAGAGAAGGCAATACATGAACTGGAACTGTAAGCATAAGTAGCACCACTTCAACTAGAATTGCACTGTCCTCTTGATCGATGTTTTGTGTTTAAAAATAGCAATGTATTTTTGGGGGACCAACGGCTTTGGGATATGAATGTATAAAATATGGGATATAAACATGAAAATGTCTGTTGAAGTGCTTCACATGGAGAAATGAGTGTTATATGTCGTTATTCTCTAAGCACACACAAAACAGAAAAAAAGGCTACCTCAGATTTATTGAGATCCAGTCTCTCAGAAACTAAAGGTAACATTTCACTTTCTGTTCCATGTAGAAACGGAGGTAGGTGAACAGAAACATGTTGCTGAGAGGTTGCTCATTTACTAGTTAATGTTTGGTCAATAAAAGATCACCAATTTCAGTTTGGCGCCAGTGTTTGGTGCTCTGGAGTCTTTACAGTGAGAAACATTTGACTTTTGATACCTAGGTGAGCTTTAAGCACGTCAATTATTTATATTTTGTGCATCACAAGTTTAGTTTTCATATTTAGAAACGAAAACTAGGCAGAAAGAGTTGACAAAAAGTACCACTGAAAACTAATATTGTATTTCAGTTGCAGTCCAAAAGAGGGCGCACTTTTAGTATATTAGAGTATGAAGTACCTCCCCTTATCACATTATAGAAACTGTCTCACGTTATATATAGAGTCATGTGAAAAATAAGTACACCCCACGGAAATTGTTGGCTTTTTTGGCCTATTTGGACAAACAAACATTTGATCCTCTTTGAAACAATGCCTATTAATAAAGTTGATAGAGTGTATCAAATTACATAAAATTTACATTTTGTAGTAATTTTCACAATTTAAATGATCAAAAAACAGATAATTATCATGGATTGTGAATGTGTATGTGAGTGTGCCCTGTGAAGGATGGGCACCCTGTCCTGATGCTCCCTGGGATGCTCCCTGAAGGAAGGATAAGGAGATCCTATAGGAGATGGATAGATATACATACATATATATATATATACACGTTTATTTTAAAAAAATTCACAACAATACTCTCAATGAATATCAAACAATTGCAAACATGACACAGGTTTATCAAAAATATAGCTGTGAAACAATTACTGGCACCCCTATGAATTCATATGAGAAAAATATATTTTAAGTATATTCCCATTGATATTTTAAAAAACTATATTTTTACACCTGGGTGACTAGAAAGGGGAAAATGTTCGACCATGACTTCCTGTTTCACAGGGGTATAAATATGGGGTAACACATAGGCCAAATTCCCTTAGTCATTCATAATAATGAGTAAGACCAAAGAGTATAGTTGTGATGTGGTACAAAGGGATGTTGAGATTCACAAAATGGAAAGTGGCTATAAGAAAATAGCAAAAGCATTAAAAATGCCCTTTTCAACCATCAGGGCAATAATTTAGAAATTCCAGTCAACTGGAAATGTTATGAATCAACCTGGAATTGGACGTGTGTTTAATTGTCTCAACGCACTGTGAAGAGGATGGTTTGAGTGGCCAAAAAAATCTCCAACGATCACAGCTGAAGAATTACAGAAGTTAATTGCGGCCTGGTGGTCAGAAACTCTCCAAAACTACAATCTGAAATCACCTTCATCACCACAAGTTCTTTGGAAAGGTTGAAAGAAAAAAGCCTCTACTTTCATCCAAAAACAAACTCAAGCATCTTCAGTTTGCCAGACACAACTGGAACTTCAAATTGGATCAGGTTCTATGGACAGATGAAACCAAAATAGAGCTTTATTATATATTATATTGTATTTCAATAATATAATAGGATTACTTCGTCATGTGCAGGTTCTGATTTCTATCACTAACAAAATTTTAATTAATGTGAACCCACAGGCTATGCTTCACCGACCCCAGTGTAACCGATCCTTAATTTGAGAACTGTTGCTATACATCTTTTTTCATTAGTACAGTCTTCCAATATGAAAAGCATGTTTATTGGTGTGTGGAAACTTTAAATGTTCATCTTTGTGCTTACAGTGGTGTGAAAAAGTGTTTGCCCCCTTCCTCATTTCCTGTTCCTTTGCATGTTTGTCACACTTAAGTGTTTCGGAACATCAAACCAATTTAAACAATAGTCAAGGACAACACACGTAAACACAAAATGCAATTTGTAAATGAAGGTGTTTATTATTAAAGGTGAAAAAAATCCAAACCATCATGGCCCTGTGTGAAAAAGTGATTGCCCCCCTTGTTAAAACATACTATAACTGTGGTTGTCCACACCTGAGTTCAATTTCTGTAGCCACACCCAGGCCTGATTATTGCCACACCTGTTCACAATCAAGGCATCACTTAAATAGGAGCTGCTTGACACAGTAAGGTCCACCAGAAGATCCTTAAAAGCTACACATCATGCCGAGACCCAAAGAAATTCAGGAACAATTGAGAAAGAAAGTAATTGAGATCTATCAGTCTGGAAAGGGTTATAAAGCCATTTCCAAAGCTTTGGGAATCCAGTGAACCACAGTGAGAGCCATTATCCACAAATGGCGAAGACATGGAACAGTGGTGAACCTTCCCAGGAGTGGCTGCCCGCCCAAAATTACCCCAAGAGCGCAGCGATGACTCATTCAAGAGGTCACAAAAGACCCCACAACAACGTCCAAAGAACAGCAGGCCTCACTTGCCTCAGTTAAGGTCAGCGTTCATGCCTCCACCATCAGGAAAAGACTGGCCAAAAATGGCCTGCATGGCAGAGTTCCAAGGAGAAAACCATTGCTGAGCAAAAAGAACATCAAAGCTCGTCTCAATTTCTCCACAACACATCTTAATGATCCCCAAGACTTTTGGGACAACATTCTGTGGACCGGTGAGACAAAAGTGGAACTCTTTGGAAGGTGTGTGTCCAAGTATATCTGGCGTGAAGGAACACTGCATTTACAAAAAGAACATTATACCAACAGTAAAATATGGTGGTGGTAGTGTGATGGTCTGGGGCTGTTTTGCTGCTTCAGGACCTGGAAGACTCGCCGTGATAAAAGGAACTATGAATTCTGCTGTCTACCAAGAGATCCTGAAGGAGAATGTCCGACCATCTGTTCGTGTACTCAAGTTGAAACGAACTTGGGTTCTGCAGCAGGACAATGATCCTAAACACACCAGCAAGTCCACCACCGAATGGCTGAAGAAAAACAAAATGACAACTTTGGAGGGCTTACCCAAAGTCCTGACCTGAATCCTATTGAGATGTTGTGGTATGACCCCTTAAAAAGGCCGTTCATGCTCGAAAACCCTCTAGTGTAACTGAATTAGGACAATTCTGCAAAGATGAGTGGGCCAAAAATTCCTCCAGGATGCTGTAAAACCCTCATTGCACGTTATCGCAAACGCTTGGTTGCAGTTGTTGCTGCTAAGGGTGGCCCAACCAGTTATTAGGTTTAGGGGGCAATCACTTTTTCACACAGGGCCATGATGGTTTGGATTTTTTTTCACCTTTAATAATAAACACCTTCATTTACAAATTGCATTTTGTGTTTACATGTGTTGTCCTTGACTATTGTTTAAATTGGTTTGATGTTCCGAAACACTTAAGTGTGACAAACATGCAAAGGAACAGGAAATGAGGAAGGGGGCAAACACTTTTTCACACCACTGTATATGGTTTAATAATTATTAGTTTAGAAGTGTCCATACATGATGAATATAATTACAGTGGGAAAAGGGGCTAAATTGTAAAATGATTTTAGGTTCAAACAACAGAGTGGTTTGAGGTATGCTTACATTTTATTTTAGCTTAAAGGAAAAGACATTAACTGAAAGTCCTCTTTTAGTTCATATAGGGCTAAATATCTTTTAGTGCAGAAAAACTGTTGTGGTATGTCCAACCTGACATCACATGACTGACAGCTTTCCCACACAACAACTGTTTCTATACAATACCTCACAGACATTACACTGTGATTGACCACATCAGCTCTATAATCTTGCAAAACAAAAAACCAGTTATTTAATTCATTCTAGATTTTATTTAATCAACAATTTTAATATATTCTATCAAATAACAACTTGCAAATTGTTTAACATTTGAATAGTAATGAATTGCGTGGACTCATTGGAGACATTAAAACATGAACTGAGTATTTTTTATTTTTTTATTTTGAAGTGCATTATTGCCATTTTTGTTTGTTCACACCATGGTAAACGTGTAACAATATCAAAACAGTTTGAAAAGAAAATATATATATCGGTAATTCAGTAAGAATGTTTCAGTAAGTAGCTGAGTGCTTTTGGGTATAATTTGCAATCTGAGTGATAAAATTTGCTTCTTCTTTCTTTCTTTCTCTCTTTCTTTCTTTTTTTCTTTCTTTCTTTCTCTCTCTCTCTCAGTAGTGTATGTCGAGGTAACACAAGCTAAACAGTTGCTACTATGGTCTCTTAGTAACGAGCCTTGTGGCACACATGACAACGGCAGGCCTTTGCTGTTAGGATCTCAATGTTGTCATGGTGATGGCCTTCAGGGCATTCCAAATGAACTTTGACCTGAGGGAAGACAGAGGAAACTTGTTATCATACTAACATAAATAAATATTAACATAAATATTGTGATATGATCAGTGTTATTAATGGATTTTAAAGGCTGCAGGTCTGTAACTGTAACTATGATTCCAACCATAAATATATCTGACAGCAGAATTTTGATCATATCAATATCACTGGTTTCACTTCATCCTGTGGCTTGATATCAGTGTTTAGCATCTGTGTGTCGTCTCAGTACCTTGATGGCTTTACTGATGGTGCAGCAACGTGAAACAGAGGTGATGTTATGAGTGAAGTTAGATGCCAGCAGGACAGAATAGTGGGAGGGAAATGCACTAGAGTCACAGTAACCCACACAGGCGTACACCACACGGGCTCCTTGACATGTCCCCCTCTGGTCACTCCTGATAGTCAAGTTAATTGCTGAGAGAATAGCAGAGGAAGTGGGAAAGGAAGAATGAATATGGATTTGACATTAAGACTTTCTCTCTGATTTTGTCTGTCAGGGTATTCGGGTGAGCAAGTAGTGCTTGAACTCTAGTAGTATTCAAGGCAAAAATTTCACCAACCATCCATTCATAAGTCATGATGGCCCTTGGAAAAAATGTCAAGATTATACAAGGTGGTAGCCTTGGGCCATCACTTTTTAGCTCCAGAATAGAGAATGAATATAGAGCTGACATTCACATTGTGTCTCTTTTACTCTCAGGAGAGATGTATGGCTGAAAATGTGTGTGTGTGTGTGTGTGTGTGTGTGTGTGTGTGCGCTCACGGTAAAGGTGGCAGCCCGGGCCCAGTCCATCAGAGCTCCAGCTAAATGGAGTCAACAGAGCCAGCAACACTATAGGCTGCACAAGCACAAGAACATCAGGGGTCACGCGCTGAGCCATTGGAACGCTGCACAGGACATAAAGACACAGCTTAGCATATTCATGATTGATCTAATGTGTTTATTTTGTCAATTCCTCTTTACGTTAGCGATATATTTTACATATAAAAAGTAGATAATTACATCTCTCTTGTTGCAGGCTTTCATACTCAATGTATAGAAAGCAGTGATATTTATGCGTTTTTTATTTTTATTTTTTAGAATCTCCTTTTGGGCAGTTTTATGAGTTGGAAAGAATCCTTTCCATGTACATCCTTCTTAAATTTGACAGAGTTTCAGAATAGCCAGAGTTTACATGTTGAATTTATAAATGGAAATTCCCATCTTTATATAAAAGCATTTGAACCTTTCATCTCTTCTCGGATACTGTTCCTTATTCCAGTTAATACAGGACTTTTCAAATTCCAGGTCACTTCAATCAGTTTTGTCTTACTTTAGCTTTGTTTGAGTGGAATAACAGGATAAGATTGCATATATTTACACACCTCTTGAGCAAAAATATGTAGCCTTGCTATAGATGTGTTAGTTAAGAACAAGAATAACTCATATAGCACATTTATCCTGACCATTTTATCTTCCTTATTGAAAATATCTTCATCTAAACGTCATCAGAGCAGCACCTAATTCACATATTTAAAATGAACATGAACCAGATCAATAGAAACACAATCAAAAAAATTTCTTACAAACCAGTTATCTGAAATTACACAAATATAGAACATAAAGACAATTAATTCTTGAAAGCAGTAATCATTATTACTGTTATGTAAAATATTTTGTGTACCATGTGTTTTGTATAAATAAACAAGCAATAAATAAAAGAAAAGTTATGACAAAATATGATAATGCATATTTTTGGAACAGAAACTTTGTGCCAAAAGAATGGAGTTGAATTAATGTAGAAAGACTTTGTTACCTGTTGGTGTGAATTGTGTCTATCCTGATATGAAAAGGTCAATGTGGAAGTGCTCGCTCTTTCACACTCTCTTTCTAATATAAGTCGTGTCAGTTCACCTCCCACCTAGCAAAATTTTTATATCACCTAGACACACCTATCAAGATCCTTTTTTACTTTTCTTCCAACTACTTCAGCTCCTCATTTTATGACCCAGCAACACTGTAAGACAACGTCTTAGCAACTGAAAATGTCTTTGATATATATATATATTTATATATATATATATATATATATATATATATATATATATATATATATATATATAGTATTTCTTGTTATAGGGTTACAATAAACCATATTTAAGATTATTAAGCCTATTTCTACACATTTGTACTCTTTTCAAGCTTGAAACAGTTTTCTTATATTGACAGGAACTTTAGCTAATTTTGAGCATTTAGTTCTAGAAAGAAGCTAAATTATCTTCCTAAAAAATGTAAAGCTTGAAATTCAAGATATTTTCACTTCGCTAAGACGTCATTTTTGGTGTAAAAAGACACAAACAGAGAAGATCTAAAAAATGATAAGTGACATGCCCATCAGGAGTATTTCTACAGGGTGTCCCATGCATAGGGAAATTAACACTTTTTAGTAAAATGTAACTTTTTACAAAACATCCTCTACATGATTTCTTTGTAAACACACTCAGAGAGTCTAAACTATGATTTGGGAAGCTTTCATTTCTCCTATGTAAGGAGACTTTTGGGACGGACACCCACTGTTTGCACATTTACAGACCTCTGTGTGTAAGCATGTGTGCAGGTGTGTTAGCACAGTTGAGAGGCTTCATGTCTGTTATATTAAACTGTTACTCAGATATGAATAGTTTCTCTACTCTCTATCTTTCATACCAAAGTCTTTTCCACACCTCATATTCCAGTCACTTACAGAAGGAAGAAGTTTTATACAGGGTGTGTTACCTATGTAACAGAGTACCGCTCATTTTATCACTTGTGTGAAAAAAAAAAAAAAAAAAAACAGCCATACATTTTTTGGATTAAGTTGAAGAAAATATTAATCACTATTGTAGTCTACAATCATTTACACTGACAGTATTTATGCTTCTTTTCTTTCCTTGCTTATGATCAGTTTCCAAAATAGTACATATACTCAGTGAATGAACTGAGCATTATTTTAGTTACTTTATTTAATACAAAAGGTCAGAGGAAATGAAATGAAAAGGAAAGGAGAGAGAAAATCCACAGAGCTATGACTATCACACTATTTTATGTTTATTCTAACCCCATTAAAGTTCCAAATCCTTCAATGTTGATCGGTTTTGCCATTATTAGATAACCTTATAAAAATACAGTTCTCATTTCCCTAGGCATGTTTTATATACACTGGTGTAACTTACTCCTATTCCTAAGTTAAGTTTAATAAAGTTTAATTAGTGAGCTTGATGCGCACTTCCACTCATTTTCTTAGAAAATTTGATAGGCGTACAACTTGTTAGAAAAATCTGTCATGAAGGAAATCATCTCCATAGTCTCCTTGGCCTCATGGCATCATGGTCACAAGTACAAAGACAACGCAACTAATGACACCGGAGGAAAAAAAAAGGCTAGTAATATATTTTGCTTCATTCACTCATGTTTCTAGGTTATAGTGTGTTAGTACAATCTGAAAATAAAAAAGCAGCCAAATGTGGCTTCAGGCACCTTAATCATAACTAACGTTAATATGCTTTGAGAAGTTCATTTTTAATTGTTGTATACTATAACCACACAATAACGCATCCATCCATCCGTTTTCAGTACCGCTTATACTATACAGGGACGTGGGGAGCTTGGAGCTTGTGCTCAGGTGGGGGACACCCTGGGCAGGGTGCCAAACCATCGTAGGGCACAAGCACACACCCAGTTACGCACTACGGACAATTTAGTGATGCCAATCAGCCAACAGTCTATATCTTTGGACTTGTGGAAGAAACCGGAGTATCTGGAGGAAACCCCAAAGCACAGGGACAACATGCAAAGTCTGTGTATACAGAGGGTGGAGGTGGGAATCAAACCTCCAACCCCAGCAGTTTCACTTTAAGGAAAGGTTCCCTTTCAGAAAACCTATTTTTCCCTGGGAGCGTAATGATCTGTGATGGCTGCTGTCAGGTAAATGTGTGATTGGGAAGATGAGCAGAGACAGGAGTCAAGTGTATAAAGCCTAAGTGAACAAATTCAGAAGTCAGCTCCTTCATGCAAGCAAAGCCACAAAACACAGGGTTTTCTAAGAGAGGGGCAGGTTACAAGTGGAGTTTTCATCTCAGATATACTTTATTTACTGAAAAATGTGAAATATGATGTCTTTTGTAAAAGAACACTGAACTATTTTATGGGGTTTATAGAATTCATTTTCAAATAATGATGGTAAGGACTAATATGAAAACGCCTGGGAACTTGATAGTTTTTGTGTCATTATCGTCATCGGCTCCTTCTGAACAGCAGGAAGAGGGGAAATGCTATAATGCTGAAAAACAACAGAAAAACAGTGGAGAATCAGGGAGCAGTGGGAAATGAGCACACAGACACATCAGGTTGTGAGTTGCTGCGGGTTTTCTCACCTAGTCAGTCTAGCAAGGACTCCAGGTTTTTCTCTCTCTGTGGCTTTAGAGTCAGGGGCACCGGGCTCAACAACTTGAGAGATGATTTCCAGTCATCACAATTAGTTTCTACACGTATGCAGTAGAAAAATAACTGCAGAAAACAGAAAAGACTTAAAATGATGTTCGTACTGACCATGAAACTCTGGGCTTGTGGCACCTTGTGAAGACTCCTCGGAATCAGCATATACCTGAGAGACAAGAGTGTGTAAAAAATCAAACATGTAGAACGTATTGAGGCTTGTTATGAAACCTGATTACACTAATGTGTCAGGTTGTATAATAACGCATGATTAAACACGGAGACACAGACAGACAAAGTTTCTGTGCACAAGCTATAGACAGACCTCTCTTACATACACACCTCATTGGCACTAAAAATCTCTTCTGCGCCTTCAGACATTGGCAACTCTCTGAGAGAGAGACAGAGAGAGATATAAAAAGGTATGTGTTCTTTGTTAGTTGACACATTCAATTCCGGTTCCCATTTCCAGCACATTTAACATATAAACAAAAAGCCTGTCTGAGCCATGTCTGTGAGCACCTCCACCTAAGGCCACACCAATTACCTGAAAAAACACTGTGTATTTTGGACTGGATAGGACACTGGATTGTCTAAACTGTGTTACACAGAACAGGCCTACAGCTACAACAGCACAAGTCGGATTTAACAGGAGCTGTCAAACCTCTCACTGATTGCTTTATAGATATGCTCTTTGAGAAAGGGATATTTATGTAATAGCTAAACAGTTATGTTCAGACTCTTGGCTAAGTGGCGATGGCGCCTCCTCTATTTTATAACAACAGCCTCCAGGCAGTCGCCTAATGTAGCACATAAGACTAGTGACAAGGGTCCTGTTTACATACAGTTGTCTCATGTGTCCTGTATCTGGTTTGTTATCCTGAAAATGATCTGGATCACATTTTAGTAACGTTTCTCTGATTAGCCACAGTGAAATCTAATTGCTATATCACATGGAATTCATACTGTGTTATCAACCATGTGTTGTCCTTTGTTTTCGGTCATTGATTTATTTTAAATTTTAGTGGTAGTGTCCCAAACACAGAGACTTGGAGTACAAAGTCTTTTGAATCCCAACAGTCCAAAATCCACAATCCCATAACAATAATGGTGAAACAGACAGAAGATCAATTATGAACATAGTCAGAATCATACCAAGTTCACCATCCATGTATAGTGGGCATGAGCAAACAGGTTTTTTTTCATGGTATCCTGATTTAAACACTGTAAATACAGCATAATATTCATTTTATGCTAAGCATTATAGTCCCATAATTGAAAAAAATAACTAACTTATACATCACGTAATAAACCATGAATGTTGTTAAACTGTTTTGATGCTTATTGCTGTACAAGAACATTGTCAAGACAATGAGCTCAATTCTTCAGAAGCACCTTGACTACTTTGTTTTTCGCTTCTTGGTTTTCTTCATGTCTCAACTATGCATTGCCTGTGTCCTTAATTTATCCTTAATTAGCCTTGGTATGTCTGTATCCTGTGCAAATAATATACATCCCTCTGTTAGGCTGTGTTCCCCATTTTATAGTTCAGCACTGACTCTGGTCTACCTCCGCCCTGTGTGCGCTGTAAGAAATTAGTAGTTGTTGGAAAAGCTCATCCCTGAAAAAGGCTTATTATTAAAGGGACAATACACCTCAATCTCAGCAATAAGTGTCAATACCACTTGAAGTGACATTCAATCAGTTATAGCATGGGAGCAGCAGTGGGACATCCTGAACAAAGGGGTATGTGACCGTAATTATCATTCAGAAAGACATCTGTCTAGACAATCCTATCACCTCATCATTTGGGGGTCACACTTGTAACAACATCAGTACTGTGAAAACAGAAAGTGATACCTGAAGTATGCTATCCTTAATTTACATTTAGAGTGAAACTTCATTTACATTAAGGGCAGAAAACCTAGTTTGAAATACAGTATAAAATGTCTGTGCTGATACCGTTCAAGGTTCACCGTTCAAGGTTCACTGACTCCCCGAAGAGCCTGAAAAGCTTCATGTACAACCCCGATTCTGAAAAAGTTGGGACAGTATGGAAATTGCAAAAAAACAACAACAGTTGAGTTCATCTTGGACTCTATTGAAAACACATTGTTAACACATTATTTGATGTTTTATTATGTGAATTTCATTTATTTAAAAAAATACACACTCATTTCAAATCTGATGACTGCAACACACTCCAAAAAGTTGGGACAGTTGACTGTTTACATCACCTTTACTTTTAATATCACTTACTAAGCGTTTGGGCGCTGAAAACACCCCCATTTTCCCCCATTCATATATTATGCATTTCTTCAGCTGCGCAACTTTGTTGCCTTATTTTGAGCTTCATAATGCTCCACACATTCTCAGTCGGAGACAGGTCAGGACTGCAGGCAGGCCATGCCAACACCCACACTCTCTGCTTACGCAACCATGCGCTTATAATCCGGGCAGAATTTGGCTTGGTGTTGTCCTGCTCTGGATGACAGCATATGTTGCTCCAAAATGTGTACATATCTTTCTGCATTAATGTTAACCTCACAGATGTGCAAGTTACCCAATGCCATGGGCACTGACACACCCCCATACCATGACAGATGTTTGCTTTTGGACCCAACGCCGATAACAGCTCGGATGGTCCTTTTCCTCTTTGGCCCGGAGAACACTGTTTTGTCCACAAACTATTTGAAATGTCGACTAGTCAGAGCACAAAACACGATTCCACTGTGCTACTGTCCATCTCAGATGAGACCGAGTCCAGAGAAGTCGGCGGTGCTTCTGGACAGTGTTGATGTATGACTTCTGCTTTGCATAGTAAAGCTGTAACTTGCATCTGTGGATGCAGTGGCGATTGGTGTTCAGTGATAAAGGTTTACCAAAGTTTTCCTGAGATATGTCAGGATATCTATTACAGACTAATGACAGTGACATCTGAAGGATCGGAGATCACATGCATTCAGAAGTGGTTTTTGGCCTTGCCTTTTATGCACAGAGATCTGACCAGATTCCTTCAATCTTTTAATTATATTGTGCACTGTAGAGGGTAAAATGCCCCAAATCCTACCCATTTGTCTTTGGGGAATATTGTTCTCAAACTGTTGGATTATTCGCTGATGCAGCTGTTGGCAAATTGGCGAGCCTCGACCCATCCTGGCTCTTGAAGGACTAGGCCTTTTTTTCAGGTTCCATATATACTATGATTAGACAATTGCCTCACCTGTTTCACATCACCTTCTTATTTCAACTTGTTACATCACTATTAGTCCTAAATTGCCCCTGTCTGAACTTTTTTGGAACATGTTGCATGCATCAATTTTAAAATAAACCTTTATCTTCAAAAAACTATGTAGTTGATTAGGTAAAAGATCACATACCTTGTCTTTATATGTTTTTTTGTCAAAGTCAAAGTACATTTGTAAATCACACCTCTTTGTTTTTATTAGCATTTACTATACTGTCCCAACTTTTTTTGGAATTGGGGTTGTACTTTGTCACTGACATACTGAAATAAAGTTATTCTTCACTGAGATCTTCGACATCCTCATATTTTTTCTTACAGCATGGAGTTTGCATGGTGTCCCTGTGCTTCAGGGATTTCCACCGGGTACTCCGGTTTCCTCCCCCAGTCCAAAGCCATACACAGTAGCCTGACTGGCATCTCTATATTGTTCATAGTGTGTGAATGGGCGAGTAAGCGTTGGTACACATTGGTAAACATCTCACATTCCAATTGTCTAGTTCAGTTCTACAAAAATATTTCTGTTTTTGACTTCTGCCTGTGTTATTGGAGCTCAGCTGTGGATTTGCCTCAATTGAACATGAGCCATGCTTTTTTTTTCACCATGCATCCTGGATATGCTCTAATAAAGAAATTAAGTGAAAGGAAATTCTCTTTTATAATTTTATATTTTATATATGTACCCTCTTATATTATGAACTACTCTCAAAATATATGATGAATGTAATCATTTAGTTACCTCTTTGAATCAGCTGATCAACTGCTATCCTTGATTATATTATTATGTACTTCTGTGTCATCATGACATGGGACTTATTTTGTATCATAACTATGTGCTGTGTCTTTTGTCTAAATCTGTCTGACACCTGGACCAGTAGAAACCATCCACGCACTACTGTTATCAATGTGTACAATGTGTTTACATGCTACTGTTTTGAATGAATAAAGGGGGAAGACTCTTTTGAACACGCTCAAATCTGTCAGTGTGTGTGTGTTCATTTCGGACTCTCCAGGCGTGTCTGACTCTGCAGCAAACCACACTTTCTAGCTCTTAGCAACATAGAACTAAAAGTAACTAAAAGTTACTAGACGTTAATGGTAAAACAGGCTGAAAGGCATGACGGAGATCGAAAATGCGTACATGGTAGATTCCTGTGAGGGTGAAATCTAACATTAAGTATGTGCAGTTTTTTACAACAAAATGATCGTAATTCAAATCTAAATGAAAAGCCAATTTGTAGAGATGTACAGTAACAAGCTTCAAATCCATCAGCTGATACTCACACAAGAGAGCTACACTTTTCTATATACATTTTTAGAAAATGATTAGAAAATAGACTTAAAAAGCTGGAATAAGAAAGAAACAGTAAAATGTCTTGACCACATATTTACAGCACCCACTGGAGACACAGATGGGCATCCATCTTGTCATAATGCTGATCTGAGCTCAGTGGGCCCTCTTGTGGTTCCTCTGTTCTCCTACGCTTGGGTTCATAAGCTAGGGATAGGGCACAGGAAGTAAGAAGCTGTGGACTGTCTGATCTAGATTCCCTATCCTGTACAGGAAAACACAAGCCCCCAAAAAATCAAATTAAAACCACAGATTAAAGAGCAGGCAGAAAGAAATGGACAGATTTAAAGCATCAGCAATATGCTAAATTAAAAGTAAATATAAGTGGAACAATTTCACATTTATGTATTTACATTTTAAACAAGGTTAACATATACTTCACAATCTTTGGGGCAGTTCACATTCCATCGTACAGAACAAAACTGTCAAAACTGTCAGAGGTGCGTGATTATAGATCTCTCTAACTGGCATAATATATTTTTTTCATTAACACTATACTGAGGTAGAAATGTAACTACTTTGGCAGAGAAGTGCATAATAAGATAAAAGGCTGTAAGGAATAATAGTTGCTTTATATGTGTGGTATAAATTCAGGCCAGATGGTGGAAAAGAACTTACTGAAGGGCCCCATTTGTTTGCATGCTTCACTGGAAGACAAAAAAAAAAAGATGCAGGCACTAATTATACAGCTTATCATGATGCTGTTGAGGAATGTGTATGTATAAGATGCTAAGTGTTATTCACCTGTGACTGGAGGGATTGGCTCATTTGTCTCCACATACAGTGTGATGAGGAAGGGGTAAGCAATTAATTTCTTGTCTCCTTTCCTGAATCTCAACTCTGATACACGCTCCCACCTACTCTTATCTGCAGGCAGAGTACTGAATCATTCTGAAAACTTTTCTGAACAACAGTTCACAGCTAACTTTTACTAATAAGCAAACAATGGCAATGCAGTTATTGTAGCGGAATTCAAATATTCACTATGTATATGTATATATGCACAGGGGTACAGAGTCCATCCATGCATCTTCTACCGCTTACTCCTTCTTCTGGGTCGCGGGGGAACCTGGAGCCTATCCCAGGGAGCATCTGGCACAAGGCGGGGTACACCCTGGACAGGGTGCCAGTGGGCTACAGAGTAAAGACTATAATTGTACATGAATATATGTATGTCACAAGCATAGAGTATAGCGTACAGGGAAAGATGTTGAAATGTTGCGTGGCAAATGGATGAAGATTGTCCAGGCTCACGAGTACAACTCGTACAGCGTTCTGTAAGACAGTATTATGATAATGAAGACGTGTGCATACAGCTATTATACAGCTATTATAGTACATATAATCTTCTCGTTCTGTTACCTCAAGCTCTTCATTGACAAACTCGCTGTCCAACATCTCTTCTTCACCACTGCAATACACCAAAAGCAAATGAGAAAGCAGAGTTAATATACTAGCAGAAGCCAGAGGGCCAGTCAATAACCAACTAAAGCTCTGCCCTAGACTACAAAGAACTTTATATGTTCAATTCTACAGTGCATATGTAATCCATCAAATGTTGCTTGATGTCTGTTTGGAGATTCACATGTTCACCCAGTGCTCCCAGAGTTTCTGGATCTACTGCAAACCTGACCAGGATAAAGCGGTTACTGAAGATGAATAAATAAATGTACTCTATTTTTCTTATTAACCGAAACATGTGATTGTTCTTTGGCAAGGAGTGTTTATGCCCAAAAACATACACTCAACATCCACTTTATTAGGAGCAGCTATACAACTACAGTGTTTATATAAGTCCACTGGACCCAAATGAACACTCTGGCTGTTAATGCAACGTTAGGGATTTTACTGTGTGATTGGCTGATTAGATAACTGCATGAATGTGCAGTTATCTAATCAGCCAATCACACAGTAAAATCCCTAACGTTGCATTAACAGCCAGAGTGTTCATTTGGGTCCAATGGACTTATATAAACACTGTAGGGCGTAAATTCGACACTCCGGCTGTTAAATCAACACTGGGGATTTTGCTGTACATGTGGCAAAAGCACAATAACAAAAATCATGTAGATACAGGTCAAGAGCTTCAGTTAACAAATGTGATCTCAGTGATTTTAACTGTGCTGATACGTAATTCCTAACGAAGTGGATGGTGAGTGTATAGTTCTATTTTTTTTTAGAGGTCTAAGTTTAATGTGTAATATTAACAATATTATTCATATACAAATGTATACGAAGGTGTTTAATCCTCTCTCTTGCCTGATTTTACTTCCTCGTCTGATCTTGAACTTGTAGACATGTTGGCCAACCTGAAAGAATCTGGTTTCAGGTATAGGGAATGAGAAGGCCTGGATTGGCATGATGTCACTTCACTTCAAGAAAGTGACCTGCTGACACAAAGAAATGAAGGAAGTTGTTAATAGTTAATTGGTAATAATCAACATTTTCTCAACATCTCACCCAGCTATGTCTCCTGGATAAACCTATTATATACATCCTGTGTATAGTGTAACCTGTAGCTACAGATATACATTTTTTCTCAGATGCTTTCATTCGACATTAGCTTACAGTGCTCATAAGGATATTCATTTTAATCTAAATTATGACACATTTTTGATCTTGTATTAACATCCTAAAACAAAACAGAAGTAAAACCTTTGAAAGTCAGATATATTGATACACCGATATGTTCTGTCAGTCAACAGAGTCTCCTAATAACAGTTAAAAGTGAAGTAGTAGAGACGAGTTAACGCTGTCAATCCCGCGCTCGTCTGATTGGACGGTTCAGCGTCCAATAAGCCGCGGCAGTTCTGCTGTCTCTACGTTTACGAACTCCAGAGTCCCGCCCATATTGTCACGTGATTGAGGTAAGCCAAAACATGGCTGCGCAGGACCGAAAAAAAATGCGACTGTTAACGATTCAAAACGATGTTTCGTTTAGAGGAAGTTGTCGTCGCTTTTAGTTGGGTTTCAGACTCGTAGGCTAAACTAATGTAATGGTTGAATTCATACATTTATGAGTTTATTCTTGCTGCTAACTGCGTTCTCTGCATTGCGCCGCTGGTTATTTGGTAGCGAGTAGTACATATTATGGGATGTTTGATACGTCATAGTTTCCTCATGTTGTGACACTGGGTAGTGGGTAGTGTCCAAACTATTGAAATAACTATCCAAAAATGACCGAAACTACACTCACTATTCCATTACTATATGATTTGTACATAATTTTATTCTACATTCTATAATAATTGTCTTGAACCTGGGTATATCCTGACATTCGGTTGTTTATATGGAAATGTATTGAAGCCTTTTCTATGAGCTGTGACCTGTTCAGATGGGATTGTCCTCTTAACCTGTTGTTGTTTTTGTGATTTGAACATGTAGGTCTAGTATTTTGTTCGGTTGAGAAGGATCCTGTTCTAGAGTACAGGTTGTCAAACCTGTTCCTGGAGTACACCCTTTCCTGCACAATTGAGTGTTTTCCCTGCTCTCAGCACACCTGGTTCACCTGATTAACCGCTCTTCCTGAGTTAAGTCAAATATGCAGGACAGGGGGTACCCAGGCCCCGGGTTGGGAGCCTGTGGTCTAAAGGATGGCTGTCACATGGAGTTACATGCTGCCTGGTGATGCCTTAGCTGCACCGGAGGTTAAGGGTCATGTGTGTGGCCATTGTGCTGTGATTTATCACTGCTATGCTATATTAGAAACGACAATGAAAACTGCTCATGTTCAAATGTGATTAAACGTATAGGCCCTACGTCGACAATGCTGAAGTTTTGTCGGTTAATTAAACCAGTGCAAATGCAGACGATTTGCAGACAACATACTCATAATGCAACTTCTATATAATTTACTTTTAATTTCTGTCTATACCAAAGCCCAATCTCGTTCTTCTGGCAAAGTACTTGCTTTCTAGCTTGGTTTCCAGCATTTTGAAAGACAGTATCAGAATAATGGAGACTTTCATGTACACCTATTATACAGATTTCATTTACAGCTGTTGCTGCTATTATTGAGCGAATTATAACTTTTATGTGCAGATATTATAGTTCACAGCTGATGTGAATGAGAGCTAATTTCTCTGTAACTCTGTGTTTATCCGATTAGATCTGGGGCTTCTGTGTCCTATAGCCTTGATTCTCCATGACTGACCACAGGCCTTGTGTCCAGCTGAACACTGGAGTTCAGATGCCACTGCTGGGTTTGGGCACGTACCGTTTGCAAGGCCGTGAGGAAATATATCAGACTGTGGATGCTGCCTTAACAGCAGGCTACAGAGCTTTCGATACAGCTGCAGTGTACCGCAACGAGGCAGACATCGGCCAGGCCCTTTGCACCTTGTTGCCCAAGCACGGGCTTTCCAGAGCTGATGTGTTCATAACGACTAAACTAAGTCCAAAGGACCAGGGTTGGAAAGCCAAGGACGGCTGTTTGAGAAGCCTGGAGCAATTAGGCTTAGATTATATTGACCTGTTTCTTATTCACTGGCCTGGTACACAAGGGTTGGATGTGAAGGATAAGCAAAACCCTGAAAATCGAGCTCAAAGTTGGGCAACCTTGGAGGAGTTCCATGCAGAGGGAAAGTTCCGTGCCATCGGAGTGTCAAATTATACGGTGAAGCACATGGAGGAGCTGCTGAAGAGCTGCACAGTCATTCCCGCTGTTCTCCAGGTGGAGTTCCACCCCAGGTTGGTCCAGAGGGAGCTCAGGGAATTATGTGAGAAAAGTGGAGTGTGTTTCCAAGCATACTCCTCCTTGGGGACAGGCATCCTCCTCTCTGATCCTCTGGTTCTCGAGATAGCAGAACGTTATGGGAAAACTCCGGCTCAGGTGCTTCTGAGGTGGGCTGTGCAGCAAAACATACCCGTGTTGCCGAAATCATGCCAGCCCAACAGGTTGCAGGAGAACGGGTGCCTGTTTGACTTTGAGCTAAGTGATGGTGACATGGCAATGCTTTCTGCTCTGGACTGCAGGGAGAAGTTCTGTTGGGACCCTTCACTGGTACTCTAGACTACCTCCAGTGTCAGTGACAGTTCTAGATGCTGGTTTAGGTTTAGTCAACTGGTTGTTGAATAATATATTACTTCATGAGTTTGTTATTGGTGAAAATGATTATACTTATGGTGTCAGGGCTCTCATTGTTTCAGAAATTAAAACAATGTAAGATAAACCCTAGGCAACGTGAATAAAAAAAAATACAGTTTTTAAATGATAATCTATTTATTGAAGCAAAGAAGTTATCCAATACCAACTGGGCCTGTGTGAAAATGTATTTGCCCCCATGTTTACTAATTCCCCAATCTATGAAACTGCATTCATAATGGGGTTCACCTGGACTAGACGCAATCAGGTCTGATTACTGCAAACCCTGTTCAATCAAATCAACACTTAAATAGAACTTTTTCAACAGCATGAAGTCGTTAAAAGGTCTTACCCTGTAATGCACTATGCCAAAGTTGAAAGAAATTCCTGAAATGATGAGGAAAAAGGTGATTTGAAATGCATCAGGCTGGGAAGGCTCTGGGACTCACACAGCGACTCACATCATCTCCAAAAGTGGCGAGGTGAAAACCACTGCTAACCCATGCCTACTTGATGGTAGAGTAGTGTTTATCTAAATTCTTTACACCATTAATATACTAATTATTAATATAGATCATTTCAATTATATATGTAAAAGTATTATTTTGTAAAAGTGCACTTTCCCCAAACCTCACAAATTTGTCCATTGCAGCCTATTTAAGAACAATACAAAAGCACATTCTTGCAGTGGTTGCTTTAAAAAAGTCCTGTTTATTTTTCACATTGTAGTGGTTATAAAAATGTAATCGTAGATTACGCAATAATCTTAAAATCATTACAAAGCATTTCCTTGTTATTTTCCAAGTAACATCACTGAAAATAAGGCTCTGTTGCTATCTCTTCCAACCTTTAACAATCCTACCATACTTTATTGCTCTCAGGTTGCAGAAAGTTCCATTAAGATAGAGATAGCGGATGTAACAACATAATATAAGAGGAAAAAACTTTTCAAAGTCCTTTGTACCCACCCTTCATTCCCTACTTATATAAATAGAATATAAAGATCACCTGTTATTTTGTTGTAAAAATTAATCTTTTGTTCATTCAGTATGTTTTTCTTTGCACTTATTTAAAATATCTATCAATTAATTGAAAGGGGTAATAAAAGTTATAAAAATATCAAATAAAAGACATGTTTGTTATTGTTTTCGTACAGATTTCATTAGTCCATACCATAGAGAAGAAACATTTTCTTACAGCCCCGAAAGATGGCAGTGAATGACATTTTTGCATCCTTGTTCATGCTCCAGTAATTCTGACTAAATCTCACACACACTGAACTAACCGGTCATTCTCACAAAACAGCTTGCATAGATTCCCCACAGTACCGGAGCTCAGACCCAGGAAAGAATCTCCATCTATAAAGGTCACTCTGGTGATGTTGGAGAATGTGATTGGTCCAGGGTCCCTATATCCGTCGACTGCTGAGGAAGGTTTTAAGCTACTCCATGAATTCTAGCATCAGTCCTTCACTTTTGGGGTCTGAGAGCTTCCGCTTCATCCTTTATACACGGCATAATCAGTGCGCTCTCTCTCTCTCCCTCCATGTGGTCCACTGATGTGTCACTCAGCAGGACGGGTGTTTTGTGCTGTCAGACTGTTCATGGTCTCAGTCTGACTCTTGGTGGCTCCAGAGGAATTTGAACCAGCTGGGGGAGGTGCGCATCTGACCGGCTGCACCTGCACTCCTCACCCTCTTCATCTGCCAGAGGAGAAATTTAACATGAGAAAAGAGTGTTTTGTGTTACAGCAGAATTAATATACATTAACTGTATGTAGTGTTCCTGCTTAGTTACATTTCAGGTAAAAAAACAAAAACAACAACAAAAACATTTTACTTAGACATGTCAGGCTGATTGTCTTCAAGCTAGAAAGTCATTTGAAGATGTTGAAATTCAAATGCACTTAAGACATGTTTTGGCGAGTTTAGCAATGTACAAACCGCATGCCTGAAATAAAAAACAAAAAACAAAAAAAACCCACAGTCCACAAGCTGCAACAAATGTGTACTCTCGAATAGACTTGCTTGTGGTTTCTGACTGACACTTTGTTCTGTAAATGTACAAAAGTGTGCTACATAGCTAGGTTTAAATCAGAATTGTGTGGTGGAAGTTATTTGAATTGGCAATAGCATTTTGTAGCTTCATTTGCATATTTATCTTGATGCAGACTTATTCTGCTATTTTATTCAACTGTATATATACACATATGGTATTTTATGAGCCAAACAATGTCTCCAAGGCATGCGTGGGATGATTCAAGCTTGTAGTTTGCATAGTGCTAAACTGGTGGCTAGAAGCTTTCCTGACCTGTTAGCTACACCCTCGGGTCTTGCACAAGATTAAAGAAGTAAACCGTGTACACCAAACATGTCTCAGCTGTTCGACACTTTGAGAATAGAGAAAGAAATTTGTATGTTTTGAAATATTCCTCAAATCTGCCAGCAGCTTCAATCCCTCAATCTGTTTTCCTGCTCTGCTATTTCATGTATGATTATTATTATTTTTTTTACCCCTTTGTCGAGTAAGGTGTCAAACTCATCGCTCATCCTTCGCAGCTCTCTGCCGTACTTCTTGGCGGCCCAGAAGGCTGGAGGCGCTGAGTGGGTCCGGCGTCGGAAAGCATCTCCATCTCCAGCAGCGGCTCCGGATTTCCCATCAGTAGCCTCCTGGAAATCCTCTTCATTTATAGACAAATTCCTATTCCTTGCTGTTAGCTCTCCTACAATCAGTAATAATAGAGACAATGTGTCATGTTGCATCAATATTATACAGTCAGGTCCATAAGTATTTGGATAGTGACAACTTTCATAATATTGTCTCTATGCACCATCACAATAGGTCTGATATAAAGCATTCAAGGTGTGATTGAAGTGTAGACTTTCAGATTTAATTCAAATGAACTGTTCAAAAATTCCAGATTTCAGGCAGTCATTGACCAAAGTATTTGCACCCAAGTGTTAAAATAATCCTAATATTTATGATTGTTAGTTTCTCCAATTACTTTTCAGCCCATGAAAATGGAGGGACTCTAAAATAAACAGCTGTAATTCCTATGCAGTTAATGCAATATTTTTCGTTAAGCCCCATGAATTAAAGCTGAAACCCTACACCTCAATCACATCTTGATTGCTTAATTTCAAATCCATTGTGATGGTGTACGGAGGTAAAATTATGAAAACTGTGGCGCTGTCCAATTGACTGCAAGTCCTAGTGGAAATTCTTCATCTCAACTCTTTTCTTTCTTTACTCACAAAACTAGATGCCATGTTTTTAACTAGGGATCACTGTACTTTGTGTTTGTGCATCCTGGATACAGAGTAAATGACGCAGGAGAATGTGACTGTACATTTCCCACAGGCCCAAGCCTAGAGACAGACTCACCTCGGGATGGCTGTCGTACATGTAAGAATTTCTCGGAATGAGACACCGCGGCTTCCTGGTTGACATTTACGTGCTCCGTGCCTTCTTGATCACCTGATGTGTCAGACTCGTCATCAGATATCGTGCATATTTTATCCATTGTGGGAACTTGAACAAAAGTCAAAGCAGGCAGCGTCAGAATTTCCACCTTAGAAAGAGACAGGAACAAATCAGTGTGTCCGTTGTGTGACAGGTGTTCAGGCTTACGTACGTATATAAGCCTAAAATAATAAAACGCACACAAATGGTAAAAGGACAAAAAATAACTGTGATATGCTCAGCTGAAGGCTAATTTAAGATATGACTAACAGTTGTTCTACAATCAGAAATATACCTGACTGACAGTGTGGAAAGAATGAATGTTATGAGCTCTATGCCAGGAATTTGAGCTACTTGCACAGCTGATGAAGGACTTTCTATCTGAGAGGTGTTTCCGATGAATGCTTTTTGTGTGACGAAAAGCAAAAGTAAAATACACACGGTGATGGACTGGCGTGTATCCAGTTGCTGGGATAAGCTCAGGATCCAAAACAACCCTGACCAGGATACAGTACTTACTGAAGCAATAAATATTATAATCATACTGTTCTTACTCTTCTGTCGTCACAAAGGTGTTTCCAGAAAATACTTCATATTCATTGGGAAACAGGTACAGATCAACCGAGAACAAAGTTGTAACTATTTGAGTGAAATATGACCTCGAAATCTCAAAACGTGAGTTTTAGGGAAGTGTTTGTATCAGCTCCTTGAGCTTCCTATTTTCTTTCTCTCTGTTTTGAGATGTGTTCCTGTGGAGTAACATCCTGTACAGTAACTTCAACTAAACCTACATGAAAAGGCTGTTTGTAAAATAAAGTCTGTTTATAACCAATACAACTGTATATAATATAGCAGGAAACACTGCAGCCTTCACCATATTTGAACTTCTTACACACAGATAAACAAAAAAAACAGACAGACACAAGCACAGATAAACAGACAGACAGACACACACACACTCACAGATAAACAGACAGACACACTCTCACAGACAGACAGACACACTCACAGATAAATAGACAGACAGACATATATGAAGTTTATCACCATAAATAAGTAGCTGATTAGGACAGTCGGTATGTAGTTAGTTATCTGTACTGTCATGTTATTACTGTACTTTACTAACATCATCTACTTCCGCCTTATAGCTATGGTAGCTAACCTAGGCTACTTTCATAGTTCAAGGTTTTTTATTTATTTATTTTGTTTCGTTTTTATAATAAACACAAGTTTATTGACACAAAAGATGCATGCTGGTGAACTACTCAATGTTATTAAAGCAAAGAAGCGCACACAGAATTGTTTAACTGCAAGTTTACTCGCTGGATAGTGAACACTAGCATACATAGCTACTTGTTCAATCTCGGGCTCCACATGTTTAGACTTTATTAGAGGTTTATATAGATTGAATGGTTTGCATTTCCGGTCAGTACGGCGGTACTTACCGGATTTAGGCGCTGGACTCCCGCTAAACAGCAGAAAACCGCCGTCGTCACCAGCTAACCTGAAGAGTGTTTGTTTGGCGCTGAGCAGGGTTGCCAGATCTCTATCACTACAAAAACAAAGCCCCAGCTCATTGTTATCAGATATGCGTGTCCTTCCTTCCTAACGATCATTATCTAATGTAGCACTGCAATTATGTAAATATAAAGTTATACAAAATATATATTTTATAAAGCATTGTTGAAAGCAAATAAATAGTTAGTTAATTATTATTAGTAGTATTATTTTACATATTGTCATAAACAAAGAATAGCTATTAGCCTGTGCAAAACAATCCACTCACTCTCAACGTATTATATAAATACTGCACAAATATACAGATTATGAAATGGGTTTAAATGTAACAGTTCCTGTATGCTTTATATTTTATTTTAAAAAATGATTTTTAAAAATTATAACAAAGGATGTTCAAAGTAAAAAAGTGTAATTCGGGATAAAGAGAACATGGCAACACTAAACACCAGCGTTGTGGAGCAGTCCAAACAACATGAACAACACAGCTGCTGAACAACCGACCGGATTCACATTTCATTTGATTCTTTTATTTACTTTGGTTTATTTTTATTTACTTTCTGCTAAATAGGTGGCTGTTCATTAGGACTACTTGTAAAAACACGTTTGTGTAGTAAAGGGTTTAAGTAAAGTGGCAGGTCCATTTTCGTGTTAGATGAATATTATATCAGTCTTTTTATTATTATTTTTTAAACCAAATAACATAAAATAGTGTAACTAATATTGTTTATAAACTATACGTTTAATGAAAGGATTTCACTTAAGCATGTAATTAAAAGTTTCCATACACTAGGTGTCACTATTGTTCAATATATTTACCTTACCTTGCCTTACCACCAGTTCTGGTCTCAAATCAAAACTGAGCTCTATTACTGATATGCAGTTCATCCAAATGTAATGAATGATATATATCTTATATTGATATAGTTAGTTGTGTTGTAGGTATTTTGACCAAATCCCATGCTACTATGAAGCCCATACAGTAATATCACCATGTGGCCATTCATGTTCCATTAACAGATATTTTGCACATGCATGCAGTCTTATACAGTATTACGTGTTGCTGCAGGGCTCTTGTCCATTCTTTGACAACCCTTGGATATGCTACTGTTCCATTTTCATATGATGTAGCCACAATTTGCAAAGTTCTTCCCAAGTTCTTCCACACCAACCGTGGCAAAACATGCCTTTATGGCCCTTGCTTAGTGCACTGTTAAGCTGGAAAAAAAATATTTTTGCATCAACCTGCTTAGTTTCAGTCAAGGAAACTCTTAATTCTACAGCATCCAAAAACATTTTGATATGATGTGTGCGTCCAACTTTGTAGCAACCGTTTGTGAAAGGCACACATATAGGAGTGATGGCCAAGTGTCCACATACTTTTGGACACACAGTGTATATATTTATAATATACAAATCCCATTCATGGGTGTGTGAATGTGATTGTGCCCTGTGATGGATTTGCACCCCTCCCAGGGTGAACCCCGATGCTCCCTGGGATAGGCTCCAGGTTCCCCCGCGACCCTGAAGAAGGAGTAAGCGGTAGAGGATGGATGGATGGATGGATGGATGGGTATAAATAGTCTCATTCATTCAGTCAACTTCAGTAAGCGGGATCTGGAACTTATCCTGGGAACACTGAGTGCGAGGTGGAAAAACATCCTGGATGGCATGCCAGTCCACTAAACACACACACACACACACACACACACACACACACACACACAGTGCCAGCCCTCCTTTTTGTGAGTTGGGAGGAAACCGGAGAACCCAGAGGAAACCCAGACCGGGAGACACTTGCAAAACCCTACCCAGACAGTTGTAGAAATTGTATCTTTAACTTTTTGTCTAGAAGTTTAAACTACACAAAGAACTTGAATACAACATTACTGAACAGTTTAATAACTTAGCACTGATTTCTCAGTCGCACTGATTTGGTGTTCAGTGAAAAATGAAACTGCTTAAAATCATATCTGCTTATTCGTCTTAAATACAATAACGATATAAATCATAACTTCGTATGATCCCCCCCCCCCCCACGTATAACCTACTGCTACTAAACTGGTAAAACTTTATCCCGGAAGTAGAAACAAACCCCCCTCCCCCCGTTCAGTGGTGCATCCCCCCCTCCTCTCCTCCCCTCTTCCCTCTTTTTTGGGTGACGTCAGCGCGCGAGGTTTCGGCTGGAGCTGAAGATGGCGAGCGCAGAGACCGCGGCGGAACACGAGCGGATCCTCCGGGAGATTGAAAGCACTGACACTAACTGTATCGGTCCAACACTCCGGTAAGTCTTCGGTAATGAAAGCGACACCCGGGTAGCACGCAGTTCGGTGTGTTGGCTAAGTTCCAGGGTGGAGGGGAGTGTATGGAAGCGTTGTCTTGTTTGTCTTCTCTCGGTAACTCTTCACAGACTTCCAAAGATTCTTCCCTTAACTTGTCATGCAGCTAGCGGCCGGCTAACTAGCTCTCTCACTGCTAACAATTAACACCGCAAACAGAGCAGACTTAGTATTCCTATCACATGCATGTGCAGGCTGCTGTCTTAAAGCACGCCGGTGGTAGCATGAAACAAAACACACACACACACACACACACACACACACAGGAGAGCACTCTTTCTAACCGCTCTGATCATCCAAATGTAACTGAAGAAAGCACCGGGTTTCCCAACTTCCTAATGTAATGTTCGCTCACGTGTTGTCTCGCGCCACCAGATGTGCTTGTCATTCCTGCACTTATTTATTTCAGCAGAGTGAAGTACTGCTCGACTACAACCACGTGGTGTGTACAGCATGCATCAGAAAACTGGCCAGTGGTTAAAGGCTCTGGGTTACCGATCAGGTCAGGAGTTCAAGCCTCAGCACTGCCAAGCTCCCACTGTTGGGCCCTTGAGCAAGGTCCTTAACCCTCAACTGCTCAGCTGTGTAAGAGAGAAATGCATCAAGTCGCTCTGGATTAGGGCGTCTGCCAAAATGCCGAAAACGTAAACCTGACTGGCTCTAACTCTATCTGAGAGATTTGTGCGTGCACTCTGCTCATGACGCCGGTTCACTCTGTAAAATGTCCTCTCTCTGGTTTTGTTCCAGGTCGTGTTAAGATGCACGACGATTCTTTATTTTGATATCAATGAACAATAATGAAGCGTTATGCAAAAGTATGTGGACACCTGATCATGTGTGGGACATCCCGTTGTCTTTTACTGTTATAATTACCTCCAGTCTTGTGCGAAGGCTTTCCACTAGATTTTGGAGCGTGGCTGTGGGCTTCGTGCTCATCCAGCTATGATAGGCAATGGTGTTGGGTGAGGAGGTGAGGGGTGCTGACCGTGTCCCAGTGGGGTTGAGCTCAGGGCTCTGTGAAGAGAGTTCTTCCACACTAACCTTGGCAAACCATGTGTTCATGAAGTGCACTTTGTGCACACTGTCATGCTGGGACAGGTTTGAGCACCTTCGTTCCAGCGATGGGAAATTGTGATGCTGCAGCACATCAAGACATTGTATACAACTGTGTTTCCAACTTTGTGACAGTACTTTGGGGAAGGAGCACATATGGATGTGATGGCCAGGGGTCCTCAAACACTGTGCCATATAACCAAAAGGAGACAATTGTTCTTCATTCATATGACGTTAATAAGTGGAAGCACTGTTGGCTACAAACAAATTAAGACTTGCTAGCTTACGGTTTACCAGAAAACATTATTGAATAAAATACAAATATTTGTACATGCCTGTCCACATACAACCAGAATGTTTATTGTTGTTCTTGCCACTTTAATTTCTCCAACAAATTCCACCTTGAAGTAGGACCAAGCGTCAAGGCTTTTGTATTCTCTCAGGCTTTGTTTAGTGTATTTCCCCGGTCTCGAAAGCAGGTACATATAAACGTCGGGAGAAGCGATTTCTGGCTCGATTTCTGATTCACATGCCAGTGTCCATGAACCGCAGGTTCTTGGGAAAGTTGTAAGGGGTCACTGTTGAATCCAACTGTCTGTAATTTAAGCTGATTATCTTTAGTTATACTAGTGTTTTCGCAGCTTCCCCTATTAAAACCCAGCCATTTTGCTGGACGTTTTGCCACTCAGTCTGGCCGTGGGGGCATGTTCCGACAGGAAAGTGACGTCAGTGTGTAACCTCTTTATAATGCGCTTACAGCAGTAGCGTATTACACAGCCAAAGAGTTTTTGGTGGTGTTGTGTCCTCGTGCAGAGAAATGGCGGTTGATCTATGATGTTAGGGTGAGTCCAGTGGGAGGGGGGCTGCAGAATGTTTAGTGAAGTCACAGCTGGAAATAAAATGGATGAGAAGCATAGAGTAAGAAACTTGATTGGAGGGCAGGGACTGAAAAGGGAAAGACCTACAGACAGAACTTCATTTCAATCTTTTTACCAGAGGCCAAAAATGCCTGTCTTGGGGTGCCTGTGTTCAGCATTGAACTTGTTTGAGATGTCACACTCCACGGTAATGGTTAATGGCTCATCTGAAAGTACACACTCAGGGTTTAAGACTTTAAGAACTTTGGAACTATGCTTTATGAAAGAATAAAGCTAATCTCACTCAAATGATGGGTTGTTATGAGAAATGTATTTAAAGTCACTGATTTATGATCAGGTACTAATCAAATAACTTATTTAACTATATGCTGATGTTGAATACTTCTTTTAAGATTTAAATAAGATATAAAATGTAAGTAATTTTCATTGCATTATGTTCATTATAAAACAGCATTCTACAATAATTACATTAAAATTACATTAAGTTTGGCATATTCTCTCTCTCTCTCTCTCTCTCTCTCTCTCTCTCTCTCTCTCTCTCTATATATATATATATATATATATATATATATATATATATATATATATATATATATATATATATATAAATAAAATAATTAACATGTATATAAACAGAAAAATTCTTAAAAACAACAAAACAAAAAACCCCAACAACCCACACACACGTTTATTTCTTCCACGTAAATGGTAATATCAGGCTCATTCCTGCTCTCTGAGATGCCCCAAGTACTTTTCCATAAGCCTCCAAAATTTGAAGATATCTTCAACCACTAATATTCTGTGTGAGGTTATCCAAACAAATGTAAAAACCCTCCAAATGGCACAAAGTGTTTCCAAGTGGCTTAAAGCAAGTGTTTTGCAAGTCAGCAGCTGATAATTCTTCATGAATAGTTGACACTGTGACCTGTATGATTGAGTAATTGATGAAACGCACCACAACCCAAATCTGTCACTTTTGCTTCTTTAGCTAGCAAACACACACCATTCCTTAATCTATTTTCTTCTGTAGCTGGCAGGTCTTGAATTGTGTGTGTAACATACTGTTTTATCAGTTCTTTCTACTTAGCCGTTCTTAATGTTGGCATAATGTGTTTTCACCCAGCTGTGCAAAGAGCACAGAGCAGCTAATGTGAATCACGCAAGCAGTGGCACAATGTAGTATTCATACATTGGTGAGAAGCTGTCACTAATTTTAGTTTATAGACCTAGTACTGTGTGTGTGTGTGTGTGTTGCACACTGATAAAGGCTTCATATTTTCACTTACTCATTGGCGTGACTAGTGTGATAGCCAGGAAGGACCTGGTCCGTCTTGCGCCTCTCTGCTGTGCCTTTGTAACATGAGAGCTCTCGAAATGGGATTATTTTTGTCTGTGACAAAGCTGATCATCCTATACACTGGATCATATTCTTTAAATTCCCAGAGTACGTTATTAATAGTGTTCACCTCATCTCAGAATTACGGTAATTACTAGATTCTCCTCGGAGTTGGTCATTAACTCACATTCAGACATTAGTCATTTCTGTGGTGGCACACCCAATAACGACATGGATACAGCTAGTACATATTGTAAACCCTGTCACTGGTCTGCTTTGGAAACTATGGCTAAAGTGTCTTCAAGCTAAAAAGTGTAACTGCACACTGTAGAGTTTATTATGAGGTTATTCGCAGGAAAATACAGAAGTGTTGTTGGAAAATTAATCAACACCTGATAAGTAAGGAATAAAGAATGAAGGGACATTGCAGTCATTGAAAAATATACAAAAGTCCTATTAGCCTTATTAGGTTGTTAGAGAAATTCGTATTTCACAGACGTACTTCACGATTTTAATCCCGATTCTGCCAAGTCTGTGTTCTTCCCACACTGCTTAAAATAATTATTTCGCAAATTACCTACTGTTTTTCAGCTACCTCGGTGATCCTCTGAGAAATCTAATCCCATCCGAATGCGAATGTTTGTGATTGGATAGATTTTCACAACGCTTTTACTTGTGTGTTTGGGTTTTGTAGATGTTTTGTGCTACCAGGCGAATAAATAATAAATAAAAAACTCAACAAGTAGAGCTAAATCACGTAAACTGTTAAGACTGACCACTGTGATATCAGTGTCAAGTAAGAGTCCCTACCTTCATTTCTGCACTCAATTATATAATATTTTAATCGTTTAAATAGTCACGTTTTTATTTCAGAGGGTTCATTACAAGAAGCCAGTTCTATAAAATCATGTGAACTAATTTTAATAAATTAAAATTAAATCAATAGTGTAACATTTTTTACATTTAAAAGCACACTTCCAGGGCGCGTGATCTTCTGTGACGCCCAGATGTACAAAACTAACACTCCCACCTCTGCAATAGGTGTTCGTCCCGTCCGTATTGGTACAAGGAATCACAGACGTCAGGTGATCATAATTCTAATTCAAACTTCGTTTAGAAAACTAGTCCGAATAGTGCTAAAGACGGGATGCTGTAATGTTTTCCAATAACTGCACAAACCACTGTGCTTTACTCCTCTACAGAAATTCACCAGCAATTACAATTAAAATGTATGTATGTTTGTTTGTTTATTTATTTATTTAAATGTTAACCAGTTACAGTTTCACGCTTACTGTTTTGGAACATCTGAGAAACGAGTTCGTTTCTCTTATCGCTTATTTTATAACAGCTATAAACCAGTGTTTCCTCATCAGCCTCCCTTTTCTCTCTCTCTCTCTCTCTCTCTCTCTCTTTCTTAAGATAATAAAACAAAAATGCAATTGTCAGGTTACAACCACAAGATTTTACAGCTTTATCTCTGACACGAGATTCCATTCAATATCACTAAATGAACGTCTCCTCAAAAAAAAGGACAACCCTGAAATATGCTTTTTATCAGCAGTTTTTATGTGGAGTGTCCCATATGCAAATCTTTGTATAAGCTCTTAGTATAGATACCGTAACAAGTGCATTTAATATAAACCTTATATAAAATAAAAATTTTATATAAAATCAGATTTGAGAAATCAGTAATCCTGACCTTTACACTCCTAAATACCTTTAACTGTGGAATGAATGCTAAAACAACGGTTCTATGTGCTGCCAGAAAAACCCAATGTAAAACGGAGAAATGGCTCAATCTCAAACAGAAAGATACGCTGGCAACAAGAATCAACAATCAGTTTTTGGGCATTGATTTGTGTGTGACAGGTGCATATCGCCAGGCTAATCAAACAGCTGTTTGGCTATTTCTCTGTACTGCTACCTCAGGATGGTAGTTAAAACCATCGACTTGGATAAGCAAGCTGCAAACCATCAGTAAAGTGCACATCAACAAAGAATAAATGAAGTATAAAGGTGTTTTTTTTTTTTTTATCGAGTAATTCCCGTGTGATAGCATAGCAAAAGATGAATATTATAATAAAGCGAACTAACCTAGCTAACTTGCATACTGTAGATGTTCATGTACTGAATTAAGTTGCGTTAGACAGTGAAGCTAGTTGACGTTAGATAAAGATACCTCAGAAGAACTAATATGGCTTGGTAGTAGAGCTGTGGAATATAATCGTTCTTATGAAGCATTGTGATGCTGACGTGAACGATTCTGCATAAAAAAAATTGCTTAAAAAAGTAATTAAATATCATATATACACACATATACACAGTACTGTTTTTATTGTAAATAAAGTACTCTTATTACATAAATATTAATAAATTGCATATGTCTTTCGGAAGTCACGCATGTCCGATGTATCGTAGATAGGAGACATGGCGCAGAGAGAGCAGGAGCCGGTGCTTATAAATGCACCTAGCTGCTTGAAAACAGATATTTGGTCACATTTTGGCTTTTACAAAGATAACAATAACAAGCTTGATTAAAAATTATGCAGTGTGCTGGACATGTCGAGCCTAGATTAAATACACTACAAACGAGGTATGTGAGGTATCGCATGTCCCATTTTCACCCGGAGGTAAAGTTATCAGCAACCTCGCAAAACGCAGCTAATCAGCCTACAATACAACAATCCATGCTATCAACTTTACTCAGACCGCCGACAGAGCAAAGATGATCACACGGTCTATTGCCTCATATATTGTGAAGGATCTCTGCCCTTACTCCGTGGTAGAGAACTCTGGCTTTTGCTTCCCCTTCCATACCCTGGAGCCAAGATACAGAATCCCTTCTGAGTTTTTTCACAGACACACACCGCTATACCTGCTCTGTACAGTGGCAAAAAATCCAGCATGATGGTCAGTGAGTAATGCAAGCGGAGTGGTCATCACCTGCGATTCCTAGACATCCATCACCACAGTATGAATATATCGTAGGGCTGCAACTAACGATTATTTTCATAATCGGTTAGTTGGCCGAATATTTTTTCAATTAATCGGATGGTCCTAAATTATTAATAAAAACTTGTTCACTGCACCTTGTGGATTTGTTACTCACTGTCTTTAGGAATATTATTTTACTTGATCATAGTGTTTTAATTAGACATTACAGATCTTACTTTCACTGCGTCTACACTGCGCGTGAGGAGCAACGCGGCCTCGTTACTAACACATCACTTCCGTTATAATAAAGAACATAAGTTACACTGATACAGCATATATTGTCAATTAATTTACGTTAAACTAAACCTTTTTAAGCAACTCCCGACAGCATCACTGTCGTGCTGGTGCTAGACAAACTCTGCTTTATAAAGTTTATAAATCTTCTCTGCGGTGTTTAAGGCAGTGGAACATTTTATATTAGAGGTCTTGGAGGTCATTTTCTTCCTCAGTCACTCGACGAGTTCGCCTCTGTCTGATGGTCATTGACAGAAAAGAAAGTCATGTACGGTGATTCTGGGTATTAGGCTAAAGCTAGCGCTGTCACATTACGTGCGTGTGACATCATGTCGGAAGCGTCTTATACTTCTGGTTAGTAAAAAAAAAACCCCGTTAGTGTTCCATTTGAGATATAACCTTTCTAAAATCCACACACTAGACAAGAGTACATAGTGCATAATGTAAGTGTACAGTAGTTCATTTGGGACAACTTTAGTATTTACTCTCCTAAGCGTGTTTTTGGAACAGAAGTAATGTAATGAGTAAATCTCCCCCGTGCCGCGCGCAGACCATCTAATCAATAATGAGATTAGTTGATGACGATTTTCATAATTGATTTTATCGATTAGTTTTTGCAGCTCTAATATACAGTATGTAACGGTAACTGTTCATTATATTCGCAATAACTGGCAGCTGAAATCACATGCGTTACAAATGAGAGCCTTGTACCAAAGCCACATATTGGCCTATTTGGAGTAGTTTTTGCAAAATGTTATTGTGGAGTTGCAGCTCACAAAGAAAGAAACAGGTTTAGTCACAGATAACGCTGCAAATATGCTGCTCAAGTGGGCTTCGCACACATACCATGCTTCGCACGCACGTTGAATCTGGCCTCTCAGCGTGCATTGAAACTTGCTGCTCTGTCGAGGCTACTAGCTGATAAAAATCAGAACGAGAGAGAGTTTCAAGTGTGTGTTACATTAAAAGAATTGGAGGACAAGATGCATAGAGAATCGGTTTATAATCGAATCATTACCCTCTGCATTGTAATCGAATCGTGAGGCAGATGAAGATTCACACTTCTACTTGGTAGCTAAACAAATTCATGCTACGTTCATGTGTATTGTCTTTTCCTGATGAAAACCGCTCAAGACTTTTGTCTATAAGTACAATCTGCTACCAGTTTTCTTTAACAACTATGGTAAGGATAATAATTCTAATAATTTCAACACCACTACGCCCCTGGAACCGGGACAGCACCTAAGTCCTCTGAAAACCTAGAGCAAACCCTGAACTGACTGGTCTTGCTGTTTGAGTCATCAGTGGGAGCTGATTTTAGATTTGTACTGTAAAATGATGGGGTGATGTCTGTAAGTATGTTCTATAAGTCCGATCACAATTATCTCACTTAAGTGAGCACCCTAAACAATATCTGTATTGTCCACGGTGCAGAGTTTGCATAGCCTGCACAAACCTGCTTAATTTTCTCTCTTTATGCTGTCCTTCTTTCCCTGTCAAGACTCTGTATTTTAAGTGAGATATCGGTTTGTTTGTGTCTGAACGAGCTTAGCTCGGACTGCTGTTGACTGTATGTGTCTGAGCATATGTGCGATCATAGCTGCTGAGATCAGCAGGCTTGCTCCTGTTTTCAGTAACCACCTCAGGCTTCCTCTGCATTGACGAGATGAAGATGGTGCTGGATCAGGCGTTTAATCTCGAACCATTCTGTGCTTCCCATCTTTCTTCAAAACAGGCAGTTCTCCTCTGATGAAATCAGTTCGGTTTCCGCACCAAAGCTAAATTCTTTGTTTTAAACATGAAAAATTAATGTATATGAATCAGCGAGACAGTCATTGAGTGAGGTTTATAGTGAACTAGAAGCTACATCGCTAACACTATTGGCGACAAAACGTTCTTTGATCAGCTACACTCAGATTAAAGTTGCTGAAGAGATGCGTGTGCTTGTTGTATGTAGATAACAAAGGATCTGGCTTTAGATGGTGAATGTTCTCCCAGCCAGAGGCACAAATTTAAAATATTGGCAGTTGAAATGATTTTTATGCAGAGTGTTAGGAAACTCCCAAACCTCGTTATATAATGGTGCATCTCTCAAACAGATGGAAGCACAGGCCAGTTAATATCAGTGCTAAGGCAAAATGTCAGTCAGAACGATCAAGAAGAGAAAACGGGTCCAAAACTTTGACCAAGAGTAATGAAACAGGAAATTAGAGATCAACAATGCTGCTTGCTTCCTTTGCTCTCCTGTGTTGGTCAGTCCAGACGTGTTCAAGCACGTCTGAGCAACAGTTCAACAGTGAAAATGTGAAATCAGCCATGTGCAAACATTTCATACTTTCTATAGTACGAGCGACATTAGACAGTCAATTTCTAATCACTCTTCATGAAAAGATGGGGGTCATATCAACTATAAGTTCAGTACACCACTGGTACTCTACACATTGAGCGCTTTTAAAGCAAAAACGGACGCAAAAAGGAGAGTCCTTCCTAACACACAGTTTTTTAAACGTTGGAAACATTCATGAAGACCGTGCCAAAGAACATGGCCAAAAGAAATGTGAAAAAACTAAGAAGGAATTTCTTGCCTTGATCACCAGCTGTTCTCTGTTGCTTTTGCTCTGACGTTCTACAGGCTAATAGCGCATATTGAGCATTGATGCTGTTTAAGTATATAGAGTTGTTTATAAAATTGTTTTGATGCATACTGCAAGTAGTAAGTGCAGTTACAGGCTGTTACTGTGAGCCAGATTAGTAGGATAGTGTAATCATTTTAGAATATTTATGCTAAAACATTTATTCTCTTAACGAACGGACTAACTTTATCAAGGCAGCTGTGGTGGTAGAGTGGGTTGTCCACTAATCGTAGGGTTGGTGGTTCGATTCCCGGGCCGGGTGACTCCACATGCCGAAGTGTCCTTGGGCAAGACACTGAACCCCAAGTTGCTCCTGATGGCAAGTTAACGCCTTGCATGACAGCTCTACTACCGTTGGAGTGTGTGTGTGTGTGTGAATGGTTAAATGAGACGCAGTGTAAGGCGCTTTAATTACCTTTCTATTTAAATTTTCATTGCAGTGCAGTACTAGTTATTATAAATGTTTCCTGAACACACACACACACACACACACCAGCACCCCGTCAGTAGAAACAGTGGATCTGAGGGATGACGTGTCTATAATCCGCCAGCGCAGGTGTCCTGGTGGAGCCGCTCTTGTAATAAAACTCTCCTAGTATTTCTTGTGGTCTGTATATAAACTTGGTTCTCTCAGTTTGATTTACTACACTGTTGCTGTGGATCTGATTGCTCAGCATCGTGTGTTTGTTTAGGTTGATGGCGTACAATACAGTCACTGCTTGAACTCATTTGATGTCGTCTTTGTTCGTCTTGTGCAGCCATTGTCCTCATGGTATATGACGTCTCATGCTTTGTTTGCCTTTGCCCATAGCAAACGCGTTGGCCTGCGGAGTCATACACACACAAACACACAGCACACACTGACTCCGTCACTTATAGCCTAACACACGGTTTCTCAACCTTTTGAAAGCCCCTCCTTTTCAAGTGTATGAACAAAACCCCCCCAGAAAGAATAAACTTTGCACGTTCTTTTCTGTTCTTTTTTTTTTGTGGTGCTTTTTATAACTTTTATGACTGGGAACTAGTTCTTATTTTGTAAACCTATAATAAGAAACCCATGGGAATAGACTCTTTATTGTGAACAATTGCACTAGAACTGTTGGATGTTTTAATGTTTACTTCAATCTAGACTAGTTAATTTCCATTTGGAAAAAATTTAATAAACACCCCAATGACTTGTCTTTAAGTGTCCGGTGTTTCTTTTCTAAACGGCACATCACCTTGCATGGTTTCAAGCTATTGTTTGCTCACATACCTGCATATATCGTATCTGATTATCTATTTTAAAAAAAACGATTCACCAGCAGGGAAAAGTCTACATCGCACAAGCCTTAGCCACAAGTGAACTTTTACCTCGGATGGCAAGACTGAGACTGCTGTCAGTGATGCGGATAATCAAAACGAGAACTCATTTCCTGTTTAAACTTGTCATCCTGCAAAATTCTGCTCTAACGTGGTTTTTTTAAGCCGATTCAGTTATAAATGTAAAGGTATGTGCAGCGCCTTTCAGAGGAATTTCTGTAGAAGGAATTCTTTGCTTTTAGAGATAACTACTTATGCTTGAGATGCATGTGAAAGTGAAATGTGTTTCAGGTCAGATAAAACTGTAGTCTGTGTGTGTGTGTGTGTGTGTGTAGAGCTAGAATAGAAAGTGTGTGTGTGTGTGTTGGAGAAAATGCTTTAAGCCAGTGTAGTTCCTGCTGTGTGGCTGGTGTCAGTGAGTCAGTTCTCCCGTTCTGCTCTGTCTAGCCTTTCCAGAGATCTGAATTTGTCCAGTTACACACAAGCATGAGATCCTTTGAGCTTTGAGCAAGCGGAATTATTTGGTGTCAACGGGGTGTGGAGAGGTTGTGTGTGTCCAACAAACTTGTTATGGCATTTCGTTTCTATGGCTACCCTGTACTGCCCTGATTGTAATTTCATATTACTTTGAATGAAATTGCATCATTTGTTTAGTTGTCTATTGTCACCAGCTATCTACGCTTTCCCATTTGCCCAGGTTTTACATAAGTAAATACGGTGCGTTAATGGGGATTGAGTCACCACACCACTCCTTTTGGGCACAGCGTTTCCCTGCTCGCTAGAAGCTTGTGTTAGACCGTGCATGGATCTGCATGTACAGGCCTTAGAGAGCAGAGGAGAAGGTCTGATTGATTTATCCCACACCGTTTCTCTCAGACATCGGAATGCCATGACAAGCTCTGGCGTGCTTATTCCCAAACTACTTCTTGCCTTTGTAAGTTATGTGCATGAATGCATGTGTGCACACTGTTATAGCAAAGAGGGGTCAGAATCTAGTACAGTGCTACCAGACCTGAATTACAAATACTTGATAGTTGGTCGTCCCTATCTTTCTGCAGATATCTACAGGTACGTTTACACGACAACGATGTACTAAAAACGTTTTTGAAAAGTTTCGCGTACAGGCAACAACGTTGTCGATGATCCCCTGTTCACACGGACTCTGCGGAAACGACTTAAACGCTGTATTATGCATGCCAGTGCAGTAGCTGACAATGCCACTTTCAGTATGTTTACATGATCAACAATAATGACCGCTGCTTGTAGGTTTTGTTTTAATGTCTCTGTAATAGGACTAGTGTATGCACGTGATCAAATCACAAGTGAGCACTACTGAGTACAGACGTGAGGGGGGTCAGCTGCTTCTTGTTATCTGATCTCTCGGACCTCGTTGGTCTGGGGTGCAAGTAGCTACTTTACATCTGTAGTTTGCAGAGCAGTGTGTCCCTAACAACATCGAAGTCCCCAGTTTCCATCTTTATGATTTTCAGATTGAAGCAAACTTTTAACTGTCCAGTCGTGTTGTCGATGCGTGTAACGGGTTGATTTATTACCGTTAATTTTTGTTTGCGGCTTGCCGAAATTGCACATCTTGTATTAATTAAATATCTAGATTAAAATGTGAATACCAAACATGCTTTTTTTTGTGTCACTGAAGACACGTTCGAGACGTGAAAATATCAAGTGTGTACAGCCATTCTTCTCCACTGTCCTCTTGAGACTGAGGTCTGTACATGGTATAATAAACAGAAGGGCATTTTATTGGTATTTTTATTTTGCAGTGCATTGTGGGATTTGTTTTTATTTTTTTTTTTTTTAGGAAGCAAACATTTCAGTACACTGGAAAGATTTTTTGTGATTGAGACAGCCCTTAAGATGGCCGACTCCCTGATCTGTGCCCTGACAACTGAACTAGGGAGCTGCATTGAGATGCACCCCCTGACATCATGGACTGTGACTCGGCGTAAATCAAGCCAGTGCAACAAGTCGAGTTCCTACACATGGATAAATCTTTCAATTAAATCAAAACTGTGCTTTAGTTTTTATTTTAAACTGAAACACAGACTCAAAAAATATCTAAAATACACCACAGTTAAAACATAACCTGGGGAAGGTGAAGGTGGGGAAAAGGGACAACAACAACCCGGAGACAGTGGGAAAAGACAACATGCAGATGTCTGAATCAGTGGAAGCGGATGGGGAAATGTCTTTCCCTCTCTCTCGCTCTCTCTCTCGCCCTCTCTCTCGCCCTCTCTCTCGCCCTCTCTCTCGCCCTCTCTCTCGCCCTCTCTCTCGCCCTCTCTCTCGCTCTCCGTCTCTCTCTCCGTCTCTCTCTCTCGCTCTCTCTCTCGCTCTCTCTCCGTCTCTCTCTCTGTGTGTCTCTCTCTGTCTCTCTCTCTCTCTCTCTCCTGCATGCCCCTGAGGAATTTGGAACAAACATTTTTAAAAAGCTTGCCAAGACCCTTACAAAAACAGCATCTTTAGCACAGAGGTGGAGCATTTAGAGGAACTGAGATTGGGTGGATAAAGGGGTTGTAATTTATGTGGAAGTGGTTGAAGCACAAGTTTGAGAGACTTGTTTCTTCTTCTTCCAGGAAGAGTAATGAACGAGGAGCTTGAATGTGATTGTGAGCAGTTTAATAAATAAATGTAAATGATATGATCTGGTAATCCAGTCTCTCTGATGCTGCACTCATACCAGCAGTGATTTTTGTTGCTCACATCGCTCAACGCTGGTTACTAATGGGCGTTCCTGTGTTTAGTTTACGGCCGGTCGCCACGGTTTCACTGGTAGTGCAATATCCTCACATGCTGACTACAGAACATATACAAAACTGCGCCTATGACCACACATCATGATGTTGGGAAATGCTTTTGTAGAAAGTGTGTTGTGCTGCATAACTGTCAGAATGAGCCTAAACACTGTTTTACTCCTCACTATTTCTGCAGGATATTAAACAGGTTTACAGTGTGTGATGCATAAAGGGAACTACAAAAATACTGACAAACACTTGAAGCCATAGCAGCAAAGTGAGCAACAGAGATTGACTCGGGAGCTGTGAGTAAGGACCAACATCTGGAACCAAAAATGCCTTTTTTCCCCCCAGTGGGTTCTGTCTGTGAGGGAGTGTGGCTTACATGTGTTTGTTTATTTATTATTTATTTATTTATTTATTATTTTGTAAACGCAGCAGGAAACAACATTTAAACGATTTATTTGCTTATTCAGACTGCTCCGCTTGCCGTCTTGTTCTTTTATATGTGAAAGTAGTTTCTGTTTTTATGTCCTTTAAGATTGCTTTAACAGTGTTGGGCCTGAAAACAGCTTTGTGCACAACTCTGTGTGGTTCAACGTTTGCAGCGACGTCACTGTATTACATTCCACCGAGTAATACAGGCCTGTGTGCTCTTACATTTCTGTTATTGTTAAACCATTCTTGATTCCTTTGTCTAAACGTTTTCAGCCCTAATTTGGTAGTTGCTACATCTCTTTGCTCATAATTTGCAAAGTCAATATTTTCACGTTGTATGGCCTGCTCACTTTGCATCACTAACCGAGCTTTGCATGCTGTTCTTGTAGATCAGGTCACATTGAAAATGTCTCCCGGCTTCCTTACTGTGTCATATCGCTGCTGATCTTGTGAGCGCAGTTTCAGTGCACTGGGTCAGTAACAGCGTGTGTGTCTATTAAAGAACCTTGTTTCTCTTTTTGTTAACACCACACCAGCGCTGCAGTCACATAGTTAGCCTGGAAACAATCCCACCTTTGATGCAGGAAGTCTCCCAGATATCTCTTTTGCCAAGGTCCTGTTGAGACAGGAGTCAGAAGGAATGTTACCAAGATGGGTGACCACAGGAGGCAAGGTTCAGTTTACTGCTTGTGTTCTGCAAAGCACCATGATGTTTCTTTGAGTTGGCTGAGTAGAGTACATCTCTGGAGTATTTGGGTTTATAACTTGCAAAGAAAGCTGCTGGATCAGATTTCAGAGCAAGAGAATGGAAACATTGGCAGGTAAACAAAGACAAAGCTGTAATATGTGCTGGATTGAGGAAATGCTAGATTTTCTTTGCTTGTGGTTGTACAGTAATGTACATGTTGAGTCACACCATAAACTGCATTCAAGGTCACACCCTTGTGACTCATACAGTAGACTGAGCCTGATGGTAAATTTCCTCATGGCCAGTCTGTGATGCCTTGTAGCAGTGAAGCAATGGTTAGGCTCATTGCCTTCAAGCTTCCTGTCCTTATTCCAGAGTGCATTTGAATTTTCACTAGTTTTCAGTGGTGTCCCCCCCTAAACAAAGTCTCCTCATCATCAGTCATAACTGGCTTTTGTGGTTTTCCCAGAAACCCTGTGGACAGTGATAGAATGAATCACTTCCTTTAGTTCTTAGTTCTGTTGCAGGAGCATGCTTTTGTTTTGGTAATAGAGTTTCAGTATGGAAATAACAGGAGTGCGTGATGACTGACGCACAGTTGACCGACATCTTTCGTAAAACTGTCTTCGAGCCCGGAGTTCTCGGTGCAGAAGATTTATTAAAGATTATTTCTCTTGTTTATATTGATGTAAACAACTGTTTTGGATTGAGCAGCCAAAAATATTAACTGACCTCATTGTTCAGTGACTAAATGCACTAAAACAGTTTAGTTTTTTGATTATTTCTGCCTATCATATAACATATATACAATAGTACATGCATATCTAGCCAACATTTGAGTTGTGTTTTGTTTCTTTGATTTGGCTGTTCTAATATAACAGACTTTGCTTTGCAGGAGCTTCTCATCCAGTGAAACTGTGTTTCTAATCATTTGGAGAGAGGGAGCACTCCCCTTTATCTCTCCTCAGGCCTGCCAGTGTTACGCCAAGACTGTGTTAAGCAATGCCTGGTACCATGTCTTATTTTGTGCGGTGTGGAGTTTCTTGTGCTTTTCTTTGACTGGTTTTGCTGATTTTGTTCAGCTTTATTGATTAGCTGTGGAGTGAGTCGTATCTGTTTTAAGTTTACTGGTCATAAAACTTAACATTTACAACTTGATATTAGGGGTGAGCAACATGATTTTAGATCATGAACGATTTAAATGTCTCCACGATCTGTTTTCTGAGAGGTTGCTAGTACTGGAATAGTAAGCATATTTTGTCAGCTGAAAATGCTCAGATATGGCAGCCCAAGTTGTTATGAACCAGATGTTACTCTGGTCACGAATCCAGCTTGCGTTGTGACTGACAAGATGCATAAACAAACCAATAAATAACCAAGAGTAGGCAGTGTATTCACTTGCATTTCCGCCCCGTTTTGCTTGGCAACATGGATGAGTTGGTGTTTTAAAAAATACAAATTTAAATCACTTATACTATCCGATCGTATCGGAACGGCAAGATCTTTTGTTTTTGCTATACACTGAAGACATTTGGATTTGAGATCGAAACATGAATTTGAGACAACATATTTACATCTAGATGTGTTAAACAACTTAAAACATGGCAGTTTGGTTTGACCTACCTATTTTTCAAGTGTTCCAAAAATATTGGGACACGTGACTAAGCAATGTTTTTGCTGCCCAGGTGTGCCTTGTTAAATTGACTGTTTAAAGAATGAATAGCTCTGAATGTCTGCCCTTGGTTTGAGCCCTGGGTTTCGGCTGTGAAGACTGCATTTGTTCTTAAAAAGGATAAACCAGCATGAAGACCAGAGAGCTTTCTGTGTGAGAAAAGCAAACCATTTTGAAGCTGAGAAAAGAGGGGGAAATCAGAGACATTGCACAAACATTGGACATATACAATACAACAATTTGGAATGTCCTGAAAAAGAAAGAAACCACTGGTGTACTAACAACTAGACACTGAACAGCAGTTAGTCAAGGAAAATAACCGCAGTTGATGACTGAAACATAGTGATAGCTATGAAAATCCCCCCCTCCCAGTTAGAGAAATGCATCCAATCTAACTGGGAGGAATTTTATCATGCAGCAAGACAATGACCCAAAATGCACTGCCAACTCAAAGGACTTCATCAGAGGAAGAAAGTGTAAGGTTTTAGACTGGCCAAGCCAGTCACCAGCTTTTAAGTTGAGCACCCAGTTGAGCATACATTTCACCCCCTGAAGAGGAGACTGAAGGGAGAAACCCCCTGAAACAAACAACAACTGAAAGAAGCTGTGATACAAGCCTGGCAAATCATCACATTGGGTCGGAGGGTTGAAAGTTTTGTTCACTTTCCTTTAAGAATCTGTACCAATAATTTTGCTCACCGAAAAATTGGGTGGTGTAGCCAGAACCTGTTCTGAACCGAGCAATAATAACAAAGGGGAAAATAGCTTTCCTAATAAGAAAACAAGTAAGCACTGATGCTATGGCCAAGGATATAACACAATCAAAATGGTTGGAAACAGGAATTTTTGCTATTTCTAAAAATATTAGTAGAACTATTAATATAATCTCTTTTGTAGAGCTGATGCACATTTTAAAATACTCGATCCATGTTGGATTGCTTTCATTTTTAGAAATAATTGCTTATAGTTTGAAAACTATAAAGTATTTTGATAAAATACTGCATTATACACAGTTAATCAGCACTGTATACTTAGCAGTGCAATTATTTTATTTATTTATTTTTTCATTTATTTATTTGAAAAAAAAAGTTTTGTTGCTGTTCCTAATCTTCATAAATGGGTATTAATAACAATAATGACAACTGTTACTATGACAACTACCACTACTTTTCCTACTATATTAATACTACTGACTTATTATTATTATTATTATTATTATTATTATTATTACAATTACTATTACTACTACACTTTTACGATTAGAGGTATTACTTATATTACTACTACTACTAATACTACTCACTACTACTACAACTATTACTGCTACACTTCTACTATTAATAGAATTACTATTACTCTGTACTATTATTACTAATCCTAATTCAAATAAAAATCATTGATTCCCAATTTAATGTAGTGAATCATTATTGTGCATGAATCAGTATATTTACTTGCTGCCTTGAGACTTTCCTGACCTCTTTTATAACATTTTTTATGTTAGTTTTATTCCTGCAGCCATATATTATGCAGTGTTTCCTCTTATGTTGACTGAGTGAACTGGAGACTCTGACCTGACTGACTGAGTGCTGTGAGATTGATCAGATTTCACTGTTTGGTCAGTGCCTTGTGCACTAAGGCAATTTCCTCTTTTAGACCTTCTACTATTACGTCCATGCTTCCAGGGACTACAGTTAGCACAAGAAGAGGTAACATTAGACATTTCCTCTTTTGTCCTTGGCTATATAGACATGGGGGGATTTCGGGGGGCGCGGGGGGTGAAGTTCCAGTTGACACTGGTAAATTTTTTTTGTTTTTTAATCTTTTATTCATTTGAAAGTCTATGAAAGCAAGTTCCCTGCATAAATGCGAGTTCCACACACAAATTTAGTTTGGATATTTTCCGTGTGGATATTCCTCAATTAATGTCCCCCCCAGTGTATCTCTGCTATGCACCACTGTATGTATGTGTATATACACACATACAGTGCTGTGGAAAAAGTATTTGCCCTATCTTGATTTCTTGTGTATCTTGTAGTCTATTCTCATGCTAAATTGTTTCAGAAATTAAAACAAAATCTATGATAAAACAAAGGCAACCTGAGTAAACACAAAATATTGTTTTTAAACAATAATCTTATTTATTGAAGCAAAAAAAAAGTTATCCAATACCAACTGGACCTGTGTGAAAATGTTTGCCCCCGTAGTTACTAATTCCCCAAATCTTTGAAACTGCGTTCATAATGGAGTTCAGCTGGACTAGACACAACCAGGTCTGATTACTGCAAACCCTGTTCAATCAAATCAACAGTTAAATAGAACTTTTTCAACAGCATGAAGATAGTTAAAAGGTCCTACCCAGTAACACACCATGCCAAAATTGAAAGAAATTCCTCCTATGATATTTCGGTCCCATTCAGTTTTTTTTTTTTAGTCACTGACTGTTTCTGTACTGTGGGCCCAAAGGAAGTGGCATTAGCATAGACCGGGGTACAGTAGTTCAGAAGTGGTGACGGTGTAGGAAGTGGGTTGAATAGAGAGTGTTGTGTAACTGCAGCCACATACACAGGACCCATATGGGTTGTAGTAATGAATCTACACTTGTGCATTGTGTTTAGTTTGATGCATCACTGATGCAGAAATACATGTTCAGTGTTTTGCAATGACAACATACTGTTACACAATTGAAGTTGGAGTTCTCTTGTAGATTTTTGTATCTGATGGTAAAATGCATTGTTGGACACACATTTTCACGTTAACATTAATTTCAGGACCCCATGCACACGCACATTCACACCTAGAGGCAATTTAGTGTAGCCGATATCAGCATGTTTTTGGAAGGTCAGAGGTAGAACTGGAGATACTGGCATACTCTCGCCCCTGTCAGTCACAACACTAACTAATTGTGGGGTTATGTGAGCTCATGTATGCATTAGAGGGCAGATTGCACTTTCCTCCCAGTCTGTTATTGACGTAGCATGAGCAGGCGGTTGAAAAGATGCGTTGACTGGTTTCACATCTCTCAGACCAAGCACATGTTAGCATTCACCCTCCCTGGTTGGTAGCTGTTATATGATCGGGAAAGCTGACTGGATTGTGGAAATTGGTCAATGATCAAATTAGGGACAAAAAAACGCTAAAGCCAGAAGGTATGACTACTGATGTGTGCCATCAGCTGATTTTGCACTGTGCAAAGTGAAAATGTGGATTCCTCTGAAAGAAGCTGCAGCAGCAGAGACGCAGTGTTGTGTGCATTTAATGCAGCATGATGAGACTGAAAGTCCTCACCCTGTTTTATGCAAATCAATTACTGAAGTGAATCTCCCAGACAAACTCAACACCGCAGGATGTCTAATAAATCTCATAATTCTCTCCTCTCACAACTTCTCTTCCTACATAATAGAGTTTTCAGTGCAAAAATGGAATAAAACTGACCCTCTCCAGGGTTTTATTATAATATTAAAATACAGAGTTTTTTAATGAGTGAATTTATGCAATAGACTGTACATATTAGGCTAGGAAGTGTAAAAGCTAGAAAGTAACATTTGTGACATCAGTGATTTTATTGATTGCTATTTTGCAGAACCAAAGTGAAGGTCAGTAAAATATGCACATTCCAATAAAATGCTTCAAATATCATTATGTGAATGGCATGTTAAACAAGACCTCCAACATTTTTACAATCACTGCCCCATCAGCGCAAATTCCTCTTCTTTGTTGGCTTTAGCATGTATATTTATTCATTTATTTTAGAATTTATGGTTCCAAGCACCTTTTGGACGTCTTAATCACCTTAAAAAAAGGGAAATATTTTGTTTTTAGTATATTACTTTTTATGCATCTTGCATTTTTTAAAAAGAAAAGTTTTTGAATTAATACAAATTAATAATCAATAACCCCCTTTTCTCTACTTTCACCATGTTGGCCTTTTATGCTCCAGGTTTTATGGTTAAGACATGTTTGAGTCCAGCCTTGCTCAAATCTCATATTTCAGCTTTGGAAATGTCCCTGTTCTCCAAAACACACACAGCTCTGGCATATGCGAAAGGTTTGCTAATCAAAAGCAGCAGTTTTGTGGCCAGGGCTACAATTGCTGACAATCAAAAACTGTCATTGTTTGGGAGACGAATTATTGCTTAAAGCCACAATGAAAAATTTACAGACACGGCTACGAATAAAATAAACACTAAATAATGAATTGAGCTGAAAAGAGTGGTATGAATCCCTGTAATGTTTTGGCTTGTATCTGAGTAGAATGTGTGTTTTTGTAAAACTTCAGCCATCTGATGTCATACTTCAGTTATACTTCAGTAAAGAGTGAATAGAAGTATTCAAAATTGTAGCTTGAGGCTTAATAATGGCTCTGTAGTTTAAATGTAGGAATATTTTTATGGAAGGGTTAACAGACATGAGCAAGAACTGGGAAGATGATGTCCTGTGTGTATTCTTCTGCACTGCCATGGATTTGTTAGCGAGTTGATCTAGATGACTGTTTGTTACTGAAAGGCCAGATTCAGCTGGCTGTGCAGCTGTGGTCATTTATTGCACCACATACTCAGCATGAATAGAAATGAGGTCCTTCTTGGACCTCTGCTGTGTTTAAAACCCACAAACTTCATGTCTCCTGCCGTTCAGCTTTTATATCGATACACTTTATTTTTATAATCGTACAGAATTTTTGTTACTTTGTATTACCTTCAGGATGCACAGAATACAGAAAGCTACGTCCTGATTATCGAATTGATGATTTTGGTTAAAATCATAAAGAGAGTAGTATTTAATTAGCTGAACAGCTGAAATAATTTCACTCCAGGTTCAGAACAGGGCAGAATTCAGGAACGGCATGACGTACAGGTGACCAAACAATGACCCACGGGCTGTATGCAATAGTCTGTGTGAATAGTAGAAGCCAGTTCAGTGTCCCTGACCGTGGTAAATAATCAGATTCTGATCATCACCTCTGCCAAATATAGCAATACTCATCTCGAACGGAGCAGAAGGAAATCTCTCAACAGCAAACCTAACAATGTTTCACCACAGAAGCTGTAGCGAACATTTAAGAAGCTAATTATGAAAATGAGTCCACTGAAATTCTAGTCTCATATTTTGGTTACAACGTTCTTCAGTCTAGAAACATCGCCAAAATTAGGTGTTGCCTCACACTCCAGAGTGCTCTGTAGTTGACCCATGATTTAGTTTTCTTTAGCTTAGACTATTGCAGTGTTCTTTTTGCTGATGCTTCCAAAAAATAACCTTGAGAAAGTGCAGTCCAAAAATCCAGTTTTCATTACAGATTCTATTATTGACAAGACAGAAAGTGAAAAGTAAAATCTGTGAAGTATTTACATGAATTTCAGAGTTCCTTAGTATTTGTTGTAGCTGGCATGGACTCAAGTTTGTACAAAACCTTATGATCCATTTTACATTTATTTATTTAGCAGAAGCTTTTATCCAAAGCTACTTACAAATGCGGAAATACAAGCAAAGTGAAATATCAAGTGGAGAACAATACAAGTAGTGCTTCCATACAAGATTTTTGAGTTGAGTTCTAGAAAAGCAAAGTGTGCAGAGTAGAGGTTTAAGAGCCAGAGTTTCTTCTTATTATTATTATTTTAAAAGGATAATGTGGGGTTGGCGGTTTGGGGGTTATGGATTTTGCATCAAATCCATCAGCGTGTCGTCTGAACACTTACTTCAGTAGAAGAGTTTAGGAACGAGGAGAAGTTGAGCTTTTGTACAGAGCAGTTAACATGGTCAATATGACAAATTTGCTTACATTTTAATAGGGACCTAGAAACAGTGTGGAATATTGGCTATTAAATATTCAAGATGTTAAACCTTTACTTTCTTTGTTTTTAATATTTTAAAATTGTAAAACACTTTGGGATTACCTTTTCATTTAAAATGGGAAAGTTCATGTCAAAACATCTTACTTTAGTCATTTTAAAAATCAGTCTAAAAAAATACCTTTTTGAGGCTTTTGTTTCGATTTCATTTTGAATTATTATTCCTGTATATTTTGTTAGTTACTTTTTGGCTCAGTTTTAGTTTTAATTAATCTGCATCTCTTTATTATTGCTCTTTTGCTAACAATCTTCCATTTTTCATTTAGAAAAACACATTGAGCTGCCTTTTTGGGTATGAAATGTATTCTATAACTGCACTTATAATGATTGTTGCTACTCCTGCATGGTTTATTATGCCTGTGCTCCTTAACTGTTTAAAGAGAAGTCCATGATGACAGTTTGGTTGCTGAGTGTGTCTATTCACTCCGCTTACTCAGCAGAAATAATGGGGATGTGGGACAGTTCACATACATGACTTTAATTTTGACACCTTTTATATCTTCTAAATATATATATATATATCAAGGCCTGCAGTGTGGTAATGCTTATTATATAACATAATGTGTGCTCCGAATTTCTCCTTGAACCTTTTGGTCAAAAGCCTTTAGTAAGAAGGCACAGGAGGTAATGGAGTTTAAGGTATAATTGACTGGAGGTAAATTTATGGAGCAGTCAACTGATCAGGGTGTTTTAAGGGCAAGTTCTGACATTTTAAAGAGTAATCAGTCTGTTGATCAATAAGACACAAAAGGTATTCAGTTACAATTTTAAGAAGCATTCTTCATGTGCTTTTTTAAAAATCATTGTCTAATTGGAAAAGATGCCATCTAGTATTTTATATAGCCATCCTAAACAAACTTAACGCCTGCATTGTCTTGTTATTTAAATAGACTTTCAGGAACTATCACCATGGACAGTTGTTTTACATTATTTTTTAAAAAGGATGGAACGAATTATTAGCTAAAAAAATTTGCAAAAATTATTGTCTAAAATAGATATCGCATAAAATAATTCTTTTCTTTCTTTTTTTTTTCTTTTTCTTTTGTTGTCCTTTTAAAGTTTTTTTTAAAGTTTTATTTATTAATAATAATAAAAAAAAACTTATTTTTTAAAATGTCACCCTTGCAGCTTTCACATATTGTAGCTTGTCACATGCCCTATGAAAAAATGAATTGACATTCTTTGCAGATTAAAAAAAATCTGTATGTATCTAGTAAATTGCATGCTTTTTCACTAGTTTAGCATCTTCTTCCTTGAACCGTGTGATGGTTTGAAAGCTGTTTTAAACTGGATAGATGGCTGAGTTTACCATACACCTCTGCCATCTGGTGGTTGGGCGGTGTAGGTGCATATGTTAAATATGGCAACTAATTACGTAGATACATAGATTAACTTAAAATGAACTGTAAAATGGTTAAAATACTGAATTTTTAAATCACCAGTGCAGGGAATTTTATAATTTTCCCTTCCCCACAGATCTGTGTATGATGGGCAAGAACATGGGCTCTTCATGGAGAAGCTGGAAGGGCGGATTCGCAACCACGACCGCGAGATCGAGAAGATGTGCAACCATCACTTCCAGGGCTTTGTGGACTCCATCACAGAGCTGCTTAAAGTGCGCGGAGAGGCGCAGAAACTCAAGGTGAACATCAGACTGAAAAAGAGATCAGGACACGTTAAAGAGCTATGAAGAAAACAGTGGTGTATAATACTAAACAGTTGTTTTGGTTGGTAAAATTGTGGTTGAGAAAATCTGTGAGAGGTGTGGAAGACTTTTTGAATCTTCTTTTTGTGCAGAGCCAAGTGACTGAAACCAATCAGAAGCTGCAGCACGATGGCAGAGTGGTATGACATCATCTTCTAGCTCTCCTTAACATAGTTTAAATGAAGCCAAGGTGGGATTATGATGATCTTCCATGATTTGTACATGTTGTAGCTACTGACGACGATGGACGAGTTGAGATGTTGCCGTTTGCAACAGAGGAATATTGCTACCACCATCGACAAACTCACACACTGCCTCCCAGGTATCTTGGAAATGGTTGACCTGGGAGATTCTGAATTTGTGAAAATAAATAAATAAATAAATAGTATATATATTATTTATATTTATATATATATATATATTTATATATATATAATTTTTTTTTTTTTTTTGTATTGTACTTTAACAGCATTCCTCCATTTTATTTTTCAGTGCTAGAAATGTACAGCAGACTGCAAGAACAGATGAGAGCCAAAAGGTAAGGTTTTCAACAGGACTGAAGACCATGATTTTTTTTTTTTTACTTTAATTTACCTTTTATTTGACATTTTCCCCCCACAGTGTTCACACACAGCAATAATAATAATAATAACTAAGTTTAACAGTAATAATTGCAAATTGCTGTGAAGGGTGACAGAAGAAAACACTGGCAAAGCATGCACTTTAAATTGACCTCGTTTTACTTTTAAATTGACTCCCGAAAAAAAGGGAAGGTCAAAGTAAATGCGTGTGTGTCTCAGTGCCGAGCGAATCGTGCATTCAGGTGAGATCGTTTCTCTGCATGCTTACTTCAGTGCTTTAGTGTGTGTGCTATTCACAACACCTTGTACTCATTTTTAATGACCAAGCTTGATAATACTGCTCTGCACACTCAGATTGCCCATCTTCAGGCTCTCTAGTAAAGATGTTGTTTATAGTCCATAGCCTCAGCCCTGAGACAAAACACTGACAGATGTTCCCAGTTGTTTTTACTCCACCATGTGCTGAACCAATGCAGCTCAATAGTCATGTTTCTAGAACAGTCTCTGGTAGAAAAATGTAGTATTAATGTTGGATATCACAATCATTTATGTTCATATATGGGGACATATCCATAAATTAGCCTATTTTTTTTTTAATTTACAAAAACTTGTTAAATGACTTTTTGCTGTGTGGGCTGTTACTATGGCAACTCATTAACCTTTCCCCAGACAGAGTCCTAGTCTCCAGTATGTCTGATTTGATAAGCACTAGGTGGCAGCAGAGACTAAACTAAATTCTTAAGGAGTTCTGCCAGTGATCCGGTATTAATTTAAGTGTCACAGTTGTAGAGTTTGTTCTTTCACAGCAATGTTCAAAAACATTGTGGCTCTATTCAGACATTTCTTTTATATAACGCTATAAATATTGGCTGTGTAGGTTATTATTAAAAGTACATTATGGTTCTCATTGAATTAATTAACCAGCTGAGTCTGCCAGCTTTGGGCTACAGTTTGGCCTAAAGCTAATGAAACATACTGTTGATCTAAAAGTCTCCAAAAGGAGAGGTTTTTCCGCCAGCTATTTAGTGAAAGAAACAGAAAGGGGGGTTTGATAGTTTGAGCATCCCCGTGATCAGCAGCAGAAAGCAGTCCTGTCTGACCAGCACAAACCAACCAAAGGAGAAAGTGGCAGTGGTGTGAGATGAGCTCCAAATCTGTTATTATTGCTGATTTTATTGATGAATAAAGTGTGAGGATGCCAAGCTTATGTTCCCTCACAAATGCTTTTAATACTTGCACAGGAGTGTACTGCATTTAGGACTGTTGTGTTTTGTGAGCAAGTAAACTTGGTAACAATTTAAAGTTGGCCATCGGGTGTTCTTCTATTCGCTCTTGTCCTTTGCCTGACCCAAGGATGAGCAACTTGTAGACTATAAATCTTGTGTCTGGAGTTATTTTATTTATCATTTCTGCCTGTTTTGGTTTTGCCATTAGCCCTGCGAGAGAGCCGAGGTCAGCCAGGAGTGCCTCTCTGTAGCGCATGAAATATTGTGTAACATTGATGTGCATCTGTTTGATTTCTAGAGAGTTGGATATCGATTTAAGGCTGGAATTCGATTCTTTTGTTGTTCCTCACATGTATTGAACTTATATTTCTTCGATTCAAGTTCTGTTTCGTTTCCCTGACATGGTCTTCATGTGAACTTTGTTCTCGAATAGATTGAATGTGGATTAATAATGCTATTAAAATGCTTTTGATGTTTGTCACTTCATATAGTGAGACAGGATGATTTCAGAATGTACAAGAAATTGACGCCTCTTTTATTATGGCCCTTTTACCATTTTGTGTGTGTGTATGTGTGTGTGTGTGTGTGTTCGTTTAGATACTACCCTGCGTTGTGCACGTTGGAGCAGTTGGAGCAGAACTGCCTGCCGAAGGCGGGACAGTATCGCTTCTGCGCCATCATGGCTGAGAACATCCCAGTCTTGCGCACACACATCAGAGACGTCTCCATGTCTGACCTCAAAGACTTTCTGGAGAGCATACGTAAACACTCGGACAAAATTGGAGAGACTGCCATTAAACAGGTCTGTGTCTGTTCAGCATGTATGTGATTTGGTGTGAATGTAGGTGTCAGTGTTTTCTATTATTTGCTTTTGCCAGTAGAATAAAGGACTGGAGTTTGATTGTTTCTGTACATGGAACCAAAAGTCAGTGAAATCCTTTTGACTCCAAGAGTCGTGTGAGCTTTCTATATCTTTTAAATACTGCTGAGATAGAGATAGATGTGAAACACTCAGACCAATGTAACCACACTCCATATTTCTACTCGCCACTTGAGAGACACTATTTATTAGTTTCTTAGTGGTGCCGTTCGGGGTCCTGTACTACTGGGTTATAATTGTAACAGCCATAATAATTTTGTGCATGTTTTTACGGAGAATTTATGACCTTGACACTCAGCAATTTGCCTGTTGTGTCTTGATTGGGCACTGGTACTTGACTCTCAATGTTTGAATCATTTAGTTATTTATTTTCTCTTAATTCTTCATTTAAAAAGAAGGACATGGTCAGTTCTAAATGACCGTCTGACGGTCTGGTGTCCAATGTAATTAATTTTATAGTAATTAGTTTTGTTTTGAGAATCCTGATGCTACACCTGTTAATGCTTTTGAAGTTAAAAAGTTTGGTATCGTAACAACTCTACTGCTTTCCAGACCGAATGCCGCTGTTTCATCACGACTCGGCTTAACAGTAATAGCTGAACTTGGTTAATTATAATTGGTTAACTTGGTTAATTATAAGCTAATTATAATGGTAATTGTTTAGTTTAATACTCCAAAACTGTTCAGAATAAATATGCACATATGTCATTTGAGATTGCATTATGTGGCATTATACTGCCCCCGTTATTTATATTAGTTTAACACCATGCACACGTGTCGCACAATTTTCCTTTTTTATTTCCCCCCAGACATGCTGAATTAATGCAGGGTACGTGCAGCGGCCATCTTGTGTGCGCGTAGTTAAAAGCAAGTACAAACCCAGCCTGAGGGTTCACCACTGATCTAGTTCAGAGAATGAGGAACGAAAGCTGGGCTACTGTGTATGTCATTCATTTTGCTTTGTTTTATCTCACTTCTCCGCTCTTCATCTCTGTCCATCTATTCCATCCCTTTGGCAGAGAACTGCCAGGCTGTTGTGAATTAAAGCTTGTTGGGTCACGTTAACTCTCGCCAGAAGATACTTGAATTGAACTCTGTGTGCGCGCGTGCACACCAGTGTAAAGTGTGATTGTCAACCCTTCTTCAAGGACAAACTGGTGAGTTAAGAAGACCAAGGGAACACATATGAGAGAAATTGAATGGACTTTTCAGAGGAATGCAGAAAAGGTCCTGTTTGTTTTACTGATTATTAGTTTAAGATGAGGAGCATGGAGGAGTTTCAAATGCCGAGTAGGCACCAAGAGTCGTCCCCAGGCCTCGTTGAAATGGATTTTTTTCTCTTACTCTTTTATTCTGTCTTTTTCCCCCTCTGTTTCTCATTCCTCCTCTCTTCCTTTTCCACCATTGTCTATGTGTTGTTGTCCTCTTTCCACTCCTGTTTCTTTTTTCCCCTCTCTTCCTTCTGTCCTAATCACTACCAGTTCCCCTCATTATGGATTTGTTACCGCTCCCAATAAACAAACAATGCAGAATGGCAGGCGCCAAGAAGATATCACTGGAAGGCACACGTACACACTCATGCTTTTGTGGGTTGTTATTGGTACTGGTGTCGTACTCCTGGGTCATCGATCATATATGCAGCATGTTCGGTGTCGGTTCTCTCCAAGTGCAGCATGCTCGATACGCTTTTTGTTCTCGTGACTCCACCGTCACCTCCACTCCTCATCTTTACCATCTCAGTTAAACTCCTGGTGACCTGCAGGCTCCAGAGATGTTCCTGAAGGGCATCCACACAAGCTGTCTGTCAGAGTTCTGCTTGAGGTCTCAGTCGCTTCCATTAGGAAGACTCCTGTATCTTATTATGAGTGCATGTGCACAGACACGTGCCTTTTTATACTCCGTCTGTGTCAGGCAAGCTGCGATGGAAGCTGCGTCACTGTAACCTCAGATTCATGCCCACAAAGCACTGTAGGATCGTCCGCATGGAAAGGGGATGAAGGAGATTATGAAGGATGGGAATCAGATTTATTTATTTTTTTGCTGCAAGCTGCATCTCGTTGAGCTGTATAGGCTGTAAGCCAGTGAATTAATGAAACACTTTTTTTTTTCTTTTTTTTTAATTAGTGATGCATTTTTTTTCTTTGGCCTAATCTTTTACTAACAAAGACTTCCACAGTGCCAGGATTTTTAACTTCAACTCACTTTCTCAGACATGTATATGAACATTAATATGAATTATAATTTGATCAAATGCACATTTTAATAGAGGTCATAAAGTGCTAAACGGAACCCTTCTCTCATCTTCCATCTGCCATGATTGCCTCTTTAATCTGCATGGCTTTAGCTACTTCTCCACTTTCAGAGATGAAGACCCGATCAAGGTCAAGACTTAAGACTAGAATAACTCTGAAGTCAAAGAGTTATTTAGGGTAGAGACATCTTTCTGGACTGCACTACTGCATGCATAAGTGGAGCACTGGAGCCTGACTTCACAGACTATCCATTAACAGTTAAATGTAAATGAATGAGTTCTGAGCCTGTGTATGAACTCTATTATGATGGTTCCTGTATATTTTTGTTTTTAATTGGATTTTTTTCTGAGCCATTTCATAGCCTTTATGCATAGAGGCTTTTTGTGCTTCCATCTTGCACTATCTGGGTTTACTGAATCTGTACCCAGTGTAGCCTCAGATTCCTATTCTTAGCTCACAGACGTGGAACCTGACATGATCTGCTCACAATACATTGTGCGTTATGAGATGCTTTTCTGGTCAGCATGGTTGTAAAGACTTTATTTTATTTTATTTGATTTTTTAAAATAAAATTACTGTGGCCTTTCCATTGATTCAAACCAGCCCAGTCTTCTCCTCTGACCCCTCTCATCAACAAATGTTTCCTCCCACAGAACTGCCACTCACTATTTTGTTTTTCTTTCTTTTTTATTTGGGCACCATTCTGTGTAAACACTGTAGTGTAGTGTTTCAACTGTCGTGCATGACTCCAAGTAAATCCCAGGAAATCAGCAGTTTCTGAAGTACTCACACCACCCTGTCTGGCACTAACAACCACCCCCCTACCCCCATTCTGATGTTCTCAACATTAATTGAAATGCTTTATCTGCTGCTGATGATAGTGTTAAGTGTTCCTTATAAAGTGGTCACTGTGTGTAAAATGACTGGTCAGGATTCCCATGTGAAAACAGACAAGCAATCTGTTAGGGACAACAGTTTTCCGAATGGGTTTTCTCAAATACATAGTGTATAAAATGGGTTTTCTGAGCCACAAATATGCAGAGGCCATTAAACAATTTACTTTTTATTTTTTATTTTTATATAACATTTATTGTGTTTTATAATGTTCTAGATATTTTCCAGGTTATTTGTACTAGTAAGAAATAAACAAAACCTTGATCTTTGAGAACTTTTGCTTGTCCTTAAGGGGGCAGCAGAGTGCAGTGGACGGTGTGTCCTGCTCCTGCAGCATGCATTGATGTCTCCTACAGAGGTGGAATGTTGGCAGTGTGTTTAACCACGGTTTGAACCCTGGTGATCTCGTAACAAAGTGGCTGTCCAACTCCGTCTTGCCAAGGGGCCACATTCCTCCAGCTGAATTTTTTATTTTATTTTATTTTATTTATTTTTTGTGCATGTCTTTGAGTCTTGTATGGTTTGTCAACTTGGTGTGTGTGCGGTTTGGTTGTAATTTAAACCTTACTGATGACAAAGCAATATGGCATTGTTCTTTCTAAGCAAACTAAGGGCAAGGTAAATAGAGTTCAGATATTGCTTCTGCTTACATAAGTTTTTCAAATTCTCCTTGAATTCTCCCTGAAATCACTTTGTAAATCTGTGCTCCAGACATTGGCCTGTTCATGCAATATTCTTAATTTTTGGACTCCCTTAACCAGACATACTTTTTCAATGGTGCAACTAAATGTTGCTCCTTAGTATGTTGGATAGAGTGGGATCTCCCCTTTTTTTTTTTTTTTTGGCTTGCAGTTTTACTTTCTCTGGTGTTTTCTTTACTGTCATTCATTTACAGTTTACTCTTTTCTGTGATTAAGAGTCTCACGCTCATGCTAATCGTCTCAGTCCAAGACCATAAGACAGATGCTGCTTCTACACTTTAACCAATTTATATTGGTGTGTGGTAACGCAGCACCATTGTAGATGTTCAGCCAAGAAAGATATGCTCTCTGAAGCCTCTCCCTTACTTTCCATCTTGTATCCTCTTCTCCAGAGGGGTGAGCAGACCGCTAATAACAGGAGGCTGTTTGTCTAGGGAGTCTGTGATCCAAGATCATGGACTGGTTCCCATTGGAAATTAGGCTCAGTTGCTGCGGCCTATGATTGTTTTAATTCTACTAACAAATGATCTGAAAATAAATTGAAGGATTCAGTGCTTTTAATAATTGCTCCATTGTATGCTGTTGGGTATAGTATGTATGTGTGTGATGGAAGAGGCTCTAGTGTTCTGGAGAGTTTGGTTGACCTGGATGAGGTTGATGTGTGTGACCTGGATGCATCTCTGTTTAGCTTTTCATTGCCAATACCCTCATCCTGTCTGTGTCAGAGGTGGGGAGTTTAACTGATTTGGATCAGAAATACTCATGACTTCATCTCAAATTGTTCATCAATGACTTGTTAGGACTTTGGTCAATTATCTTCAGTAACCACTTTGTCCTGGACAGAATTTCAGCAAATTCAGAGCCTATCCCAGATCACCCCCTGAATGGGATAGTAGTCCATCTCCGGGCACCAAGCACACACTCCTTCACACCTCTAGTGGCAATTTGGAAGAGATAAACCACCTACCGGCATATTTCTGTGAGGTTGAAGGAAACCCACATAGACCCAGGAAGCTCAGGATCAAACAAGAGACCTAGGTGCTGTGAGATGGCAAGACTACCCTCTGCTCCATCATGCTGTTAGGATACTCAATACAAATTATTTTGTTTTACAATGGGTTTTAATAAATTCCTTACATTTATTTAATTCGCTGTAGCTAATTCGTAGTGAGAAAAATTATTACCCATGTTAACCTGAATTTAATCCTGAATTTCCCCTTGGGGATCAATAAAGTATCTATCTATCTATCTATCTATCTACCTAATCAACACGTGACTAATAATGGGAAGTGGCGGCACTGAGCAAATGTATCAAAATGAAAATATGACACCATGAAGACTTGCATTTACAGTTATGGCAATAGAGGCCCAGCAGTGGCAGCTTGGTGGTGCTGGGATGTGATTTCCTGACTTTCTGACCAGACCTTTTAACATATTAACCACTGCGCTATCGTTGACCCTACCACTGCCACTGGCTTCTGTAATAACTACAAACTTTGTCTGCAAACAACAAGCATAAAAAAGCCAGCTAGCTGTGAAGTTAACATTAATCAACTGGAGTAAGTAAGTTGTAGTTAGCTAATAGTTTTGTTCTTTCCTCTGCAGAGCAAACATTTTGAACAGTTTGGTTTCTGTAGTCTGTTACCCCAGCTACCTAGCTAGCGAACTTTATTCCTTCACGTTGCCTAGTCATTCTTTGTCATTAAGAGTATTTAAGGGGGACGAAAGCAGAAGTGCAGAGCCAAAGTGTTTCAGAAAAGGTCATTTCTGTAGTCTTTCATCTGTGATGTATTTTACTTATTTATCATATGGCAATGTTGTACTATCAATTATCCTATATTCTTTATTGTGGTGGAAAAGAATGAGAGTTGAAGCACAAATAAGTGAAACCTGGGGCTTTGGGTTGTCACTTTTCTCATTATTTTTTAGTTTTAGTTTTTTTTTTTTAGATTTTTCTCATTATATTTAGTGTGTACACATCCACTTCAAAATGACACACACAATGTCTTTTGACTTTATTTTTATAATTATGAGCAAAATAGTATGTATTCATAAGCATAAGCAAAAAAAATATATAATTGAAACTGATAGTGAACAAAGTATTCAGACACTGCAAAATTAGTACTCGGTTTCAAAGCTGTTGTAGGCAATTACAGCGTCGAGACATCTAAGGTAACAATTAATTAGGCTTTTGCTGGATTGTGGTTCAATTTTGGCCCATTCACCTCAGATTGTCTTCAGTTCCCTAAGGTTATGAGGGTCCCAGTGATGGGCTTGTAATTTCAAAATCTACCATAAATTTTCACTGGGGTTCAAGTCCGGAGATTGGCTAGACCATTCAAGGCCTTCTTGGATTATTTTGGCTGTATGTTTGGGGTCGTTGTCTTGGTGAAACATCCATCTTCTCCCCAGATTCAGTTTCTTGGCCGATGCGATTGAATTCTCCTCTAATTTGTCCCAGTACATTGCTCTGTTCACGTTTCCTTCAATGATGTGTAATGCTCCAGTACTGTTTGCGGAGAAGCAGCCCTATATCATGATGCTTCCCCTCTGTACACTCTTGTTTGTATGGAGTTATTGGGATCGTATGCACCTCTGGTCTGACCTGAGTCTATTGTTCCAAATAGATTTCTGTCTAAATGATTTTTAGAAACATCTCTGTGCTTCTTTTTTCTGCTCATTGTTCTGTCTCACTGTTCTTGATGCTTTCATGTTGTCTTGCAACTCTTTTCAAATGAATGCTGGCTTCTCTCTTACCTTCCTTATCATTAGTCTGAGAGTTGTAACATTTTGCATGGTACACCCAGACAATTATTAGTGGTTCTGTTAACTTTTCACCGGCATAGTATTTGAAACAGCTGTACTGACATTGATGTTTATGGTCTTTGCTATCACTCCGTATCTTCAAGTTCAAGTGTTTGGTAATATTGTTCCTGAGAACTTGAGGAAGCTGCTTCACCTTCACCATGATTTCTACTCGTTTCGTGAAATTTTCCCCATAAGTCTTTTATAATGCATTTTGCATGCAAACATTGAATTTCTAGCATTTATATATCCAGTTGAGGCAAAAAATGCATGTACACCTAGGCTAAAGCTCTTCAGTGCCGTGTTTCACAACTCCGTAACATTTCAGGTTACTACATATTGTTTTTTGTCCAGTCAATTATGGCAACATCTTTTGTTCAAATCAGAGGTAATTTTAAAACAGTCGATTAGAGACAGATTTATTTCAGCTTTTATTCACTATATCAGAATTTTACATGCACAGAGTTGACTATCTTTTTAAACAGTCTGGAAGACTCTGGAAATTGAGGTAATGACTTCTGATTGGCCACTTGTCAAAATTAGGAGTTAATGAAGGTTCACCTGTGGCTGTAAACGGGCCTCACTTTAGAGCCAATGCCTTTGTGCCCTGGTTACTATGGGAAAATCCAAGCATCTCAGCCAAGACCTCAGAAAAATACTGTGGACCTCCAGAAGTCCAGTTCCTCCTTAAGAACATTTAGGAAATTTCCCAGAAACTGAAGGTACCACAAGTATCTGTACAACCAAATGTATGCAACTATAAAAACTTGGGACCACAGGGACACCACATCATTCAGGAAGGAGGCACAAACTAAGGACTTTGAGGCATCAGCTACCTTAATATGTATAACCACCCTGTTTAAAATTTTAGAAGCCCCTAATTTAAGACTGGTTTAAAAAAAACAAACAAACAAAAAAACAGTAAGGTTTACAGGTGATCACGAGACTTTTAGGGGAGTGTTCTCTGATCTGATGATGCAAAAATTGAACTGTTTGGCCATAAAACGCTTTGTATGGAGGATAAAGAGTGAGGTTTTCAATCTGCAGAAAACCCTCCCAAATGTGAAGCTAAAACATGCAAGTTAAAGAAGCTGTGGTACAAGTCTGGAAAAGCATCACAAAAGTTAGTCTTATGTGTCAGTCTACACACTCCAGGAGCAGGAGTGAATGTTTCTCCAAATTCACAAGATTTTCAGGAAAACCAAATTTCTTGTGTAAACCCTCATACTAAATAAAGATTCATGGATAAATCCATTCGTCTTCAGCTTAAAAAATTAGGCCAGTTATGTGTGAAAATTTTATCCAAATACTTATTTCCCCCTCACTGTACTATACTTTGGCTTACTGAATTTTGCCAGATTTCCTCTTAGTGTAGTTTACTCTTGCATTGTTTTTTAACCTGATATTACATTATAATGCAAAATAATATCAATTCATTCTATCCTTCACATTTTCTTTCTGTCTTTTTAAAAATAAAGATAATAATAATTCTGTCTGGGTTCATGCTGTGTGGTTGCATTAGAGAGTATTCACTGGCAGTGTTTGGGATCTCCTCAGTGCTCTTCGAGCTCTGCCTAGTACCCACAGAGTAATGAGAAGCACGCTGTGTTTTGTGTGAAGCGCTGGTGAAGGAGATTGATTACCTTTCTCTAGTTACCAAACGCACATACATGCAAGACCGCACATATGAGGACATTATGGTGATGTCATAGTCATGGGTCTACTGTAACAGTAGTACTGTTCCACTCAAACCACTGTATATATGAGGTAACTACAAGTCAGGGTTTCTGTCTGAGTAGCGTATTTGACCCAGTCATGACCGTGCACTGAACGGAGTGCCGTTTAATCCTCACTGTAACTACAGTGACCTTTTCTTCTTTGTGCTTATCAAATTATAGCCATTTCAGTGTTGTGCAAATTTCATTTTTTTTTTTGGAATCGAGTCTTGTCTTTCCCCACTCCCCAAGTAAAACAGTTATCCAAAACTTAGGACAATAAACAAGAGAAGAGAATATTTAGAAATTAGGAGTATAAAATAAAACAATAGCTGCTTTAAAAGAAAAGAGGTTGGAGGTCATTATAAATGCAAAGGTTGTGGCCATTTAATATATTTTTATTATACATGTAATTCTTTTCATTTTATTTTAGAGGAATGCAAAATTTTGCATTTAAATGAACTCTATGTGGCCAAAAATATGTGCTTGTTGAACATGCCACTCAATAATATGCCATATTAGGAAGTGACACTGGGAATTTACCAAGCTATGCACAGAGCATTAGTGAGGTGATACACTGATCTATGGTACAGTTGGAGTTCCAGGTCATCCCAATGGTGTTCACTGGGGCCGAGTTCTTCCAAACCATGTCTCCAGGCAGCTCACTTTGTGCATGGGGCATTGTCAAGCTGGAATAAGTTTGGGCCTCTTTATTTCAGTGAAGTGAAATTGTAATGCTACAGCATGCATAACTACCTATAGAATTGTTTGCTTTTAAGTTTGGGGTAACAGTTTATGGAAGAACTATACAGTGGTGTGAAAAAGTGTTTGCCCCCTTCCTCATTTCCTGTTCCTTTGCATGTTTGTCACACTTAAGTGTTTCGGAACATCAAACCAATTTAAACAATAGTCAAGGACAACACAAGTAAACACAAAATGCAATTTGTAAATGAAGGTGTTTATTATTAAAGGTGAAAAAAAATCCAAACCATCATGGCCCTGTGTGAAAAAGTGATTGCCCCCTTGTTAAAACATACTATAACTGTGGTTGTCTACACCTAAGTTCAATTTCTCTAGCCACACCCAGGCCTGATTATTGCCACACCTGTTCACAATCAAGGCATCACTTAAATAGGAGCTGCTTGACACAGTAAGGTCCACCAGAAGATCCTTAAAAGCTACACATCATGCCGAGACCCAAAGAAATTCAGGAACAATTGAAAAAGAAAGTAATTGAGATCTATCAGTCTGGAAAGGGTTATAAAGCCATTTCCAAAGCTTTGGGAATCCAGCGAACCACAGTGAGAGCCATTATCCACAAATGGCGAAGACATGGAACAGTGGTGAACCTTCCCAGGAGTGGCCGGCCGCCCAAAAACTACCCCAAGAGCGCAGCGCGACTCATCCAAGAGGTCACAAAAGACCCCACAACAACGTCCAAAGAACTGCAGGCCTCACTTGCCTCAGTTAAGGTCAGCGTTCATGCCTCCACCATCAGGGAAAAGACTGGGCAAAAATGGCCTGCATGGCAGAGTTCCAAGGAGAAAACCACTGCTGAGCAAAAGAACATCAAAGCTCGTCTCAATTTCTCCACAACATATCTTGATGATCGCCCAAGACTTTTGGGACAACATTCTGTGGACCGATGAGACAAAATTGGAACTCTTTGGAAGGTGTGTGTCCAAGTATATCTGGCGTAGAAGGAACACTGCATTTCATAAAAAGAACATTATACCAACAGTAAAATATGGTGGTGGTAGTGTGATGGTCTGGGGCTGTTTTGCTGCTTCAGGACCTGGAAGACTCGCCGTGATAAAAGCAACTATGAATTCTGCTGTCTACCAAGAGATCCTGAAGGAGAATGTCCGACCATCTGTTCGGTACTCAAGCTGAAACGAACTTGGGTTCTGCAGCAGGACAATGATCCTAAACACACCAGCAAGTCCACCACCGAATGGCTGAAGAAAAACAAAATGAAGACTTTGGAGTGGCCTGAGCCAAAGTCCTGACCTGAATCCTATTGAGATGTTGTGGTATGACCTTTAAAAAGGCCATTCATGCTCGAAAACCCTCTAATGTAACTGAATTTTACAACATCTGCAAAGATGAGTGGGCCAAAATTCCTCCAGGACGCTGTAAAAGCCTCATTGCACGTTATCGCAAACGCTTGGTTGCAGTTGTTGCTGCTAAGGGTGGCCCAACCAGTTATTAGGTTTAGGTTTAGGAATCACTTTTTCACACAGGGCCATGATGGTTTGGATTTTTTTTCACCTTTAATAATAAACACCTTCATTTACAAATTGCATTTTGTGTTTACTTGTGTTGTCCTTGACTATTGTTTAAATTGGTTTGATGTTCCGAAACACTTGAGTGTGACAAACATGCAAAGGAACAGGAAATGAGGAAGGGGGCAAACACTTTTTCACACCACTGTATATGGGTGTGATGGTCACGTGTCCACATTCTTTTCAGTTATTATATACTTATAGTTGTACTTCAGTGATTGTAGTTTGCATTAAAGATAGGTGATATTGGTATTGTGATGCATTATGTCATGATTCACTTTTTTGATGGTATCAGATGATATGGGTATTATATGTCCCTTTATGAATTTATAAATTGCAGTCTCTGCATGTATATTTGATTTGATACTACTATGTTTAACTTGATAAAATGTTAAGACCCCCCCTCTTTTCAGTTTTTTTATTTAATGTGTATTACAAAATCTATAAATTTTTTTAATTCATTTGTATTTATTTATTTTGGTTGGTATTTTGGACGTGGTTTTTTCCCACCCACAGTGTAGTTGGAATCTGACTTTATGAGCCGTTTTCTTTGACATCTCGCACACTTCCTGACCCCATTAACAACCTCTTTATTCTGCTGCAACATTTATTTCCTGCCGTCTTCTTTTCTTATTGTCACTTGTGTGCAGAACTTTACGCTCATGGAAATTTAATTGTATTGCTTCCAGAAACCCACATTGCTGGCTTGTTAATGTTCTGCTTAGCTTTGTGCAATAGACCCTCCAAACCCAACATTTTTAGTCATTGAGCCTGTGAATGGTTTGTCAAATTTAATTTAATCGAACCTGTTTACCCCTTGGACATAGGGGGTGTGTTTGTTTGACTGCGGACAACGAGTGGAGAGCCCCCCTGTTCTTGAAACTCCTGCCCCATCCAGTCCATAATCAGTTAGTGTTGTGCGTGTTTATAACCGGTGATGTAGGCATTGACATTGGTCATTGTTCCTTTTGCATTTAACACTCGGCTATCTGGTACTTTGTCCTTTTGCGTGTTATACAACTAGATGTATTTCTTTTTAAATCTGATTAGACATTTTTGTTAAAACACTTGAATGGTTTAAGCACAATGTCTCTACTGGTTTGGAACCATCCTGGGAAAAGTTGACAATTAAAGAAACCTTGTGGCTGACTTTGTTTGTGTTCCTTTGAGTTCATTCAGAGCTCAGTAATTACTACTCTCCATAGAACAGATTTTTCCCATATAGCTGCCAATGAATGAACAAACAGTTTGAGGATTTGCATATTCTGACTATGATGGTAATGGAACTTCGGCTTGTTGTTGAAGGAATTTTATGTAATGTGTCTCTTCCAAAAAATGTAAGTTTGAAATAAATATTTACGGCTAGAAGTGTGCTTGTTTGTTTTCCAGGCACAGGTGAGAAGCTCTCTCGCAGTCACACGGCAGCAGCGGGCAGGCAGTGCGTGGAGATTGCGTAAGGAGGTGGGGTCAGGCACAGAAATGGACCGTTCAGGTGGCAGCCCTCTCTCAGAAGAGGATTCTGGGATACTAGATGTAGAGGATGAGGATGACGAAGAGGTGAGCGACCATAATTTGAATATTAGAGATGGCCCAATATCACTTTTTCTTTTGTAATACTGATAACTGTGAATAACAGTGAATACTTATATTAAACGTAAAAAAAAAAAAAAGAACTATATTACCTTCTAAAATTACTATACGTAAACCAGGGTTCGTACGGGTGCTGGAAATCCTCAAAGATGCCTGAATTTTAATGTAGTGTTTTCCAGGTTTGAAAGCCTAATTGCGTTTGCATACAACGAAACAACTCCGCTTGAGTCTGCGTGTGTGGCTATAGTGTGATCTGCTAGTCTTTGTTGTTGTGTGCCCTTATGGAACAGAGTGGGAGATGGCAACATGACAGAAAGTTGTTCAGTCAATGATCGTTGGCTTGAGAACGAAAAATACAAAATACAAAAAATACTAAAATAACCAATCTGATTGTCAAGAATATGAATTCTACATTGGAAAAGATGAAAAAACCCTCTGCCTCTAAAACAATACTACCATACAGATTGAAATGCATTGCACAAAACAGCATTTTAAAAATTCATATGTTCAAACAAAAAAGACGCTGGGGAGGACAAATCCTAAATTTACAGGGCGAGTAAAAGCTTCAGTATGCTTGCCCAGTCCCATATTATGGTTGCTGACAAATCGGAATCTGACAAAAATTTAATAACATATAGTGAGCTAATTAGTTGTAAAGTGCTTTAACTAAAGATTTAAACATGATTAGGTGTAATGTTCCAGGACAATAATCAATGACAGGGTGGTGTCCATTATATTCCAACAGCACATACTGAAGTGTATCACTTCTCTTATACAAATGATTTACCAATTATTAATTTTTTAACAATTTGTTAATAACAATATAATAATGCAATAATAGTAGTTTTCCAACACAGACGAGATTAAACCCTAAACATCCCCTTAAAGGAAGCTTCAATTTATCAATAATTTATACATTTTTCTTTGTTAGATAACAGTTTTCTTAATGTGTTTATCAGCCTTGGATTATAGCTGTGTCCCAAATGATACACTAGGCACTTGCACTATGTTCTCTACCATCTAGTGTATGAATTTTTAAGGGTAGTATCATCTTAAAAAGTGTAAGCCATTTCCTAATCAATGGCAAATGACATCAAACGCATGTAATGCCACGCTGCTAGCTTTAGCAGAATAAAAATAATAATACTCAGAAAATAATTTATTCCATTTTTCTGTTTGCCAGTGTTACCTTTTATGGCCAACATAAACTTTTTTGATTCTGAGCAAATTGGAGCCAGTGTCAGCACCTGGTAGCCCCTCCCCTCTTCTACTACATAAGCAAACCTGTGACCATTGAGTGCTTGAAGTGTCCAATATTCTAAACTTCCTTTCTTTCGGTCAAATGAGTGCATCATCCGGGCACTTGAAGTGCACTTGTTGGAATTTTCAGTGTGAACACACTACCCACACTATTTGTACAAAATAGTGTACTGTACAAAATGGTGTGCAGTAGTGCATAGGGATGTGATTTGGGACACACCTTATGTTAAGCGTTCGCAATACAAGTCACTGTAAACTATGTGTTACTTGATAAAGCATATTAGCATAAACTTGTGGTTTGAATTAAAGCCTACAAAATTGTCAGAGCTGCTGTTATAAATAATGTCATTACCATCTGACCAATCAGGTTTGAGAATTCAACATAGTCGTTATCCTCCTGTAAAGAAGTTTCTGAAGATACTGAATACCCAATATTGGCTTGAGTTTCCAATTGTGCCCTCTGATTTAACCGGCCCACCCCATCTCTCCTCATCTGTTGTCATTCGGACACTGCGTCACTTTGTTGTGAATGATGTGTGTAGCATGCTTTTCAACTGCAGATGCTAACGAAAGTCAGGGTGAGCTTTAAGTTTCTGGAGTAGCAGACGGAATAAGATGCTGACGCAAACACACGGGTGGAGAAGTGTTGTTGTTTATCAGATTGTCCACACACACAGCCTGTCGGCACAAGACTGAAATGTTGTTTGTAAACATGTTGTTTGTGCCCAGTATACCACATGGGTTTTGCTGTGTTTTTATGTTTAGTCTTGCATGGTTTTGCAATACAGTGTAGAAACCTCAGTAAGCACGCTACCATGGAGTGTACCTCATTCATTCCACAAAGGCCCATGGGATGTCCAGAACTGTTGCTGACCTGCAACAGTGTGTGTGTTGACTTTAGTGCCCTCCTGTTGAACTTTTTAGCCCTTCCCTTCTTTCTCTGCTCCACTATACATGCACATCACTCTTTCCTGAAGCTGGACAAGGGACAGTGTGTGTGCGCCAGGCTTTAATCTTTCCGCCTGTCAGCTGTGGTAGGATTTCCCGACAGTCGTGCCCAAGGTTACCAACTGCATGTTACCTCCTCACCCCTGTTCTCGATGAGTGTCCTGGGGAAAACCATTCGCACACACTGTCCGAACCCTCTCCTGCCACTGAATTGGCACTGATGCCTGTGTTTTTAATTGTTTTCTTCTTGTTCGCTCAGGGTTATTGTTTAGCGTTGCTTTTCCTCTCTGGAGCTGTGACCCAGCTGACTCTCAGAGTTCCTGCTTGATTTCTGTGGGCACCAGATGAAAGCTAACATTGTTTAGCTGTTTAGTAAAGTTTGGATCTGGAGGCATTTCTACATAGACTGGGTCAGAGAGGGTGGTATAGGAGTATGATTTTGCTTAATTCAGTTATCGCAATTAATTGAGGATTATAAATAGAGGATTATTATTTGATTGCAACGATAGGCTGATTATAAAACTCTTCAGATATGTACAGCAGGGTTTGCTATTAAGTCATTATTCTTACATTACAACATGGGGAGTAGTTTAACTGTAATACTAAAACTAATGTACTGCCAAGGTAAATTTTCAGTGCTTCTCTGCGTGTGTATGTATGTGTGTGTGTGTGTGTGTGTGTGTATGTGTGTGTATATATGTGTGTGTGTGTGTGTGTGTGTGTGTGTGTATTATATTTTTTATATATATATATATATCGCACACACGCACACTATTTATTTTTTTATATATGTATATGTGTGTGTGTATATATAGACATATGTGTATGTGTTTTTATATGCATCATGTTGTCATTTCATTCGTCAGATAAAAATAAGAAAATTAAATGAAATAATCTATGAAAATAGCCTTTTTGATAACTTCCATTTCTGACTTAATGTCTCTAGTCGCTGGATTGATGTGCTGCATTTGTCTAAATTATTCACATAAATGCATATTGTTGGATCAGCAGCAACAAATGGTCCACTACAGAAGCCGTTCATGCTAAGAAAACTAGAGTCACTGACCAGTTTTTTTTTTTAATCAGCTCTGCTTGGTCCACTGAAATACTTTGCTGGGTCTGCATTCGGTCTGTGGTTCAAGCGTGTTTCACATATCATATTGAACATCAGTAAACCCCGACTATAGGACATACACATGTGAGTTTTGGCAGCAGTCTTGGTTTGTAATTGTAAACAGTTTGTAGGATTGTGTTTTAGACAGAGAAAGGAATACAGTGGTACAAGTGTAACCCTTTGCTTTACATATTTAGAATTTAAAGAATAGTACTTCACCACTAACTAACATGATCTCTTTCTGTAGGTTCCTGGTGCTCAGGACCTGGTGGACTTCTCACCTGTCTATCGCTGCTTACACATCTACACAGTTCTGGTGAGTACTTTTGAGATTTGTTAAGCCCTAGTTTTATTTGTTGAATGAGGACTCATTTTATAGCACTAATCAAGGCAGCCATGTCTATTACATAACTTCCAATCTCCACCTACCACTGATCATTTGGGTTTCTCAGAAAAACAGTTCAAATGTGTTTGTGTTTGTCTAATTATCCATAATGAATATACAGTCGTGTGAAAAGTACACCCCCAATGGAAATTGTTGGCTTATTTGCTATATTTTTTCACATTACTAAAATATCTGCAGTGCAGATTATATTATCTCCAGTCGAACCTGGCTTTGTTCAAATTCAAGTGAGTCTCAGCGGAAATGCGCTCTTGCTTCAAGGTGTTGGGAAATATGTGGTGTTGTGCTTTTTAAACAGCAACAGCCCGATCACCTCTGTTTTGTTTTCTTTGAGATTTGGATTTGCAGTGCTGCTTTAAAGAAGAAACGGACTGTCTTGTGTGCGCTTATGCGTGTGTGCGCCTAGTTCTCACCATGTTCTGTTAGGCCTGTTCAACTCATTAACATCGTATTTTGTCTTGCAGTAACAGTATTTCACATGGGTAAGGAGTGGGTATTTTTACAATGACCTTTGTATTGGGAGCTGGTGTAAAATGGCATGTGAACAGAAAAGGAAATATTGTTCAGGAAGGTTAAATGGGCACAGAGGATAATGGATAAAAAGAAAGAGTTTGAGGTCAGGGTAGTGGTAGTGGACAAACATGATGATATGCCCAGACATAGCTGTGAACATGTGCTTTGTGGGAGCAAAGGCAGGGTTTTGGCACGGTGAGAAAATATGTCAGGGTCAGGAATGAAATAATAGGGACTATAGAGAGGATTACTGAAACCGGTAATATTTACTGCTTGCTGAACCAAAGACTGCTGTTTACTCTGCATTTTGTATTAAATGCTGTATGAACAAAATGTAAGCAATCAGCAGAGTAAATATGCCAAATTTGGGCAATACAATGAGTTTGTAAAACAACCAAAAAAATCCTATTAACTGTTGCATAAAACATATTGATGTGTTTGAGGTAAAGTATAACAGTGGGGTCCAGAAGTCTGAGAATCTGGGATTTTGATTTTATTTAAAACTGGATTTAACATTTGATTTAACATGAATGGTCAAGTTTGACACGTGTAGAGTGCATTCCAGCTCAAGAGCACACGGTCATTAAAGCAAAAGTTGGAGATGCCAAATACTGGGAAATTCTCCAATTTATGTCGATGTTTCTAAGATGATACTTTTTGCCCATGTTAAAGCTGATGATAATTTGTACTAAAAAAAATTAATTGGAGAATAATGAAAAATGGAAGTATTTTCACTTGTGTTTTCAGACATTTGGACCCCAGTGTATATTTATTTTTCATATTTTCCAGCTCTAAACTGATGCATTTCTTTTTTTTTTTTCTTCCTGAAGCTTTCCCAGAGGCCTGGCATCAATACATTTTAAACCTCAATATTATGCAATGCAGTGTTTTCTCTCCCTCACACACACACACACACACACACACACAGATCAGTAACATGTAGTACAGTAACAGTGTGTTGCCCCGGAAGGAGACTATAGGATGTTGAAGTGGCAGTTGACATTAGTAATGAATTATGCAACTTCATGTAAACATGTTTTTACTGCAATGGAATGAAAAAGGTTCACATTGCTCTCAAGTATGCCATGTAAAGCAGAGAGCGAGAGAGAGAGAGAGAGAGAGAGAGAAAACAGTGTGGATTGGGGAGCTGGGAAAAAGGGAATGTAAATTTCAAAATAGTTGATGACCCAGGGGATGTACAACAGGGGAGAGCTTTTCCTCCTTGGTCTGTTTTGACTCCTGGATTGGCTGCGCTCCAAATGGCTTGGGACGGAGTAACACCAAGAGGGTTTTGACTCGGCCATGGCACTCTCGCGTGCGTGCACGTGTGTATGCGTGAGCAGGAGGACTGTGGGGAGGCCACAGTTTAGACCTGCTGAGAAGTGACAGGAAGAATCCGAATTCTCATAGGGAGGCCAAGGCACACAATAGAGACTGTGGTTAGAAAAATAGAGTTGTACAATCATTGGGGAAGGAGGTGAAAATGAGAGATTATTGATAATCGCCCCAAGCTAATACATTTCATGTGGATAAAAATGAAAACAAGATATTTAGAAACAAGGTCATTTGCAGTATGCTTTTGACATTTTCACTGGGAGACTTGTTCATCGGAGGATGAAGAGAGAAAGCGAGGTCATGTTAAATGGAAAGAAGCAGACGAGAGTAGAAGACAGGGACACGGTAGGAATTGGGGAGAAAGAGTAGTAGCTCAAGGTGTTCAAAAACATGACCTCTGTACTATCAGGTCTTTCACCTCTCGTTGTTGCATTTTCATATTACTTCAGGTGATTTATCCTTTTGGTATTTCTCTCTGTTCTGTTCTCTGCCCCTCAATTTTTTTGAACTGACTGACTTAAGAGAGCCAGCCGGAGTTTCTTTTAAACTTGGCCAAAAACAATAAACTCTCATGTCCTTTTGGCCTTTCTTTGAAAACACTGAATCTACCCAAGCCAAGAGCCATCAGGGATGCTGCTTGCAGCCAAGATTGCAGATCAAGGTCATGCATTGATTTTGATGAATGGCAGACTTCACAGACTACCAGAGACCTCCAGTGTTTGAGACCAGATTGTCTTTCTGTTTGTCTGTCTGATCCTGGTATAGATGAAGTGAAGCAAAGACCGCGCACATGCAGAATCATCAATCCTGTAGAATACATATGAGTTCTACTACACCCTGATTTAGGATCAGGCTGGACACCTGGCACAGGTGGAGCCGTTATTTTAGAGTAATCCATTTAAAAAGAATTAGGATCCACAGTACGATGGCCAAAGCAATGCTGCTGTAATGGTAAATGGCGCACTTATATAGCGCTTTTATCCAAAGTGCTTTACACTGGGTCTCATTCACCGATTCACACGCCAATGGTAGCAGAGCTGCCATGCAAGGTGCTAACTTGCCATCGGGAGCAACTTGGGGTTCAGTGTCTTGCTCAAGGACACTTCAGTATGTGGAGTCATGCGGGCCAGGAATCGAACCGCCAACCCTACGATTAGTGGACTACCCGCTCTGCCAACTGCGCCACAGCTGCCCCTATGTAATGTTATGTAATGCCCTAACTATATTTACAAGTTCTGACAAGGTAGCAGGCACACACTCTTCACAGGCTGTGTATTTAAATAACACTGACTTCAATGACATTTGACTGACAAGGCTAAATAATATAGCCATGAACATTTAACATAAACTATATTAGTTATAAAAGTTTGTGGACACCTGATCATCATGCCCCATATGTGCTTGTTGAACAGCTCATTCCAGATTTAGTCCCCCCTTTGCTGCTGGTATAATAACCTCCCCTCTTCTGGGAAGACTTTCCGATTCATTTTGGCGTGTGACCCTGGAGGTTTGCTCATTCAGCCACAAGAGCATTAGTGAGGTCCGGCGCTGATGTTGGGCGAGGAGGCCTAGTATGCAGTCAAATACAAATACAATTGTTTTGGATGTCTGTGTGCTCCAACTTTGGGGCAACGGTTCAGAGGAACAGATGTAGAAATGCTAGCGCACTCCGCATGTGTGTGAATTATAGCTCTGACAGTTCCTTAACCTCAGCTACATCACTCTTGTCCATAACTGATGACTGGATTTTTAATCCTGTTACATGTCACGACCTCCCCATTCTCGGGTTGGGAATGCCAGTGATATACATATATATATATATATATATATATGTATATGTATGTGTGTGTGTATATATATATATATATATATAAAAAATTGAAATTAAAGGACATGTCCCAGCTCACACATCGCAGAGCGATAATACCACCAAAAAAGTAGCTCTTTAGTCACAAACACATAATAGGAAGTGTGAATCTTCAGGAGGTGTTCAGGCCAAAATAATAAACAAAGGTTTCTAACTAAAGGGGAGTTAAATTGAGCTTGCCTGACAAACAAAAAAAAATCCCAAATAAAGTTCAAGAGCCTTTCCTTACTCGCTAACTAACCAATAAACAGGAGAAAACAAAGATTCATAAATAAAATGTCAACCTCATCCCTAAATAAATATTAGCTACATTTATCAGCAACGAAATAAAACAAAGACATCTCAATCACAAAGAAAAGGAGAAAGCTTCAGATACACAAGCAGCAAAAGGTCTTAATTGTTAATGACCGTGAAAACCCCACAACACAGGAAACTCCCTCAAATGGCAGCACACCTACAGCTACTGCAATAACAATAAGAACTAAATATCTGGGGAGGAGACTGAGGACAGAACGGCCGTGACAAACATGGCGGAGCTCTACGACGCGTACATGAAGAGCTCTCTCCCACTGCCATCTTTCCCAGCATTTAAAAGTTCCAACTCCTCCACGTAATCTCCCACAGCTGAGGCCAGTTAAACACAGCACAGAGGGAGAGGGGAGAGAGAAAGAACTGCACACGATATACATCACAACACCAATAAATCAAATAAACAACAGAGAAAAGAAACCGTTAATACCAGGGACGTAACATACGTGTTTGTTTTTGTTTGTACCTGCTTGCTATCTTTTCGAATTAATTTCATTGGTTCTATTTCCCAAAATGTAAACAAACTAGTAATGACCCTGACCAGGCAGTTACTAAAGTTGCTCTAAATGCCTCACCGCACTTTCATGGTCTTTCTTTGTCCCACAAGCTTCAATATCTGACTGCTTTCTCGAAACTGAATAAAAAAAATAAATACAAACTTCCCTTGTTTTTGTTTTGTCCCATGAGATCCCAATCCCGATGCCCACGTGTAGTTTCAACTAGTTGCCATGTGAACCTTTCATACAAGCATTAAAAAACAAACAAACAAAAAATCATTTAGAACATATCTGTTCTTTCCCAGTAATGAACATCCCACTTGTGTACATTGCTAAACTAATCTGCACAGACCAACAAAAATCCTTCAAGTGCCAGTCTACATCTAGCGCTTACTCCACAACACGGAGAGCTATTCAAGGTCATGCTTGGGTTGCCCAGGTCAGGCTCTTTTCACCAACCGATGACCTGCCACTTGCTGCAGAATGTGTGCGTGTGCGTGAGTATGTGCATGTTTATATCAGGGAGGAAACAGACTTCCCTCTTGCCAGGAAATGAAGGAGTAGAGTTGGCAGAGGAGCTCAGAGTTAAGAAAATATGTTCACGTCCCTTTAGTACAGGGTTGTGCACAGTCACATGCTGTATCTTTCAACCTCTACCATCTCTCTCTGGGACTTGCCGGTGCGTCTAACTTTGTATAGCATTTGAGGATGCCAACCCACCAACCCCCCCGTACCCCTTGAAAAAAAAAAAACAATAGTTTTGTTTATTTTTCTGAATGTCTGTGGCACGTATGCCTGTAGCTGTCCTTTGTAGTTTTCACTTTTTGTTAGTTGCCAAATAATTTCAGAATTACTGAACCACCAGACCCTGAATTATAAAGATGCAGGTGCCTAGGTAGATGTGTGTGTGTGTGGCCTGCCATTGTGCATGTAAACCTGGCTATATGTTATCTATGGGTCAGAGAGGGAGAACTAGAACAGTCCCACTAGATAGACTGACCAGAACCAAGTGATAACCTTATCACTTAAGGCAGTGTTTTTCTTTCCTTTTCTCTTTCATCCCTTCCCTGTTGGTGTCTGCTGTTTTTCATAGTTAGGACCTCTGTGCACCACACTGGACACTTGCTCAGATAAGGACTGAGCTGGAATGGAGAGCAATGGTGACTGTCAATTCTGAACATTTCGACAAAGGCCAAACTCATTAAGCCTTTACTAAATGAGACTTTTTTTTTGTCTGCCAGGCCCCTGTAGTAATCACAGTCTAAATTGTGCTTTGGTATTTTGAAAGTGCGACTGATTTGCCCTTATTTTAAGGTTGATTGTGATTCTTGAGTGGAAATCATTGTGCCTTATCGCTGAATGATTTTGCCAGAAGAAAACCAGATCACGCCATGCATTCTGCTCCTTTTTCTTTCATCTGTTCACATGGCACTTGTCAAATCAAGTTGCAGCACAGTTGTAATATCACATCTCAGTTTTTTTTTAATTCATTGCTGATGATTAAATCCTTTTTTTGTTGTTGTTGTTGTTGTTTTGTTGTTCTTGACCCAGGGTGCCCGGGATACATTTGAGAACTACTACAGGAAACAGAGGAGGAAACAAGCTCGACTAGTGTTGCAGCCACATTCGAACATGGTATGCCTTCACACTTCCACTTTTCCAGGGGCTCACTATAGTTGACCCGGGCTCTGACCCAGCATCCGACAAGCTTGGAAATGTGACGAAAAGTATTTCACTGTGTTGTGTGTATGTATATGTATGTGTGTATGTGTGTATGTGTGTGTGTATGTGTGTGTATGTATGTATGTGTATATATATGTGTGTATATGTATGTATGTATGTATATATATGTGTATATATGTATGTGTATATATATATATATATATATATATATATATATATATATATATATATATATATATATATATATATATATATATAAAGGTTACTTTCTATTCTTTCCTTCATAAGTCAACAAAGTTATTTTATTTATTATTATTTAAAAATAAAGGAACAAGCAAAAGCCATGTTTGATAGTTAGAACCAGTAAAAATTCATCGATTCATTATACTGGCTACCCATTTTACATTCAAATTCACAAAAACTGTGTTCCTAATTAAGAATCAAATACAAACTCTTACTTCTCACTTACAAAACAATACATGGCGTTGCCCTGCCTTATCTCTCTAAGCTACTACGCCCCTGCTCAGACTCTCACCTGTACTGGTCCATAAACCCCAAACTGCACTTCCTTCTCCCAGTTTGAGTCAACTTAAAACCTACCTTTTCTCCCAAGACTTTTCCCCTTTCTTCTTCCTATTAGTTTGTTTTGTTTTTGTACAAGGACCCTAGAAGGTATTAGAAAAACGTTGTATAAATAAGCGTTATCATCATTATTGGCCATCATCTGAAGTTGATGAAAAAGACGCAGATAATGAACCTAGTCATAGTCACTATTAATCTAAATGAACAAGAATAGTTTGCGGAAATGATTTTGGAACAAGTTATGATTTTCTGGAACACACTGTGTGTGCATAACACCAAGCATTTAACCTGATAGCAAACAGTCCATGTTTTTGTGTTAAGAGTAATAGTCATAAACTCTTAGGAAATAAAGTTCTATCTAGAACCCAAAAGCACGCTTCGGTTTCTCCTTCTGGGGACACTTTTGAAGGTTCCTATGTTTTGAAGGAAGTTATGTATTTAAAAAAAATGTGACGGTTTTGTGAGGACAGTTGCTTTTATTTCGTGTAACAGAATGAGTCCATTTATTTTAATTTTTAATTTTGTGATTTATCCCATTGAGAAATTGGCCAGACATGAAGTAAATGTTTGCTTAAAAAATATTATGTTTAAATGATACATTATAGACCATGTTTGACTCCTAGAGCAGTAACTACCTTTGTGTTGACATGTAGACTGGTTTTGATGAGGACTCGTATTTAAACATTTCACTGCTGTCCCTTTTTTTTTTTTTTTTCCTTCCTTCTCTCTACCCACTATGTGTGGACCACAGCACGAAACCTTGGAGGGATACAGGCAGTACTTCAATCAAATTGTAGGGTAAGCTTTATGGACGTTTCTCTGAATTTTAATTAACATTATTAAATGTAATGAAACTCACTTGTATTAAAGAAAGTTACTGAAAATGGCAAGCGTATAGCAGTATTCCGCTCAAGCTCCGGGTATTCCCTGCGCTGTCCAAACCATCCCCTCACTCAAACGCAAACCCAATATTTCCAATATTCCTTCCGGGAGCTGTTGGAAAACTGCCAGGCTGTACGATTTATGGGCTTAGGGATACGGAGTGGCAGATGGGTGTTGTTCCAAGCGTCTGGATGGGAATATCGGAAAGGTGGATGTCTGGAGACGAGGCTTGCGCAAACATCGTGGTGGCACAGACTGTTCCCTGGGCACTGTTGCAACAGGATGACTGGGGAAATAGGGATGTGTTGCTGGACTGACCAGTTTGCTTACATCCCTCTATTTACTAAGCATGGCGCTATAGAGATATCCTGATTTTAGGGAGAAATGGCTATGTACTTACTATAACCGCTCTGTGTCTTCATCCTTATGTTATGTAACTTTTCCATTGATGTACTCCTTTTGTAGTTTTTTTGTAGTGGAGGACCACATCCTGCATACAACAAAAGGCCTAGTGAACAGAGCTTATGTGGAGGAGTTATGGGAATTAGCTCTGTCAAAGACCATTGCAGCGCTACGTACTCACTCCGTATGTTTGTGTAGCTCATTACAGATTCTGTTGGAGTCTATGTATTGTATTGAATGATGCACTACCTGGTCCTAAACTATGTACCTTCTGTTATCTTTAATAGTCATTCTGCACTGACCCTGACCTGATTCTGGACCTGAAAAGCCTTATAGTCCTGTTTGCAGACACACTACAGGTGAGTTGGCTAATCTTTGCTCATAGTCTTGCAGTCAGGTACTTGGTATAGCTCAGCATGTTGAAGTGTTACAGGAAGAGGTCATTTGACTGACATTGCAAACAGCCTTGACATATAGGGCTGAGAGATGGCGAAAACATGACTAAAAGAAACAGACTGAGCAGCAGTGTGGAATGGTGTAGTTTAACATAGTCTTAGCATTAGACACTCAAAACCTGGGTTGCAAGAGTACAATTTAGACTAGCTATCTAGCCAGAGGCGGCTAAAATGAGTTCCTTCCATATCAAGGCGGCTTCATCGTGTAGGTAATGACATATTTCCATTGTACTATAGTCTGCACTTTGTTGATGGATAATCTAATAATCTATTTGCATTAAATATCTTTCTGTAGGAGTTCTCTATACTTTTTCTAATCTTTTTCTAATCTAAATATTTCACTTAATATTGCCTTATAAATACAAGAGCCTGGTGGTTGTTCTCAAAGGGTTGACCAGGCTTGAAACATTAAGATTTTCTTTTAGGTCATCAGCAAACATGTCAGGATTTCTCTGTTTAATGCATTTATACTTACGGTTGAGGCAGACAATTTGATGAATGCGACTTGAAATTGGGTGAAGCAGATGAGGGTTAAGGGCCTTGGTCAATTACCCAACTGTAGAAGCTTGGTGGAAGTGGGATTCAAGCTCACAACCTTTTGAGCAGTAGTCCAGAGCCATAAATGCTGCACTACAACTGCCACTCACTGTTTAAAAAATTTTTTAAAAGATGAACTTTCTTCAATCTAGTCACTTTATCCTGACAAATAACAGCTCACAGGTGTCACTGGAGTTCAGAAGTGAGGTTTCAAGTTAGTGTGGATGTATGGATAGTCATTTGGACTGTAACTAGGAAGATTCTGACATTCATCACCATCTAAATGTACTAGTGTCGACGGAGTGTCTGAGGTTGAGACTGGTATATCAAAATACACGTGTTAACAGCCCTGTATAAAGGCTGTTTTTTTGGGTTTAACCTTCCTAAATTATTGCCATTACACTTTTTCTAGATATGTATTATATATCTTGTAATTCCTAATGGATACTTCTAATTGTACTTCTTATTTCCTTTGACACTGTTGCAGTACCATATAAATGAAATTCAAGAATTCCTTCGTCACCAATACAATTAAATACTGTGTAGAACTTACAGTGAAATGAAAACCTGGCCTACTCGTCTTTAGACTGTGCGTTAAATACTCCATTAAAATAAAAAATAACAAAATGAATAGAAATGATAAGAAATAAAAATAAGATATGAAATATATGTACAGTAATGTGTAAACAGGGGTGTACATAATAAGCAGATATTGTACAAAATATGCAGTATGCTACATGTCTCAATGATGCAAAGTGCAGCGTTCGGAATCAGTGGAGTGCAGAGTGCTGTCGAGTCTTTATGGATTCCTAAGGGATGTTTATTGAGGAGTTTTAGTCATCAGACTAGGAAGCACTTGCCTGATTGCAGAAGGCTAAACAGACAGTTACCAGGTTGGGTGGAGTCCCTGATGATTTTAGCAGCTCTTGTACTGCATCGCCTGGTGTACATATCATTCAGAGAGGGGAGGGCAAACCCGGCGATGTGCCCTGCTAAACGCACCACTCCCTGCAGGGCTTTGCGATCCTGGATAGAGCAGTTTCTGTATCATACTGAGATGCACTGAGTCAGTAAACATTCTATAGCCCCAATATCGATAGTTTTCAGGATAGCTGGGAGACCCTGAATTTCCTCAGCAGTCTCAGATGGTACAACCGTTGTTTGGCTTTGATCATTTGAACTTTAGCGTGATGCATCCAGGTCAGGTCCGCAGAGACGTGTACTCCAAGGCACACGAAGCTGCTCACTCTCCACAGGAGTCCCGCCAATCTCGACTGGTGTGTAGTTACTCTGTGGCATGTCCCTGTGGCAAATGGCTTTACCGACATTGAAGGAGAGACTGTTAGCCTGGTACCAAGCTACAGGTTTCTCCACCTCGTCAAGGTAGGTGGCCTCGTTGTTGTTTGAGATGAGTCCCATGACCACTGTGTTGTCAACAAACTTGATGATAGAGGTTGATCTGTGAGAGGACACACAGTCATGTGTGTACAGAGAGTTGAGCAGTGGGCTCAGGACCCAACCTTGTGGGGCTCAGGGTGATTGTGTTGGAGGTAAACTGGCCCAGTCTCACTACTTGTTGTCTGCCTGTGAGGAAGTCACAGAGTGGAGCATTAAGGCTGAGGTCCCTGAGCTTGGAGGCCAGTCTGTGTGGGACTATTGTGTTGAAGGCTGAGCTATAATCTATAAACAGCAGCCTTTCATATTTCCCGTTGTAGTCTGAAATGCAGGCTACATTGAGACTTAACTATTGTGTAGCTAGAATAGTAAGTGATGCAAATGGATCTAAACTTAGTGCTGTCCACTTTTTGTCTGTGCTTTTATATCTTGCTGTTTGGTGTTTTCCAGGGTTATGGGTTTCCAGTGAACCAGCTGTTTGACATGGTGCTTGAGATGAGAGATCAATATGGAGAGATTTTGCTGAAGAAGTGGAATCAGTCCTTTAGGTGAGAGAGATCTCCAAATATGTGTTTTCATCTCTCTTCCTTGTGAATCATATTCTGTCTTCATATTCCCACGCATGTTTTTTTCTGAATACGTTTCTCTCTCTCACACTCTCTCTCTCTCTCTTCTCTCTGTATTTCTCACTCTTATTTATTTATTTTTGTTAATTGTGAAATGCACATTGAATGCCCAGTACAATAGAAGTTCTTAATATTCCTCGAAGGAGGAATATTCCTTCAAAACAATTCTAAGCTGCTGGGGTTTGGTGTGCTATAAAAAATCATTTAGAAAGCACAAAAATGCTGGTCTATTGTGGAAAGATTAAAACTTAGAGCTCCATGGAGAGCTATGTTAAAATTGGCAGGCCTGAGTCCTGAGAGGGGACATGATTGGAACATTGGAGTGGCCTTCTCCGAGACATTCTGACCTGACTTTGACTTGTCCATAAAAATAGAAGGCCTTGGATTTCATTGCTTTGGATTTGTTCTGCTCTGGCTATGTGGAAAATGACAAAAATGATTTGCTATTGATTGCACGCAAACACAGATGCAGTTTTGCGAAAGGTTACTTGTGTATGTATTTCTTTATGTATTAAAATTAGTGATCAATTTTCTATAAAACCAGAATCTGAATATGTCCGTGTTTATATTATAGATATTCTGTTCATCATCAAGTATTACTTATGATGAGTATGATTGTATAGCTGTAGCAGTAGTGGTATCGAAGTTTCTAAAATCAGTTGCACTCTTTATTGAGCTGTGTCCAGTCGAAGCCTAGTTTTAGCACCAAATACATAAATAAATAAACCTTAAAATGTTTTACAAGACTGAGAAATATAAAAATGTTCCCTTAACTATTTCAGTTACTTGTGTGGATTCAGAGATGTATTAAAATGAGTCGGTCTTTAAAGTGAACAAGTTTTCATTCTTTTCCAGGAAAATCCTTGATCAGGACAATTACAGTCCTATCCCTACAGCAACAGAAGAAGAGTACCAGCAGATCACAAGCCAGTTCCCCTTCAAAGACTCAGAACTAGACATGGTCTGTTACAAAAGCTTCTGTGTACTTTACTATACTTGAATATACTTATCAATCTCTAACTGCCACCTCATTGGTCCTGTTAGACGAATAATGCGTGATTATGTTTCACTTCACACAGATGCCTTTCCCAAAGAAGTTCCCATTTTCTGAATTTGTACCCAAAGTCTACTCCCAACTCAAAGAGTTTATATATGCTTGCCTCAAATACTCTGAGGACCTGCACCTTAGGTAACAACAAAAACCAAACACAAAACTACAACTATTGCTTTTCTTTCTCTTAGTAGATGAAGACTTCATTTACCTCACCACATATTTTTAAATTTTGCTACAAGACAGACAGCAGCCAGAAATGCTGCTGGGTTTGCCAAAAGAAATTATGCCAATAATACAGCTGTTTGTAATTTTCAGGCATTAAAAAAAATCTTCAGAATGACACACTGACATGATATGCTTAAAAGTATTTCTTCTTAGTCTTGCAAATGACATTTGTTAACAGTTCTTGGGATTTTAGTCTACTATCTGGAAGCTTTATTTAGGCTAATCTCTGTGGCACTTGTCTGAAAGCCACCAATAGAAGGACTGCATAGGATGATAAAATCTCGCGACAACTGTAAATACGTTAGCGGCAATGGGACGGAACATGTTTAAATAGTATAAAACATCCACATTAATTAATAACGTTACCAGACTACATATCTGTTCCCCTCATACAGTGAGTTGCAAATCTATCACGTATGCTAATATAAAATCCTTCTTACCTCAAGCTTACTTGGAAGAATGGGCATTCCACGTAGTCCCCTTTTACCCAGCCACAAATGGCTCAAAAAACTTATCTTTGCCTTTTCAGTTTTCCTAGGCATAACATTGCTAATATTATCCGATTAGAGTAATCAGCTCATGTTTTTCCACGTTTTCAACTGCACAGTATAGACTCAGCTTCCTGTTCTTGACTGACAGGAGTGGAACCAACGTCGTCTTCTGATGATGCAGCTCGGGCTGGACGATAAAACGGTATCGGTATTTATCGACGGTACACCTTTATCGGTAACGATAGAAAAATGTTCGGTATAACGCTCGATAAATTTGTAAACAAACATGAACCAACAACCCTCAAGCGTGCACCGTCCCCGGATCGTAAACAGCCTATCATATGCCTTGATAAGAGTGTGCTACAAGTGACAAACCAACAGCCAATAACAAGTTGTTTTTCTGTGGGGTTTGGTTACATCTTCGCCACGTGGCATCACAACACACGAACACATGTGGAAATGAATTCGGAGCTTGCCGAGGAGATTGTGAATATATATATATATATATATATATATATATAAATTTAAAAAAAATGACTCGTCAGTGTAGCAAGGTTTTTTTTTTTGGTTTCTTTTCATCTGACCCACATCAGTACATGTGTAATCTTCGCAAAAAAACAACAACAATGATGTCCCGGCCAAGTACAGAGAAACAAGCTTCTATTTTGTTTTTTGACTGTTAAAACTATTTGTTGTTTGCCTTAATAAAGTGGGTAAATTACAAATACAGTGGTTAAATTCAAACCTTTTTTTATTATTGGTCTTTGTTTAAAAAAAGATTTAAATTTATCAATAATTATTGATGCCGGATGATATGAAACATTATATCGTGATCCACTTTTTTTTTTTTTTGCTGTACCTCCCAGCCCTAGGTGTAGCCCATCCATTTCAAGGTTCAGCATGTTGTGCATTCTGAAATGCTTTTCTGCTCAGCACAGCTGTAAAGACTGGTTATTTGAGTTACCATTGCTTTCATTCCAGCTTGAACCAGTCTGGCTGTTCTTCACTGACCTCTCTCAGAGGTGTTGGACATGGCATTTAAGGCTGAGGAACTACTGCTTAGTGGATGTTTTTTGTTTTTGTCACTATTCTATTGATGTAAGACTACTGTGCATGAAAATCCCAGAAAATCTCACAATAGCAGGTCTTGCATCAGCAGCCATGCCATGAGATCAAGGTCAGAGGCCACAGTCACAATGCTATTGACTTCTGTGCTTCCGGGCAAGTGGAAAGTGTTGGGCCTCCATTGATTGCAGCAAGAAGCAAGAAACCACACAGCTTAGTCTGCTTTGGGTTATCTCTCAGCATTTCAGGTCTGGTTGCCTCAGAAACTGATCTGGCTTGCTGGTCGTCTGTGTATAAGGTGTGAGTTGGTACTGTAGTAATGGGGTCAATGAAAAGCCACCATATCCTTTCTCCTACCAAATTACCTATCGGGTATCAAACAACAGTGGTGAGTTGTGTCTAGGACAGGGTCTAACGTGCAATTGCTAATATCCAAGTCTCTGAGGCCAGCTGATATCCATTTGGATGATTAGACAGGAAATACTCAGATCAGTTGAGGTTTTGTATCCTAATATCAGTAAACAAGACAATTAAGACTACTAATTCTCCAAAACCAGAGCTTATCTGGCTTGAACCGCACTGTATTGTTTTGTCTGACTTCTCGTGAATTTAGCCACTCACATTTGGCCATTTCTTCGTCTGGATCTTGAAGACCATTCAGCTTAACTTAACGTGAATGAGGTTTGAGAGAGCCTCCAAAGCTGGATATGTAAACCATCTCTATGAGATCATATGTTAGAAGAGTCTGTATTGAGCCGGGGAAATCAGTAGTTTGATCGAGAGGCCACTAGAGGAACAAGAGGCCACAGCACTATCTGCGGGTACAGTTTGGCTTCTCCTGTTCTTGTTCTCTTCACTACCACAGCCACCAGACATGTTCTGTGTGGTTTTCGGAACATGGCCAATCCTTGTGCTCGGGTGTCTGTTTAAATTCAAAAATAAACATTCCCGTCTTTTTTTGGCTGGGGGCTGGAAAGACCATGCCTCTGCTTGTGGGGTCTTGGGGCTCCAAATAAAGTCAGAATCCCCCTTACTCTCTGTGGTAATTTAGGAGTGCCATCGAATAAGAACTTTGCTAGATGGATTTTCAGATATTGGTCATATTTCTCTGCAAAGCTGTGTCCTTGTTAGCAGAGGAGCAGAACAGCGAGGCCCAGACTGATTTGAAATCAAACCTCTGGTAAGGGAATCTGTGTATACATGTGTGTCTGCATGTACGTCTGTGCATAGTTGTGTGCATGTGTGAGGATGCTGGGGTCACGCTAGTGCTACAGGAAATGGAAACCTGTGATTGACAGACCAAAGGAGAGGAGCACTGATTCTGCATTCTACCCAGACCAGTCCACCGGAGGCAATTAGGCCTTGTGGTTTCTCTCCACTAATATTAAGATGAGGTGCAGTAAGGGGTGGTGGGGGGTGCTGGCCCATGTGCAGGTGGTTGGACCAGACTGGAGGAATTTCTCTTAACATTCAAAATGTCTCCCATCTGAATGTCTGCTGAACCTTGAACCCCAAGCGAGAAAGGATGCATTTTGAAGTTGTTTTACAGATGTTGAAGCAGTTCCATGTAGCAGCTAACTTTTACTCCATGCAGGTCCTGATGTGCATGAATGTGATGGTTCAATAGTCCATAAACAGGCAGCTAGCTTGGCTTTTAAACTGCATTTGATGAATCAGTGAACAAAGATTCAGAACAATACAATCCATCTTTCTCTCCTCCTCTGCACACACATTTCCTTCCTTTTGTTTGTCTAATGGACTTAATTATCCTACTGATTTCCAGCTACTTTCCTCTACATGACCTCTACAGTGTTATTGAGATCTTGTATTAAGATATTTTATGGTATGTATGTTGGCCATGGTCTGTCACACTAAGTGAATCAATGGAAGAACAAACAGATTGTGCTTTAATCTGTGTATTTCCAGTTTATATATATATATATATTTATTTATTTTTTTGTCTCGCACCTCATTTGTGGTCTAGGACTTCTACGACTTAGTTAGTTTCCCGACTGCTTGTCATTAGGACTGAACCAGTATTGTTGCTTCATTGAGCTATTTGTCCTTCTCTCAGCATCCTTTTTTTCCACTCTTGCTCTGTCCATCTTATTGCCAAGTTGAAGGAAATTCTCCCCCACACCGAGGAGAGAATGTTTCTGAAATTCTTCCTTTGCTTCTCTTGACACAATGTGAGACAATTTAGTAATTTATAAGGAATGTGTTTGGTACCCAGAGAGAAAAAGCCATTGCGCGCATGTTTTGTACTAATTTCCATCCGGGGACACATTGTTCTCATCTTTCTCTCTCTCTCTCTCTTGCTCCTTTCTTCTCTCTTTCCCGGTAGAGGGGAGGTAGAGAAGATGCTTCCAGCTGTACTTATGGTAACAAGGATAATTCACTGCATAATTAGCCCCACTTGTGCCATTTCCTGACCCACTCTCCATCAAAATTCACTCTTCCACAGCGAAAGTGGAAAAGAGAAGTGTTCTCTCTCTCTCTCTCTCTCTCTCTCTCTCTCTCTCTCTCTCTCTCTCTCTCTCTCCCCCTCCCCCTCCCCCTCCCCTCCTCGCTGTGTTGATTTTATGATTTATGCTCTGTGTGTGCTGATGTGGTTTGCTTTATTTCTAGCGTCGGTGCATGTAGAGTTGTGGGCCACGATGTGTCATTCACTGTTGTAGATCCCAAACTGTGTGCTCCTTGTCTCTATCTTGCCATTTCTCTCTTTGTTGATCTATTTCTGGCTCTCTTTTGCTTTATCTCATTCTCGCTCGAATCTGGCCTCTGGTTCTTCTGTCAAGATCTGGGATAATTAGACATTCAAGCTTGTGGTTTGGTTGGTTTGCCTCAGTACAATGCAGATTGAAATTCGTCCGAGAGAACTTCTTGGTTGTCTCAGCTCTCAAACTGCCTGAGTAACTGTAGGCCACTTATATAATATACAGTACTGTGCAAAAGTCTTAGGTACATGCAAAGAAATGCTGTACAGCAAAGATGCCTTCAAAAATAATGAAATTAAATGTTTCTTCATTAAAAATAAAATACTATAAAGAGCAGTAAACAGTAATAAATGAAGGAAAATCAATATTTGGTGTAACAACCCTTTGCTTTAAATTTATTTTTATTTTTTCAAGGTTGTCTGAGGTAGAATTAGTGCAGTGAGCTGTAAGGAAATGAGCTATAAGTTTTATTGAGCATCTTTCAGAACCAGCCATGGTTTTTCTGGAGACTTTGACTGTCACATTTGCTTCTTATTTATTGCAGAAACTTCCAGCAGCTATCATTGTGTGTTTTGTCTGAAAAGTGTCTCGTACCGCTTAATATTCTGGTTTCTTTACTGACATACAAATGTTTTTCTGTAACATTACATTTTGTGCTGGAAATCTACAATGTTTTTGTACTGACTCGAGAATGTAGAAGTCCTACATACTGTTTTTTTTTTAACCACGGTATTCTTGGCTTCAGTTCTACAGAAATTGATGACATGATACGCAAGTCTACAAACTTGCTGCTCACAAGAACCCTCAGTAACTGCCTGCAATATGCCATCAAGAAGAAGAATGTGGGATTAGCAGAGGTGAGATGTTTTATGTGCTTTTTTTGAATAGGCCAACATTAAAGTTCTGTGTTCTTACATTGAAAAAGCTAGTGTGTTAACATGAACAGTGCATCACTTGCAGGCTGGCTTAATGCAAATTCTTGGACAATGGCTCATGCCAAGCTTTTTTGAGTGAATCCTACCAAGTGTGATGCACCTTTTCATTCTCACGTTCAGCCAGGGAAGCCCACTTTTTACACCTTCTTAAGCACCCCATTATACCTTCCATTGCCCTGTCTCGCTTATTCCGCCCTGCTCTCATTCCAGCCGGCTGTGGCTCTCTCTTTTGAGTGTGTTTAGTCTGTTCCATCCACTATCGATGTAGAAATGCTAGCTTCCCGCTTCCTTTCAGCCCTGTTTATAATCTTACCACTCCAGATAGAGAGTTCAGCTGGGTGCCATTGATTGAACAGAGCCAAAGATGAGGGGTAAAGAGTGGGGGAGTTTTGGTTATGATTTTGAGGTAGTTCACTGAAAGGGCAACGTGCTGCTTGCCCACTCTCACGCTACCTCTCTCTGGTGAAAAACCCTGCCACCGCCTCCCCCTAATAAACACACACACACACACACACCTCTGTGTTTAATGCCAGATCAGATATCAGAAACCTTCAGCTTCTGTAGTTCACTGGTTGTGTGGAAGTTTGGATGTTTTACCCAGGCTCTATGCTGGAACTTCCTCCATGCAGGGTGTAGCGAGTCTAGGGAAAGTGTACTGAGGTCTGGCCTAAATTAGTCCACTGTGTTTTGCATGGTTGCTGACAGCCCTGGCCTGCATTTGCACCCTTGAACCCTGGCTAACTGACTGAACTGAGACCAGCCTGTTCTGTGTTTCTGAGTAACCCCATCCAATAATGTACAGCTCTGCAGGAGGAGCAGTTTAGGAACCACCTGTAACTCTGTAGGCTGAGATTTTCAGGATCCCAAATTGCTTTGTTTTCTATTCAGCGTTTTGGAAGATTGTTCGTTTACCAGTGGCACATCCTTTTTTGCTGTAAGACTATAGACCATAAATGTTCATTCTGTCACTATAATGAAATAAAACACGCACCTGAATACAATCGCCTTGAATTAAACGGAACTGAATCTGATTTATCTAGTTGGTTCAAATCATTGTTAACACGACACACCTCGAGTTGTCCTGCCACTGCCTGGAAGAGTTCATCTCCAACATCACCAACGTGCCTCCAGACACAGTTAACATCACCAAACTATACGGCACCTCCACCTTTAAGGTAGGAGAGAACCCACTTACCAAAACTTAAAAACCTACATGTATACTTTGGCATTACATAAATTGATGTTAACATAACGCTGATGTTAATAGTGTAATATTAAATACAAGTTGTATTTATACTACCTGCACTCATGTCTTTTTGTTTTTGCTTTTAGTCTCTGTCTGCCAAGTTGATATATAGTGCAGGATTGTTTCGATAACATTAACATAACTATTGCTGGATGGTGGTGTGTATAAGTGTGGGTATGTATACATGTGGTTTTGGGTGTGTGTAGGATGCAAGGCATGCAGCAGAAGAGGAGATCTACACTAACCTGAATCTAAAGATTGATCAGTTCCTGCAGCTGGCAGATTATGATTGGATGGCAACTCAAGCGGGGGGTGAGGCCAGTGACTACCTGAGTGACCTCATTGCCTTCCTCTGCAGCACTTTTGCTGTGTTCACACATCTGCCTGTGAGTTAAATTTTACTCATACACATACGTGTGCTCACACTCGCTCGTGCACACACACGCGCACAATTTCATTCAGTATGGAGGTTGCTTCCATTTTCATTTTATTTTAAAGTGCACCAGTGCGTTTTACATTTTATAAATTCAAAACGGTCTTGTATTACAACATGCTTATCAGTCATGCTTCAGGTGGATTTATTCTGGCCGTGCTTTTACATACATTTGTAAAATCCTTTGTTATTTTACATTTACATGTTCACACGTCTGACATATCTTGGAACGTAAAGTTGTTAGAAAGGTTACTTAATGACTTTAATGTTCCAAGGAGTTCTTGTCTATCGAGCCTATTGCTTTGAAGGGGATTATGAGCACACTGCACTTGAACTTGGAGTTCAGGTTAAGTGAGATCAGTGCAGTAAGAGGATTGGGAACCATCATGCAGGGCCTCCAAGTTCCCCTCCCAGCTGTCATTGAGCTAAAGAGAGCCAATGGCATGACCAAGATGTAGCTCATATTGGGGAACTTGATGCCCTTGGAACAGCATGGCCTTGACCCATGACCTGAAGCGGATTTAAGCCAGACAAAAGCTTTCCTTAACATTCCCTTCCATGGGCCTCTGCTAAACATCCTTCCCTTGCTGGATTAGCAGTGCTAAGAGTCCCAGTGCCAGAGCTGGCCCCCAGGGTTACACAGTGGCCTCTGTCCCCTTACAGAGGCGCTGAAAGCTGCTTCCAGCAGCCCCCCTTTCCCCCTCCTGTAATCTCCTAAATCTCACAATGCCCTCTGACCCAGCATTGGCTGAGGGGGATGTGCCCCTTTTCACAAAAATAACAACCTGCACATTTTTGGGTGGATTTCAGCTGAAGGAGCAGTGTTTGCCAGTGGTCTCTTATTTTACACATTATATAGTTTGTCATACTCACTCAGTATTTGATGTTTTTGTATTTTCTTGTTTTTGCATCTCAATTCTCTTCTTAGAACTTTGTCTTCATCCTGCTCAAGCTTGACCATTCCATCTCCATGAAAATGCAGCCATGCGTTTTTGCGAGTTAGCAATGGCACGTAGATTTGGATTTCATGTCCGCAGTGGTGCGCAGGTGGCTGTCGGCCTTTTTTCACAGAAGTGTCGGTGCTGGTTCTGGAATTGCTGTTTAACCGTCCAGCTGAAAAATTTTCTTGGTCTGGGTTCCATGGACCATTTTCATTTAGTCACCATGATCAATCCATCAACCAAGTTATTTTATTTAAAAAGAGTTTTGTTGTTGATTTAAAAATAAAAAAAAGAAAAGAAAAAATTCTGAAGGTTTTTAAAGAAATGACAGCAAACGTAACAGGAACTTTGTACTAATGCTTATATTTCCTTATGCAACTGCAAAAAATTAAAAAGAGAAAAACAAAAACCTGCTTCATTGTTTGTGTGTAATCACAAATGATGAGATTTTTGGTTCTGTGTATATGCTATTCGAGTTTGGAATATAAAATAAGTTCCCAAAGCCAGAAGTACAACATAAAATCCACCATGATTGATATCATTTGTAGGCCATTTATTAGTAAACCTCCATCTGTGTTTTGCTTTCAAGTTCTTGAAAAGGTTTGCTTATTTCCTTAACTTGCTCCAGAACCTGCACCAGCATCTGGTAGTGGAAAACAGGTATCTGAAGCCACAGCTTCATCAGTCATGTGAACACCCTTGTCTTTGCCCACCCACTACACACCCAGCAGTGACACTCGAAGAGAGATTTGGGTTTCCATGAGAGAATTAGAAAACAGCATGGTCATCAGTCTTATGTATAATCCCTAAATCACAGGTCATAATCCCTAAGGCACAGTCATAAATATGACCTATGACCTAAAAACAGTCCCTTTCCTCCTCCTCTCTCTCTTCTTTAGGGCAATCCCATAGAACACGCCAGACTTCCGGTGAGTATGGCTGCCGTGTGTGCTTAAATGCTGGCATAACATTAACCATGAGTCATGATTGCAGTGTAGCACTACCGCATGTTGTTCTTCTGAAGGCTCGTTTTGATTCAATGACATTGTGTGTTGTAATGAAACAGTGGTTGGATTTATTTTGGGGCCCTTAATAGGCTGCTTTTGGGACCTAATGTAGAGTGCACTATTTGTCAGGCATTATTAACCTTGGCCTTTGGAGGCATTTGGTCAATGCACTTAGACCCATTTGGAATTGGGGCATTATTAAAAGTAAGTCAGTATCTGGTGTCCTCCCAGCTGCTTTAAATACTACAGTGCATCTCATCTGTACCAGACTGTACCAGATTTGTTCTTGCTGTGGGGGGTGGGGGGGTTACATGGTTACATGGTTACATGTAATTTTCCACTGCAAGGACAATCAGCTATCCTTCCTGTCTCCCTGTAGCACTGTCTTAGGCGTCTTGCCTTACAGACATTGCAGTTTATTGCTCTGGACACATCTGCAGTCCTCATGCCTCCATGCAGCAGGCCTATGGCATGTTCACGCAGGTGAGCAGGAATCCTAGGCATCTTTCCTCTGGTATTTTTCAGAGTTAGTAGAAAGGTCTCTTTTAGTTTCCTAAATTATTTTAACTGTGACCTTAATTGCCTCCCGCCTGTAAACTGTTTGTGTCTTATGGACCGTTCCATAGGTACATGTGCAATAACTTCATGGTTCATTGAACAAGCATGAAAAACATTTGTTTAAACCTTTTCCAATAAACATCTGTAAAGCTTATTTGCATTTTACAAAATGATCTTTAAAATTTAGTCTCCTGAAAAAGGGACGGTTTTTTTTTTTTTTGTTGTTTATGTTGAAAGGTTTGAAGCAAAATGGACACTTACTCTTTAGAGACCTCCAAAAATATTTCTAAATGGGCTTCAATATATTAGAATGATAAACTCACCTGGGCGCTGGCGATATGTACCTTCAGCGAACTGCTGTCCCGTCATAAAGTCATTAAGTCTGTCCCGTGCTCATCTCAAGACTCTTATTCACAATATGCTTAGACTGATGGTTCTTTCGAAAAAACCCTGACTCCTGTTTGACTTTACTCTTCTACACCTGTATACTGTAAAGAATTGTAATCTCACTGTCTGGTCACCCGTTTGAGTCTGGTTCTAGTATCAACTCGGAGCTTTTCCTTGTCACTGTTACCTCTGGTTTGCTCATTAGGGACCTAAGTCCATATTTCTGTAAAGCTGCTGCTGTTAAAAGCGCTATAGAAATTAAATACAATTGAACTGAAATTGAACAGAATAGCTAAGCTCATTTAGCCCCTTACCTGCACTCCTAACATTGAATTGTATTGAATTTTATTGTATTATACCATGTAATACTTTTTTGATTTGATGGTCCGGTCTTAGTATTGCGTATATAAGAACAGCACATATAGCCAAACATGGTGGGGAACTCTCTTTAAAAGAGATTTAATGCATAAAATCTTGCATGCACTAGCCTTATATGTTCTTAAGGATGGAGGCAACAAGGGAAGACGAACAAAAAAAAGACTGACTGGCATAAAAGAATAGCCACAAAAATATATTTTTCCTTTTTTGCTATAACCAAAAGAATTGTTCTGGCATCACGTAATCATGTCTAGACAAGGGGACACAAAAAACGGTTCTAGCCAACGTATCCTTCATGAGGTTTAAAAAAAAAAAAAAAAGGAAAGCACGCTCAGTGCAGCTGAAAGCTCTCTGCCCCAATTCCTCCATGGCCTCAAGGCTGACTCTTTCACAAACAGTCTAGAATACCTTCTGAGTCAGAGTGGTTCATAACTGTGGATTAAATCTCTCTACTTTGGCAGGCTGTCCTGAAACGTGCATTACGCACGAGTAAAGTCCTACTCTGCTGCTGCGGTATTCTGCTTCTGTATCCCATGATGCCCCAATTACATGATACCAAATTTTGTAGAACATGTGGTGCATGCATCTCAAGGCATTCTGACGTGTGAAACCACCGCAGTTTACCGTTCACTGTCTCCAGTCTCATATATGAGGAAAATACCTTCAGCACAGTAGTCTGTATTCTAATGGCAAGAATTGAAGGAACTATTTCATTTTTTTTTCTAGTGGTTACAGAACAGTGGGCTACTCCTAAAACATTGGCATTGCAGTTATTTAAAATGGATGCTTTTTAATGTCTATATAAGAGTGTGTACAAATATACACTGAAATTCGGATATACAGATGAATATTTCCACATGTGCATACACAGTAGGGCCCAAGCTGCCAGTAAAGGTCGGTTTGGGTTCCGATGGTGATAATGTCACAGCAGAAGTGTTGGGGTGTGTGTGTGTGTGTGTGTGTAATGTGGGAGACCACCAGAGAAATGTGTGTGTTTTTTCGAAAACTGAAAGTATTCATAGAAAGAAAAGCGCTGGAACTTCATGCACTATGTAAGGGATAATCCACAGCTAGGTGTGCATTACACAATTATAATGCATGACGCGGAGTGCATTAAGATAGTGTAATGCACACCTAGCCATGGATTATCCCGCTTAAACCATGGTCACTTGCCAGCATTGATAATTTCAAGCTGTCATTGATGAATTATAGTATAGTTATTCAAGAGATGGAGATCTGTGTGAATTATCTGCGTCTTTGTGCCGCGTACTAATAATAAAGCTGTGGGTTTAACTACTGTATGCAGCTGTAATTGTATGTTACTACGGTTACAGTTGTTTATAGGTAGTGCGTTAATTTACTACGGTGATTAAACTGACTGGAACTACCTATTCATTATAGGGATGGAATGCACACCTTCCAGCCAATCAGAATCGAGTATTCTGACACCATGGTATAAGGGGAGTGTAATGAATGCTGGAAAGGAATTTATTTACAGTTCTTGTTTACAGTGGACGTTTCCTTTTTGTGAACAGTGATTGGTAGGGAGAAACATTTTTGAAATATTGTGTTGTAAAACTTTTTTTTTTTGTTTTGCAATGTAGTGTTTTACCTCATGGGCTTGTGAATGAATCGACCAGTAGTGATAACAATTCCACCATGTAGCTTTGGCAAATCCCAACTACCAGCCTCAAGCTATTTGAAAGTACCTTGGGGCGGCTGTGGCGCAGTTGGTAGAGTGGGTTGTCCACTAATCGTAGGGTTGGTGGTTCGATTCCCGGCCCGGGTGACTCCACATGCCGAAGTGTCCTTGGGCAAGACACTGAACCCCAAGTTTTGCTCCCGATGGCAAGTTAGCACCTTGCATGGCAGCTCTGCTTCCATTGGTGTGTGTGTGTGTGAATGGGTGAATGAGACACAGTGTAAAGCTTTTACTTTCATTAAATTCAGTCCCCTTTCTGTTTTATGTTCTGTACTATTTCTGTATGTCTCTTTTGTCTCTAGTACTGTACTCCACTGATACGGTCTCTGTGGTGTGTTTATTTTCACAGCCGTGTGCTGCCGAGTGCTTTTTAATGAGGGCTTTGACGAGTCCTTCTTTAATTAAGCACTTTGGCTACCTATTGCTCAACCTCTCCTTCATTCTCCTTCATTCTCTCTCCCTGTCAATGTCCCAAGCTAATTGTTAACATGCCTCTGCCCTGAACTGTAAAACAAGTGTGCTACTGTGAGAGGGGTGTACCTTCCTAAGCTTGACTCTGTTTGAAACAGAACCCAGGAGACGCACAAAAACGGCCCTGTGAACTGAGTCTACCTTAGGGAATGGACCAGGTCTCGGGACATGCAGGCTCCCACTTTACCCTGTACAGCTATTAGTCGATCTGTTGTCCTGCATATGAGTGTGTGTGTGTGTGTGCGTGCATCGAGGACGCATGCTCCACAGTTATGGCCGAATGTGCAAATGTACAAATGTGTGGTCCAGGTACAAAGGATTCTCCTGACCAGTCACTTTTAATTGTCATTTAAACTATGTTTGTGATTCAGGGTTTTCCAGACTGTCAGTGAAGCATTTATGTATATGGTGTACAGGATAAAATCAGCCAGGTGTTGGTTATCCTTCATCGTTATATTCTTGACTTGTAATGAACATGAGAAAGAAATTACACCATTTCATTTTGTGAGTGGACTAAACCACTGCACTTGTGTATGCATATGTGACTGCTTTGTGAAGTAGATACCCTTTAGCTGGCTCTGATTTAATCTTGGCTATGTTCAGGCTTAAATCTGTATTTTTTTTTTTATTATTATTTTATTTTTATTTAAATTTTAAAATACAGTCTTTTTTTATTTAAATTTTTTTTGGGCGTACATGTACTGTATATAAGTAGGAAATATTTTCTCCAGCAAAAAACAGAACACAGTCTTTTTCCAGTTAGAGTCAAGCCATGTTTGACTTGAATGTTGGATTTCATTTAGTATTTCTTGTCTTAGTTTTTTTCTCTAGAAATTTGCAACAAGAACTGTAACGTGCACAAATCAGCATAAAAGTAGGTCAGAAGAGTAGAGAACCTGGGCTTGGAGCAGTGTGAACACGTGGCTTGTCCTCTATTCTTGTTTATAACTCTCTGTTATAAAAAGTTTTTGTTTCTATTGTTTGTGCCAGATACACTGAGAACCGTGACTGGATGTTGCCCTTAGTATAAGACATATCTACGGTCAAATTTCTCTGTTGGTAGCAAACTAACTTTTCCTTGCCTCACACTAATCATTATCTGCATGCCTGTGTAATGTAGCTATGCATGGTAAATGTAACTATAGTCCAAGTAAACAAATCTGTACTTTGTAATCAGATTTAAGATGTACACAGATTTGGCCTGCTGTAGGAACACATTTGTTAAATCCTACACCACAATACACATCGTCACGCTAAACTGGTACACATTGTCACACTAATGGTGCTGACTTATTATTATTTTTTCTCTTTTCTTTATTGTTTAACCCACTTCCCATCAATACTGGGTGGGCATGATATTTCCACATTAGGGTTCCATTATTTCTCTCTCTCATGCAAAATCTGTACACAAATGTTAAGTATGCCAAATCAATAAAGCCTTTTGCTACAATCAGACCAGATGAGCCGCGCTCGTGAGTGATTGTAATGGCCTCGTCAGGAGACAGGTAATCGTGGGGTTTTCATTTCACAATGAGGAAAAGAAACAACAAACAGCCACTCTTCCTTTGGCCCACATGATTTATTACAGCTATTAAGAATGCAGAGACGAGCGGCCAGAAAGCAAGCGTGTTTATTTTTTAATCACTGTAGTGCCGCACAGGCACCCTAATCATCCGTAATCGCCTAGTTAGGTCTGAAAGTGCTTTAACCTGATTAAAGGCTGACTGGGTTAGACCACATCATGACGGAGTGTGTGTCTGAAAAAGAGGTATGTAACAAACTGACGATCAGTGGGGTGTTTGATTAATTATGAGTGTTTGACTACAACCGTTTTACCTGTAACCTCTAACGTTGACCTGAAAAGGTTGCTAAATGTAACCGATCACATTGATCAACTGGATTCACTGGCATCCACATGCAAAAGCATCAATACAAGGTTATGGTTTTTTTCAGCTTTATTGTCTTTTCAGCGGTCATTTCTTCTGGCCCTTGGTTTTACCTAATTCTTTGTTTTGTAAGATTTGGTTGGTCAAATAATTGTGTGTGTGTAATCTTTTCTGGGAAAATTTGTGTGTCTTCAATCAAAATTCTGTTCACAAATTTAATCAGCTTCTCATGAAAGGAAGATCAGGATTAAGATGTTCCTCTTGTCAACATGTATTCTTTTGCCAAAACATATGCAAGCCAGTATTAGACTATTTAAAGTAGCAGTGCGTGATTTCTTATTTCTGAAGCCTGTGGGATGAACTACAGCAATAATACAGCAGACCCTGCTTTCTCTATGGAAACTGTGTATGTCTTGAGTCTTTTATCGAAAAGTGGCAGAACTGGACAGTTTTGTTCTGGCTGGTGTTGAGAAGCTGATTTCAAGGCCAGAAGCAAAAAGCCTGGAACAAAGAAACTAGCCGTGTCATTAAGTAAATTTTTTTTCACTTTTTTTTTTTTTTAAAAATTGCATGATTATTTAATGGGAAGCACTTTGACATTACAACCAGCACCTTTTTACAAATTGACAATTTAGTGCCCAGGAGCAAATAGTGAGAAGCTTTGGTAGGAACAGAAATAAGTGGTTCATAGTCAAGCCAATGTACATGAAGTCAAAGTGCACACGGGTGGGCCAGAGACTTTCATGATGGCAAGAGGCTGATCAGCTGTTGGTGGAAAAGTTGCAAGGATGTAAGCTGCACAACCGTATATTGTCATGTACAGGTCAAATAATAAATATATATATATATATATATATATATATATATATAAGTGCACCTATTATGGTTTTTCAAATATTACCTTTAATGCGTTAGAGCTGTTTTTGAAGGTAAAAACGTCTGCAAAGTTTCAAAAATCAAAGCACACCGCAAACTGTGTCTCCCAAAAGAAGCAACCGATTCTGAACAGCTAAAACAAGTCATTAGTAATTCCAGACTTACTTCCCGTACTAACCTACGTAGGTTTGTAACAAAAAGCCTGCTCGGCTGCTCGCGAACAGACTGAGCTGAAACTCGTCATGGTAGTGGACGTTTCCTTTTCGACACATTCTGACAGCGGTAGACCAATCACAACAAACCGGGACATCTGACCAATCAGAGCAGAGTATGCTCTCTGGAAGTAGGAGTCTAGACTGAATCATTTAGAATGGATGAATGGATGAGTCGTTTGTGACACACTGGGGGGAGAGAGGGGGGGTCTAAGGTAATGTTGCAATTGAAATTACGAGCACATTATAGTGTATTTTGACCTTGGATTCATGTAAATTTATAAATAAAATTAGGCACGTTTTCAAACCATAATAGGTGTGCTTTAGTATCTTTACCTGAGATTAAATTTATATTTACTGTGCATTAATATCGTTTGTGTTGGCTCTATTTATATCGACTTTCCATTTGTCTATGCTTAAATTCAGTCTTTATACCAAAGTTATTAATAGTTTGTGGTTCACATTATTATTTACACTAAACCAGTGATTCTCAGGTAAAATTATCTTACCAAAACCAAATCTTGCTCACCTCTTTCACATCCCCCGAAGAGTTCCCATTTATCAGACATTCTCCTCTGTTTTCTCGCCCTATCTTTAGGCTTTGGTCCAGTTGTATCTCTTAACTTCCATTACTCTCACTGTTGGATCAATTACTGCAATCAGCAGGCCAGCCAAATCATTAATTGGTTAAAGTCAATACTTCTAATTTTAGCACTAAACAGCATTAGGTCAATGGAGAGCAGGATAGAATTTTGGATGGCAACTGGAGCACTGCATTTTGTTTTATTTTTAGAACTGAACAGTTAACAACGTTCATCTTTCCACTGATTTATTTATTCATTTTCATATGATTAATTTACATGTAATTCATTTACCTTTTCTCCCTTCACTTCCCTTTCCCAAATATTTCATTGAGAAGGAAAAAAAATAAAATAATTAAAAGCATCTAACTGCTCTGTTCTGAATAGATGAGCTTACTGTTACCCACGTTTGGTTGTGTTGCTCTGGTTGAGAGGGGAGAGTAATGCCATTCCTCCCACCTAGAGAGCAGGGCTATTTTTGCTCTCTTGTACTCATTTTTCACTATTTCTACTTGCTCAATCTGGTTATCTGGTTTCATTTGATTGATTGAGTTATTTATTCTTTTCCACTGAACATTACATTTTAGTTTGTGCCCATTTTATAGAAAATTAATATGGTGAAACATTGTGAAAAAAAATCAGCCTCATTAATAAGGAATAACTGCACTCAAGTTATTTTGTAAGCATAGGATGCCATACTAGCTTGGAGTCTCAGTAGAGTACTTATTTTAAAACCTTTAAAAGCGTGTTTTCACTCAATTTTAGCAATCGCCAACCCAGGATGGGCCTTCTAGAAAATGTGGCCAGATTTTCTCTCTTTCCTTCTCTAGTTCACTGTCTCTTTGTTTGTTTCTTCTTTGTAGATTTACTCTGAAGTAAACCCATTTGGAATAATTTTTTGTGCCTTGCCAGTGGCTAGTATAGTAGTGTTTTTGTTTTTCATTTTTTACACTATTAGTCAGAAATCCCACAGATTCCAGGTTCTCTACTCGAGTGTTTTCTTTTAGCTTTAGTATCAAATTAAAAGCTTTGGATCTATCCTGAAAATTTCCTTCAGAAAAGAATTGGACATCAGTCAGGGGCATATTTGAGGTTTTTTATATGTCTTTGTAAGAGAGAGGCACACAAATGGTTTAACTATATTTGAAATTAAGTATTTATTTAGCAAAATATTTTTTCACTACTATGCTAATGTGTCTGTATTTTGTATTTGTTGGTGTATTTTAGTATTGTATGATCTACAATCAGTTTTGTACTGTTTTGATTGTGCCCATAGGTTTGAATATCCTGCATTAGTTTTCTAGCAGATGTTGTGTGATGTCCTTCCATTTGGTGGGCGTCGGAGGGAGAAAGAAAGGCATATATATTTCAGCCTTTTGTTCTTCTGCAATTCTAATTAGTTCAATTCTGGTTTTATGGTGTTTTGTATTTCCCTGTCTTCATAGTAGTCATCATGGTATCTTCCTGTCACTGAACTCTCTTTGTTTTTGTGTCTCTGAATGTGTAGGGAAAGGTTGCTCAGACAGCATGTATGTCTGCGTGTAAACATCTGTCCACCTCCTTGCTGCAACTGCTGCTTGAAGCTGATGTCAGGCAGGTATCTATGGGAGCTCTCCAGCAGTTCAACGTGGACGTCAAAGAGTGCGAGAGTGAGTACAACTGTTATGTGTCTTTTATATATCAGGCAGTCTTGCATTTGGTAGAGACCGATCCCGCACTACCCAAAGGCATATTGGGGTAAATTGAGAGGGGGGAAAAAAACCAATGCATTTTTGGCTTATGATAGAGTTGTGTAGCTTGGCCCATCTTTCCTAGCAGCTTTCTTTGTGACCACAGCTGAAACCGCTTCTGAGCGTCTGACCCAGCCTGGTTAATGGATTTCCCATGATCCTTGCCTTGTGCATGCCATCCCACAGAGATCACAGGCAGAAAGTCAAAATGACCTTCCTCCACGAGACTGCCACATCAACTGCCGTGCTTGCACCATCTGTAGGCATTTTAGGGTTTTTTTTTTGTTGTTGTTTTCCCACCAGACTGATAAGTACTGTCTCAATGTCAATCACTTTTTTAAATCCCCATAAAATTTGCGATACTGTTGCTTTCATTTTACAGAACCACAAATTTGGGCTATAATCTGAATGCCACTTGAGTGGAAAGTGTTTTAACCTCAACTTTCAGTTTCTGCCTGCATAGATGAGCAAATGTGAGATAGGTTGGGTGGAGGTAATAGAAGGTTTGAGGCAATAAGGCAGAACTAGGCACAAAAATAACTACTCTAACGTAACCACTGGAATAGTCTGAGGATATGTCTGGAGGTATCCCTCATATCTGTGATTGCTGTAAAGAGGGGTGTGAGAAAAAGAGAGGAAAATGGGTTATTTGGGCTTTTGAGAGTAGCAGGAATTTTAGAGGCTATGATAATTTTGTAGTAGAGTGATGCTAAAGTCTTGATGCAAGGCTTGCTGTGACCCACTAGGGGTGCTGTGCCTCTTTCTGAATCAAAAGTGTTGATTGTCTAGATATCAGGATAGATCATTGATGCGGTTTTGGTCTAATTTAATATTAAGATCATTAACTATGCTGTAAAATGACGTGTTCCAGCCTTAAGTCTGTTCTGGCCACCGTTTACTTGTTAGTCCAAGTGCAAAGCAAACAGGGGTGTAGAGGAAGTGATGCAACAGTGGAACTTCCACTGAGGGACATTTGTGGGTTTTTTTTGGTGGTGGTGGGGTTTGTGCCCTTGAGGAAGCCCATACATTTCCCTTTGTTTGCCCAGTCTGTATTGTGGCACAAAGAATAGTGTTGACGTTTTTTTTTCTTTGTTTGTTTTTGTCTTGTAATTGTATTTTTGATTTGATGTAGTCTGACATGCGTCACATTTACTTTGCTGCCATTTGCCCAAAGTTCCTTATGTTTAGTGCGGGGTCAGAAATAAAGATGGCAGGCATGTAATCCGCGTGAGAGGGGAAAAAAAGCCCTCAGCGTTGTGAGGAGAAAGGGTTTTCTCCCAGGCTCAGCTTGTTTTGTCTCTGTGTGTCAAACGTTCCGTTTTCTAGAATGGCGAAGCTGCTTGTTTACGGGTTTCCCGCCAAAGCCAGAGAACGCTCTGGTGGCCTCACATCCAACCCTCTGAAACCTTTCGACAATCCCCCTTGTCTTTTCACAAGGTTTTTTCCCCACCTTTGCCCTGTGCTGCGCCACATGTTCAGAAGCATGGTCTCCTCGGTTTCAGGCTGTGGAGGTAAAGGAAGACCCCTTGTCACTCATAGTCCACCCTACTCTCTGACTTGTCAGATGGGGGAGAATTAATGAGAGTTTGATGATGGTTTTTTTTTTTTAGGGATAGCACAAAGCCAGTAGCAGACCCAGAGACATGACTCTGTGGCAGGGGCTGCCCCGAACCACCCAGTACTCACCCCCCAACAACACCCGCAGAACCACCAAAGCCCCCCTCCAATCCAGCCCCCCTGCCCCCACTGAACCTCCCCCTGTCCTCCCCTTGTCCTGGCTGTCATCCGTCTGCCAATCTCCCACTCCATGGCGAATTCCCTGCTTTCTTTATCCTTCTCTCTTTCCCACAGGGTTTGCCAGGGCCGGCCCGGTGCCTGGCTTCCAGGGGGACACTCTGCTGCTCGCCTTCATCGACTTGAGACAAGTAGGTCTTTGTTTTTTTTCCCACCCCTTTTTCTTTTCTTTCATTCTTCCTTCCCCCTTTCTTCTGTTTTCTCCTGTTTACCCCTAAGCATCCCCTCCTTTCACTTCTTTTTCCCCTATCCAGCAGTTCCAACCCCCTAAACCTCTACCTCAGTCCTGGTTTTGTTTGAAGGTTTCTTTCCTTAAGTTGCCCTCAATGTTTGCCTGGGTTTTTTTTTTTTCATTCATATCTGTGATCCCAAGGTTTTTGATACATACAGAACTTTTTATCTGTTCTATTTGGATCAGAAGGGCATTCAAGTCTTTTCTTTTGCTTAATTTAAGGTGAGTATCTTTAAGCCAGTTTTTCACAGGTCATCTTATCGCAGGTGCTACTTTTAACACTTGAACACTGCATTGCACATTGGACCATCCCTGTACTTTCAGACTAAAATGATGTCTCGCTCAAAAGCGCACAATCCCTTTGCCCTTCTGTGCATTAGCCATACTAAACCTTTGACTTTTCTCTTGAAGTTTATACAAGGCGTTTCTCTGGAAAAGGAGAAGAGTGTATAGTCTGTGCATGTTTTGTGGTGGTGGGTGGCAAATTAATGGGACTTGAGGGGATGGGAAAGAATAACCCTGGGGGTATGAGGTTCCATATTCGGGACCCCCTCCCTTACAGCCAAAGTAGCCAACCTGGGCAAATGTCAGAGGCTGAGAGGGGATGACGGATGGGCTGGATGCTCGTGGAGCGGCGGATGAATGAGCTGACAGACAGTGACAGATAGCTCTTTCTTCCAGTAAAACAATCCCGTTTTGTCCCGCCTGCCATCATGATGCAGTGCCACTTGTTTTCATTTAGTTTTTTCTCCTAAAACGATGACTTCACCATGAACAAGTGTGTGTGGTTTTGCTTTGGGTTTTTTTTCTAAGTAGGACAAAATTGTATACCGAGCAATAGAATGTATTTGCATGGGTGAATTTTGGTCACCTGTATTGAGTCAGTTCTCTGGATGGGCCACTGGTTATCAGTGTTCTCACAATAATTTAAAAGTGAGGTGGAGTTAGATTATACACCCCCTTTGGTTCATCCCGTTCCCCCTCCCTTTTTGTAGCTGTTGTAGAGATCAGGGGTGTCAGAACCAGTGCGTTGACCCAGGCATTCCCCAGTGTGGCTGGCAATGAATACGCCCGATAAATCAACCTGAAGGGCCCGTTTGTGTACCAGACTCCCGGGTCCTGGGATGGGGCTGTGGGTCAATCTTTCTGGAGACAGACAACAGAAAGGTCCGGAAGCTCTGGGAGGGGTTTGGTGAGAATCTTGAGCATTGCTTTATACTTCAATCTGAAGAGAAACAAATATGAAAAGAGAGTGAAGCATCCAGACTTCAGGAGACATTGTGGTATAAGTAAGACAAATGAAGAAACATTGACATGTTGATGGGACTGAAGATAGAAATGAGGTAAAACAAAGATGAGAAAAGCTCTTCAAAAAGTGTCAATTTTTATATATATTCTTGTATTGATCTACATTCTCAGTGGTACTTCATACTGTAAGGACAAGACATCTCAGAATAGGAGAGGATGGTTGTTTCCCTCAGTTGTCTCATAGCCTTCCTAGCATTCTTGGACTGCTTCATTTTGTCTGCAGAAGTGATGTAGAAATAAACAGCTGTGACTGTTATAAAGAGAGTCAGTCTTTTCCGACAGACAGAGTGAGAAAGCAGAAGTGGGCAGTGTAAACAGTGCTGCTGGCTGCAGCTCAGTGCTGTGCAGCTATATTTAGCGGCAGAGAGTCTTGTGGTGGTGGGAACCCTTGGCCGGCCTTGGTGTGTGGGAGGCCTGCTGGACTCTGTGGCATAGCAGCACACATCACCACCCCTACCCCCAGGCATTGTACACACCCTTGGTCAAAGCCAATCATAACTTTGCCCTCAATCTTGTGCCTGCCCAAAATTCCTCCCGAGACATACAGTAGTTTTTCAGCAGGGGCTTTTGATGATATGAGACTCCATGAAGACTTTAAAGTATACTGTATGAAGCAAACATTTGTTTTGGGTGACTTATCATAAAATGACTTTGCCTTGGTTAAAATTTCTTTGTAATGTGAGATCTTTTGGCTAGATCTGTCTAGAGCTAGTGAACTATTCGGACCTTTTGATATACATTTGCAGCAGCTAGAGGTCCTGAGTAAAGCTGTATATTGGTTCACTGTGCTTTGGCAGGTATATTGCAGTCAGACTAATAATATCTTTGGCAAACAATTCTATAGTATAGGCTAGAGGGAGGGAAAATGGCCAAACCAAAAAGGCTCGGATTGAGTGTACCTTAGGATCTTCTCCCCCTCACCTCATGTGGCAGTTTTACTGGGAGATGGGGGGTTGGAAATTTGGTTCCGCTTACCCTAAGTTTTGGAGCCAGGAGGCTGCTGTGCATTTTTGTGGCCTGTCCGCAGGCATTATCCTTGAATTCTTGGAATGTGTTTAAAATGTCCAATGGAAAATGCTTTTCTGTTCTTACTGGTTCTGCGCAGGATTTCTCCGGTCTTACAAGAACCAATATTTGCACCTTATTGTAGTGCCATTACTGGTGTCCGTTGTGGTTAACCTGGACTTCATCCAGATTATTTATATTACATGTATGCATCTTGTTAGCATGGACATTTGTAACTAAACTGTCAGTTCTTATTTATTTATTTATTAAGTTTATTCTCCGTGTCTTTCATGACTTCCCGAGCATTTTTTTTTTAAAACCTTGTTGCAATTACAGAAACTATTTGTCTTTGGACATGAATTAATTTTCTGTCTGTTTTCTTGTACACTACAGTTATTATTGAACCTCAGCTATAATCAGTCAGTAATGTACGAGCATATACTTAAAGACAAGACTATTGTGTTGGTTTCCTGACCTGGTTTTGATGGTTTTTCAGTGACACCTTTTTGAAGATTTCTTCCTTTTTTGTCAAAGTTTTTTGCAAAACAAAAAATTTGATTTTGTATAACATTTTGATTCTGAAAGTTTTTAATACTTGAGTTCAGGGAGGCAGGGACAGGTTGAGGGATGGGAGATGCAAAAGTAAGAGAATAACAAATACAAATGATAGTGCATGCTAACTAGACAGGACCATAGGATAATATTTGGATGGATTATGTGGCATAGTTAAGAAAGTGCGGAACATAGCTGTGCAGTTGTATAGTCACAGCAGCATATGAATAAAAACCTGTGCAAAAAATTTTGTTTACACTGTACTGTCCTGCAATTTAACGGGAGAACCATTTCTAGCTAGCAGTGATAGCTAGTGAAACCTAATGGAAGTATAAGTGTAGCATAACTGCAGAATACTGTCCATATGATATGCTTTAATGTTTAAAGTGGATGTGTATTGTAATGGTCTTATGATGGTGCATGTTGGAATGTATTTTGATTAGTCCAGGAGGGAATTGGGGGGGAGGCAAGAGTGTATAGTTTTCCTGCCTCAGGGAAGAAGCTATTAAAGAGTTTGGTAATGGTGGCACAGATGCTCTGATACCTTCAGCCAGATGGCAGGAGGGTGAAGAATCCATGAAATGGGAGAGGGGGTCTTCCACCAAGCTGGTGGCCTTGACAATGCAGTGCTTTTGGTAACATGTATTGATGATTCATACAAAACCCTGATGATCTTCTCAGTTATTCTCACAATCTACTCTAGGGTCTTGCTGTCTGAGATGGTAGAGTTCCCAAGCCAGCCCGTGAGGCAGATGATGAGGACACTCACTATTGTCCCCTTCGTGAAAGTGGTTAGGATGGAATGTGCGAAGTTTGCCTTCCTTATTCTTTGCAAGAATTAAGTCATACTGTTGTTCTTTCTTGGCTAAGGTGTTGATTATCCAGGTGAACTTATCGATGATGTGCACCAGATTTTTTTCAGTGCATCTTAAGGAGTGAAAAATGGGGGGGAAATGACCTACTTTGGTCTGTTCTCCACACTCCTGCACACAGATTAGGGTTATGCATCAGGACTGGGTTCCTGCATGACCTAGCATAAAAGTGGCCAGAGTGGGCAATTTTTACTGTTATGCAGGGGAGCAAGTGGTCAGATATGAAGCTTATGTCCCTCACTGGTGGACTTCCAACCTCAATCTGGACAGCAGCATCCGTCACTATCTTCAAAAAACAGCTAAAGACCCATCTCTTCTGTGAACACGTAACTAACCACTAAAATGCCAACTGGCTCTTGCACCTCTACTCTGTGCACTTTGCTTTTCTAGAACTCAATTAAAAGAGCTTGTATAGTAGAACTACACATATTGTTCTCCACTTGATATATCGCTTTGCTTAAATTTCATGATTTGTAAGTCGCTTTGGATAAAAGCATCTGCTAAATGAATAAATGTAAATGAATGAATAAATCATGGGACAAAGAAAGGGCACATGGGTGCATACTGGGTGCTTGTGCAGTGCTGTGTGACACATTTAACATGTTCATTCATCCTTGAGTAAGTGCTGATTTACTCAAACTATTGCAGGCAGGTCCACTTATTGCTGATGTGGGCGGGATTGGTTAGAATTCCTTCGGGATGGGACTGGGATATAAAAAAACGCATGTAGAGCCTCATGGAATCTACGTAACTGCAGAGACAGCATAACAGGATGTGTTGACTGCTAATATTAATCGTGACTTATGGCTCGTCAGGGCGAATGTTGGGCAAAGTTGCTTCTGAATAGCATGGAATGGAACTTATTGCCAGGATATCTGAATTCTGCTGTTGCATTCTTTCATTGCCAGCAGTATATTTTACATTGTAATTTGAAATGACAAAAATGTACCTCTCCATATTGCACTTTTGTTCCCTCTTTCTCCCTCTTCATAATACTTGGTTTAAAAAAAGTGTTTGACCAGAATTGAACTTTGATTAAAAGAAAATGAAAGCATCAATGTCAAACTGAGCTCTGGGAATTCTCACAAAGTTCTGCTTTTCTGCAAGTTCAACGAAGTGGGAGTTTCCCCAAGTTGGCGTTAAACATTTCCTAGTAGTGCAAGTGCAGTGCCAGTCTGTTTGGATCAAGCGTTGCACTGTGCATTACCTGTCTCTGCAGTCATTACCTAACCTTCTCTACCACCCACACATTTTCACTTCTTATTCATCAGTACTTACCTAACATGTTAGGTGTTAGTATGTTGTGCATCTGAGTTGGAATATCTGATTCTTGTTTTGCTTGTGAAGTTTATATTTGTCACGTTGTGTTTAGGCTTCACAGATGACCGTAACCTCCGATAACTCATTTGTACCATCATATATCATAATGATGACACTGTACACCTGCCATGTAGCTGCAAAAAGTGATCTTATTTTGAGTCTCTGTGCTCCGTAAATAAGCAGCATGAAAATTTTTTTCCCCTGCATATAGCAGCACAAGTCTCCCTGAACTCGAGGAGCTGGGTAGAAGAAGAAGGAATTGGGAAGATATAAACAGAGTTAGTGTGAAGGCAAAATCTCCGGCAGTGATGTCAGCGGGATGGACTGAACCATGGGCTGAGCATGTGTTTGTGTTTCTAATGGAATACAGTCACATGTAGGTCAAGCACAGCTTTTGTTGAACTCAGAACTTATAAGGTTCAGTAGCTGGGGTCAGACAGACCGGAGGAAAGTGGAGGGGTGTAGTTTAGGAATAATGGAGGATGAAACCATCTGCCCTGTGCTATTCTCATTATATTCTAGACCTGCACATTCTGTACATCAGGTCTATGTGGTGCCTTCAAGAAGCAAAGTGTAATGATAACTATCAGAAACTAGATCTGTGTGGGGCTCCAGAGTGTACGGAGCAGTTCAGGTTTTCTTGTTGTTTCACTGGCAAAAACAGAAATATCAAGTTGGGATGTGTTAAAAGCATTAGAGCTGAAAGTAGAAGGGATAAGTCGAGTAAGAAAAGGAACTGGGGCAATTCCAGTCCTCTTGCCATCTCTCCATAGACAGCTAAACAAGCCACTGACAGGTGTCACAGTGTAATTGTTCTGTCTTGCTTCCTCTCAGTGGCCAGAGTGTGTCATGCTTAACTTTGTCGCCCCTGCTCTTTCTCAATGGCCTGCCAGTGTGTGGCAGTGAAAGGCCTGTTTAAGGTCCTGTCACAGGTCTCCAGGGGTCAGACTGATGAGCTGCCCTGCTTGTATGGAGTCGCTGAGGGAGCAAAGATTCTACCATGCAGGGGGTTGACATCTCTCTTTGCATCAGAGTACTCTTCACCCCCATGAGGATGACACACTGTGTGTGTTCTTGTGAAAATCTATACTGAAGTTTCAACTGATTCTTTTTCATTTGGCTCACTCTAGAGTACTAAACAGTGTCCTTTTCCTCTCTCTCTCTCTCTACCATGCAGTGAAGACATCGTGACACACCAGGGCAATGAATCCCTCCAAAATGTCTCTTTCAGCAGAACATCTCTTTCAAAACAGCCACATATCAGGAGCGGATAGTTGGGGATGTTGTGCTTTTGTACAAAGCTGACAGGATGATTGGTTGTGATTCCAGGTCCGGGGTAGAGTTTCCATGAAGACGCACACTGAAGCTCATAATTCATGTTGGACCATGCGTGCTAGCATTGTGATGCTGTCTCTGCAATACATATTGATAGTTTTTACAGATATAGTCTTTCCTTTCCTAGTCTTTGAACCATGTAATTTGACAGACCATTATCTTTCCTTAGCAAAGTAGTGTAGTATTTAACCCCCCTCTTTCATTATTTGAGTCTCAGCTGGTTTTGACTTTAAATACTTATATGGTAACAACCAGTTACTTATTTGAGTTCTAGAGTTTTGCGGCTGGTGGTTTAGTATTTTGGAGTTGCAGAGTTGTGACCTCTTTGTGATCTCTTTGTGACAGAGTTGTGACCAAGCACCTTGACAAGTTTGAATTACAAGTCACAATAGTATAAAGAAGGACGAGGGACTTTTGGGGTGACTCCCAAATCAGCCCCCCCCCCCCTCCGACCCCACCCTTTTCTTTTTATCCCCTGATTATCAGATTAAGTATTGGCTATAGACAGATACCAGCTAAGATTGACATCAGATATTTGAGTCATGGATGTGTGGTCCAAATACTTAGGGGCCTGCAATGTCTGGGGTGGAGATGCATTTGGAGTATAGATACAGTAAATAAGTGAATTAATTTTAGTCCAAATTTCAGGATGAACCTTCATATTAAGCATTCAGTGTTCATCAGTGAACAGTAACAAATGTAAATTTAAGTGCAACTGAAATTATAAGAATGAAATACTGAAATGGTAGTTTTCTCTCAGGGGAACTGCACTGAGAAGACAGCAGAAGAGAAAGGAAAAGGATGGAGGGCAAAAAAGGGAGGAGGCAGCAAAAGGGAACGACAAGTGTGTGAAGTGTGGGGCTATGAACTCATCCTGCCCCCAGTGCACGCTGGCTGACCTTCCTGTACTTAACCGCCAGAACCAGTCCAGGTGTAATCACTTTCTCCAGCCTTCTTCCTGTCTTTCCGTCTTGGAGTGAAGACGGAGAGAGAATATGTGAGGGAGAAGGGGAGGGCCAGTCATGTGGCCTCCGGCCGACCCTGCTTGCGTTTCCCTGGAGCCAATGGTCGATAAGCCTGACGTGCTATCTGTCTGTCTCCCTTTTTCTTGTTCTTTCCCTCTATTTCTCTCCTTCTTTCTGTGAAAATTGGCAGTGTTGGGAGAGAGTTGTATGTTAAATCTGTAAAGCTTTGTGTGTAATACATACACACATAGAGCACCTACAAGAAGACCGAGTGCTGACCCTCAAGTAACCCTGGCTGCTGTCCAGCAAGGGAGTCTCTCAGGATCTAGAGTCTGAGCTCTTCTATCTTTAACACTCCAGCTCACCATCAGCTTAGCTCAGCACGTGGAGCTGTGTCCTTACAGAACACCCTGGGTTGCTGGGGGACAGAAATGGATATATTTTTTTTTTCCATTTTCTTACCTCCTCATATTCCTCTCTGTCTGCTCCAGTTTGTCTTTTTCCAAACATTTATTTTGTACTGACCATGAAAGTTTGGTATAAACCATCTTAAGACATCCAAGCTTTCTTCCTTTAAAAAAATTATGATCTTTTCCTCTTTGTCATTTCCTTGCCTTTTTTTGTCATTTATTTCCTTGTGTTCTTTTGAAAATATTCTCTCTATCTGACAGTTGATAGTAAAGTAGTTTTTGTTTCCTTATGACCTCAATTTCAACCCTCATTACCTCTTACTGGAAAGCCTTGTGTGTGGTAGGTCAATCAGTAATGCCAATTTCATTGGCAGTCAGATCTTTAAATAGGTTTTTGGTGAATTCCAGTGGAAGAACAAGCACTGGCATGACTTTATTGTCTAAAATGGCCAACTCTCACTCACTCGTATTATTATTTTTTTATTCAGGAATCTATTTATCTTTTTATCTTCATGGTGTGGCGACTATGAGTAAGTTGACTTTGGATAGTAGCCTTTCACTGACCCTCATCGCAAGTGTTGTCAGCATCCATGTTGTACAGTCACACAAAAAGGAAAAAGGCTGAACTTGTCTGATTATACCTCTATCAAAGTTTTTTCAAAGCATTCTAATCTAAAAAAAAAACAAAACAAAAAAAAACACGCATTTGCTTCTGTGCATGCACACAATCTTCACTGTTTAGCCTCGGTTCTAAAAGCATTTTGTCAAGCTCCTTTAATCCCATTCCAGTAAGTCTTTAAAAAAAATAAATGTCTGTGCAGATAAATTTTGGTTTCTGGAGTCATCAACACAAGATTTTCTTACTTATTCACAGAAATAAACTGTGCTTTGTACTTCTTTTTGTCAGTGTTTTCACAGTATTGCAAGACCTGTTCTCAGACCATGTCACGTTAATGAAATATGAACTTCTGTGCCCTCATAAAGACTTGCGTTCGAAGACTTTTGTTGAGGAATACCCCATGTGTCTCCCTAGCATTTTCTCCCATGATGCCTGACCAAGAGACCTTCCTATCTATTGTCTTTGCTTTTTTTGCTTCACTCTCAGTTTAGATGTTTGTGATCAGTACACAGGTCTGACCGTTCCAGCGCACTCTTGCCCTGGTGATAACTCTGCCTTGTCTGAATGGACAGGAAGGTGAGAAGGAGGCCACGTCTTCCCCAAGTTAATTCATACTCTGTGTTGTCAAACACTTATTAATTTCCAGCAACTCAAAACATGCCTAAAAAAAACAGGAGCAATGCAGATTTCCTCATGCTTCACAGGTTGGGTGGTTCTGAATGGCTAGTTGGTACATGCAAATAGTGCTATAAAAATGCTTTATGTTAGCTGAGCAGTTGCTGCGATTACTGATGCATGGCTTTCTTTACTTGCTTTCATCCATTCCTCTCACCATGTTGATGCAGATGGAGAGAAGTCCCATTTCACTGCACTTTCTTCGTGTTTGGTTGAACTCGACACATTTCTCTGCATTAGACTTTTGTTTTTTTAACTTTTCAATAGTTCAATAATTCAAAATGATATTGCACTACCATGATATCCAGTGACATTTACTACAATTATATTATTTATCCAGACCTACCAGCCGTTACACATTTTGCTAACTAGTATACCAATAGGAGTTATCACTCTCAAATGACTCAAAACAGTAGTTTCCCTGTAATAAAACGAACTAATTGACATGTGCATCTAGAATGATTTACACGGGTGTATTGAACTCTCTGATATGAACTGGAATCTCCACCTGGAAGCCTCGCTTTCTTACCCCCTTACGTGCTCTTAAGGCGCCCTAAAGTTTTGAGTTCATTAATATGAAATGAATACATTTTTGTTTTGTTTCTTGTTTTCCTGCCTCATGCATGCCATGCCAAGTAGTAGTGGCATGTTCTCAACAGAAACTTGAGCACTATGCAGCATTTATGCCTTCTCTGTAGTGCACATGTACGTAAAGGGGAGTCACATTTTGCCCCAGTGATAACTCTGCCTTGTGAATAGGCAGGAAGGTGAGAGGGAGGCCATGTCTTCCTCAGGCTAATTCATACTCCTGCTGTCAAACATCTTTGAATTACTCTCTGCAACTCTACTAAACAAGTGTCAAAACAAAATCACACAGAAGGACACCTCTGTGACCCTGAAAACCATTATACAGTATGTGATTTACATCACCTGTTTTGTTAGTAATAATGAGTCTTTCCCAGCCAAGGGCACTTTGTGATAGTTAAAAAAAGAATAGACATATAACTTGGACAGACAAAACATTCAGACAAAAATACATAATTTATGCTATCTGGAATTAGCATGATAAATGGCTGGAACAAATGCTGGACTAGATTGGCATAAGAGTGTTAATGTTGTGTGAAGTTTTTAGATAGATAGATAGATAGATAGATAGATAGATAGATAGATAGATACTTACGTACGTACGTTATTGATCCCCAAGGGGAAATTCATGCTTTTGTGCTGAGCAAGCTGCCACTCATGGATGTATGAGGGATGCTGAACAGCTCAGTGTTAGAAAACCTGAGTGTAGGTGTGAATGGATGTTGAAGGGCAGATTGGGGAGGGGAAGGGTATGGGGGGGGGATAAGGAATAATTTCATATAGGTGAAATGGGAAGGCAGTGTCAGCAAGCACTATGATATGGGTGGGTGAGGAGTAAGAGATTTGAGACTGAAAATATTGTCATCTCTGTAAAAAAGTAAACAAGGTCCATTCTGACAGATGATTCTGCCAAAAGAGAAAATGTGAAGGATTTAAAAAACAAAGCAAAAAAAAAAAAACCCTAAAATGCCTAGTATGGAACCATGAGGAATATCTTGTGACCGTGTCAGGTTTATAGAGATTTCTTGATTTATATAAAACAAATGATTGTGTTTGGTTGGACAAGACTAGTTTGGTTATACCCAAAGCAGCCAAGAGGGTTTGTAGATGAGGGAAGTGAATGTTATAATCAGCGCTATTTGTAGCAACATGGACGTCATAAAAGTCATAGCAAGAAAGTTGCGTAAAAATAGCAATAGTATACAATTACTAGTTGTATCAGAGTACAAGAAATGAATGTTGTGTATTGTAGTGACCAAACACTAAAGAAAGTAAACGTGACAACTGTACAAACTCTGGACAAGATGCTGCAGCTGGGTGAGTGTGTGCTACAAAATACTATATAAACAATGCTGATATATTCAACACTAGGTTCATGCTGAAATGCTTTTTTTAATAATGCCCAGGGGAGCTGATTTTTGAGCAAACCTTTAGATAACACCATTATGATGGTCTTCATGAAGTTTTTATTTATTCGTTAATCTGTATCTGTTACTTAGTCTTATGTATATCCCAAGGGCTTTATTCTTGCTCAGTGTATATGTGCTTTTGTGGTCTGCGTGACTGTTTCACCACACCATTGCCCCACTGATAACTTTTGCTTCTTTGGAGAGCACAGGAAGGTGAGTTTGGGGCCGTTCCTTCCCCAGGCTGAGTCTCTAGCTTCTCAGACAGAGTGGCCCCAGGACGAATTCTGTTTTCACTCGATCCTGATGTAGCCTGCTGGCTATGAGGACTGATAACACAGTAGTGTGTCCCAAGTTGGGGTTCAGTGCAGAGGCACCATGCAGTGATCTCATTCCGAATAACCTACCAGAGTGCATACAACCGTTTTGTAAATAATGACTCTTTATTGGTCTCATATACAGTAGAGCACAGTGAAATTGTTTTCTTCGCATACCCCAGCTTGTCAGGAAGTTGGGGTCAGCCATGATACAGTGCCCCTGGAGCAGAGAGGGTTAAGGGCCTTGCTCAAGGGCCCAACAGTAGCAGCTTGGCAGTGCTGGGGCTTGAACCCCCAACCTTCCGATCAGTAACCCAGTGCCTTAACCGCCAAGTCACCACTGCTCCTTATAAGACATTAATATAGTGTAACTGACATTTCGGACACAGTATGGCCAAATGTTCTTGCTCTGTGAGCGGATTCCGAAGAAGCCACAGTCACTGATAACTAGTCAGTTAGGTTTTTTTTTTCATCTTCATCTGAAGACCTTGAAATTTAATGTTACATGGCGAATATGAGCAAGTAGAGTATTACATACAGTGAAACATCCCAGTGCTTTTATTCTAAATATAAGCACTTTTAGAATGCTGCTTGCTCAGTTTAGTGGACTGGAACTAACTGTTGTATAAGTATGTAATATAATATAGGTCAGATCTTCTACTGTCCTGATATCTCTGCAGTTGCCCTAAAATTTATTTGTGAAACATCCCATTTAGAATTTTCCAGCTCTTCATTTCTGTTCATCTCTGTGTGTTTGTTGTTCTGAAGTTTCTAGTGAGTGACCTGGATACGCTTGAGATTCTCCAAAGTTAATGCTCTTTAGTCTAATTTGATGATGATGTTGATGATTATTTTTCTCCATTTCTTTTGGTCTCTTAAGCTGTCCAGTCTACTGTATCTCAGCTCTTCATATTCGCCAGGTTCTTTTTTTGTGTGTGATTTCTTATTTGTTTGAGTCACATGTTCTGTCTCCCTACATTGACTCCTTCAAGTCTTTATCTCATGTCAACCCAACATACCGGGGAAAACACATTTCTGACCAAGGATAATATCTGTTGACTGACAGCGCTACCACTCCTCAGCACTTAGGCTGCAGCAGAGCTTGTTCTCCACCTTACTGTGTTTGTGAGTGCTTTGAACATGCCAGCAGAAGACAGGAGCTTAAAGTCTGTCAGTCTTGATAACCTCCTAAGATAAACTTTGACCATTTTTGGAGTGCTGCTATTCAAACTGAAATATGGCCAGCAATGTTGGGAGCCACTTTCCCTCTGATTCAAACTCTGATAATGCTTCTTATCTCTATCTTACTCTGCCTTTATGCTGAGTGATGCTTCTCTCCCCCCATTCCTTCTCCCTCTGCTGGCAAGGCCCACAAACATATAGGCATGCTGAGTGCTTCCAATTACCATAGACTTTTATTTTTTGGTTAACCACAAAGCAGAAGCCAAAACTGTCAATCCTGGTCAGTGTTCAGATAAGACGTCAACGTTATTTTAGGAATCAGGAAAGAGGTATGAGATGTAGATGACCGTGACTAGATTGACTCATCTGGTGTCAGTCACTGACTTTCATTCCTTAAGCTGACAAAGCAAAAAAAATGGACACAATTTATTCCATGGACTACTTGCTGTCTGAATCACGTTTCAAAACATATCTTTTTAGCCTCAGATAAATCTAAAATAAGAGACACATACAAGGATTTGTATGGACACAGACATAGATACTTTTTTTGTCCTAGTGAGGGAATGTGCTCAAGCTATTTTTGAAGGCTTTTGATTTAGAAACATGATACCTAAGGTACCGTCAACAGTCCTGCCCACAATGAAACGAGGGAAAAATGTGCTCTAAAATCTCCTGGTAGACACTGCAATGACTCTCGACTTGAGAAAACACAGTGGACCAATACCAGCAGATGACATGACCCCCCAAATCATCACTGACTGTGGAAACTTCACACTGGACTTCAAGCAACTTGGATTCTGTGCCTCTCCACTCTTCCTCCAGACTCTGGGACCTTGATTTCCAAATTAAATACAAAATTTACTTTCATCTTCCCCATGATTGAGTTGTGTGTACTAAACCATATTGAGAGATTAAAAGCTCAGGAAATATTTGCAGGTGTTTTGAGTTAATTAGCTCATTAGAGCTCTTCTCAGGTCCACATTTCTGTATTATAAATTCTTTCTTCTTATATTATGAGATACTGGATTTTTGATTTCCATTAGCTGCAAGTTGTAATCAATATTAAAACAAAAATGGCTTGAAATATTGAATCTAGAATATTTGAATCTCGAATATATGAAAGTTCCTCTTTTTGAATGAAATTATGAAAAAAGGAACTTTTCCACGATGTTCAAATTTTTTAGAACCAAATGCTTGGTGGTTTCTGTAAAGCCCTGTATGTAGGAAAGCTCACTTTTCTACTGCGAAGGGATTGAGTGCACATCTGAGTGATAAAACGGCACACTTGGGTGTTAAAATGTGGTTCAAAGGTTGTCCGGTGTAAAACATGCTGAAGAAGATGCATCAGTAAACACAACATTTCTCTGTACGTGCTGATAGCATGCTTATGCGTTTGTATTTTCTTTCCAATCTCTCACCCTTACTGCTGTTTTGTTTTTTTTTTTTTTGTCTCAGTCTCTTGAGTGTTTGATCATCTTAACTGGAAGTATTAGTACTTCATCGTAGAGGTATTCTGTACTAAGTATCTGGATTTGCTTATTATACCAAATTATAGTTTTGCACTAAGAACCAAATCAGAACCAAATTCAGATCACACTAATGATTCATCCAAGTTATTTAAAAGACATGTTAAGTAGATTGTATGAGCTTTGTTTAGTGTGATTTTTAGCATTACCAGCACAAAACAGCCTTATAACACCTGTCTGATTATTCTCAAAGCGTTCCTAAAGTTGTTTTAGAGATTATGGTGGACAGGGGTTTGTTATTGTTTGGTTGTATGGGACAATCATTCTATTCTATGGCAGATATTAGTATTGTTCAGGTTTAGGTTCAGCTGAACTTGGCCTGTGAAAGCCCTTAGGCTGCTGGCCTGGTGCCAGAGAATGCACCAAACAATGCTGCAAGCCGGAGGCCAGCCAGAGGTGAGAGACAAAGAGCCGGAGATGAAGGCAGAGATAACAGCAGAATTAATGGAAAGAAAGTGTGATTCTAGGGAGGACAGAGAGATGGATGGTCAGATAAGGACAAGAATATGTAAATGTGTTTAGTTGTAAGATAGAGCAATATTGCTCCAAATAAGAATGTATGACTGAAGTATCTTAACATACCCTTACCACAAATGACTAAATGCTGCATATTCAAGTACAATTTGATCATTCATGATTCCATGTATGAGGGATATAGATACTAGTGCATATGCAGTTATTATGCAACATTTTCTGTTCATTGCAAAATGTGTTGTGTGATTTATAACATGCATTGTGCTGAAAATCAAATCTTGTGTTTTCAAAGTACTGTCCAAAGAGCAACAAATCCTGGAGAATAAAAACAGAGGGTCAGTTCACCAGGCCCTCTGGACTATTAACGAAATTGGTAATTCCCCTAGTGTTCCAAACAAATAAATACAGCAGTCAGAATAACCATTAAGAGCCCTTATCCAAATGCCCAGTTCAAAGTGAGCGAGGGAGAGAGTGTATATGAGCTTGGGGTGAGATTGAGGGCATGAGGGAAACAAGGTCAACACTTCGGTGTGCCGCGTCATGTTTTATTCTGTCTTTTTTTTTTCTCCATCATTCTTTCTTTGGGAAGAATGAGAGGAAGTGATAATCCAGTGCCTGTCCCATCCACCACCACCGTCCCCCCCCTCAACCCAGCTCACTGTTTGTTCAGCGAGCGAGGAAAGTGGGGCTGATAACACCGCCGCAGGGTCACACTGAGGTGAGGAGAGAGAGAGAGAGACGTGTAGAGATACCGAATGGAAGTTCATAAGGAGGTGAAGGCAGAGGGTGGGGGCTCAGCATAGAGGTGAAACCCAGGTCATGAACGTGTGTGATGAACTAGTCAACGCTGTATGGAATGCACACATTTGTGTGTGTGTGTGTATACAGGGTTATGGATGACAGCAAAGCCTGCCTGCCCAGTCGTCACCCCCACCCACTCCTTTTTCTTCTACCCTTCAATTTTATTTTCAAAAATGTGAATAATCTTTTCTGGTAGATGTGCCACACATGTATGTGGAAGGAGCCCAAAAAAAAGAAAAGAAATCTGATAAGTCAAATTTATATGCATGTCTATCACACTCGGGTGCTTATCTGCCACCAGACTAGGACTGGTGTATGTGTGTTTTTGTGTCTGTGTGATTGAGCTGATTCCGTGCGAGTAAGGAAACAGACAGAGATGTTTGGAGATTGCCTTTTTATGTTGTGTACTCGATCAGACAGATTTTTGGTAATTTATCTGTGCCCGTCACAGACATGTAAACAAGATTGTTTTCAGTTCAGTACATGGACCTTTTTCCATCTGTGGAGGAATAAATATGTCTTTAATTGTCTGCATATATGTACATCTGATCACTGTCAGTATGTGTGGAGTGGGCTGGGTTGTTGGTATTGCTAGTATGCTGAATGTCACTGGGTTTGTACTGGACCGTAGATTTCATGGCAATCATGGGTCATTATCGGGTTAGGACTGGGTCACAGGCCGACCAAAACATCTCCACTCACGAGGTAAAAAAGTGTAAATGGCTTTTCTCTCTTTAACCTCTTTCCATTCTTCACTAATCCCCTGCTTTGTCATGTTTGTCTCCCTTGTGCCTCCTCGGTAATCTTATTTGAGAGGCCCTGCTCACTTATGTAATACTGCGAAAACTGAACTGCTTGCTTCAGCTGATGGAGTCAGACTGAACTTGATCTACTTTGATGGACTCTTATACTTTTTTGAGTTTTTTTTTCCCCCACTCCATTCGAGATAACTATTGCACTGTAATAGTGCCAAAACAAACCAAATATTTTTATCTATTGATATCATACTTGAGAATTTTTGGCAGGACTAAAAAATACAATAAAAACAAAATGGAGTAAAAATAAATAACATCTAATAATGTTGTTCTATGTGCTCTTACTAACTCATTCCAACTTACTTTCTGTCTTTCTGTTTCTTTTTCTAGCTGTTGGATCTCTTTACTCAGTGGGATTGGTCTACATACCTCGCTGACTATGGACGTCCAACCTGCAAGTACCTGAGGGTCAGCCCGCATACCGCTCTGACCCTCCTAGAGAAGTAAGTCCCACACAGAGTCATGAGAACGTTTTGTTGAAACAATTGTAGGTACACATCTTCCATGTTTTATCATTTTTATATTTCTGAGAAACTCTTAATTTCTTTGATACCTTCATTGCCTGACATCTTTCCCCCTGTCACATCACATCACTCTTCTGCCTATGTGCAGGATTTCGCGAGCGTGAGTACAGCACAGTCTGTGTATGTTTGATTGCAGTGTGCTATTTAGAAATGTTGATTCTAAAATATTTGTGTGTGTGTATGCATGGTTATGTCTGTAGTGTTTATAGTGTTTATTGTGCACAATGGTGAGTCAACATTTGTTTTTGCATGTTTATAGTACAGGTTGTTTGCTGGTGTACGATTCCCTTGTAACTTTGTAACTGTACTGTCGTGTGTCGTGTCACCTTACCCCCCCAACCCCAACACCCCCCAACTAGACCATCTCATGGTCACGTCTATTCTCCTATCTCTCCTTTTCACCCCCTCCTTTTCTGGGAAGATCATAAATTCTCTGGTTACAGCATTACACACACCAGTTTTGAGCCCATTTGAGCGGCACTTACCCTGGCTATACCCCCTCGACCCTAAAGTTCAGTGAAAGTGATCTGTATTACTAAACTTCGAGCTGGCCACTAACCAGGCAGAAACAGTGGGTCTCATTTATCAAACCTTATTTGTGAAAAGTTCATAGGAGCATTCACATAAGAAATTTGGTATTCATGCAAATCCTGGAATTTTGGAAAAACGTTAATTTCCTACTTGTGCTGCTGAGTGTGTGTAAATGTATGCATAAGGAGACTAACGTAAATCATGGTTGATTTTAGCTTCATGTTGTTTAAGCAGTACAACACTTTTAGAGCCAGCACTAAGTGAATAATAAGTGACCAATCTAGTATATCTGAAGCTGCAATGTGCTGTACTCTCTACTGTGCCCTCATTGGGCTTCCTATTACACTTCTATTTACTATATACTGTGTACTATTATACTTCTTTAAATATATTGTAATACTGTACTAATATATACACTCAATGAACACTTTGGCTGTACAAGTGTTTCTAATAGTCATGCAGGTGTAGGCCAGAAGCTTTAGAGAATGTTCGCGTTAACCATCAGAATGCAGGAAATATGTGATCTGTGATTTTGACTGTGGCATGATTGTTGGTGCCAGACTGCTTGGAGCATTTCTATAACTGCTGATCTCCTGAGATTTTCACGCACATCAGTGTCTAGAGTTTACTTAGAATGGTGCAATAAAGGAAAAAACATCCAGTGAGCGGTATTTCTGTGGACGGAAATGCCTTGTTGATGAGAGGTCAATGGAGAATGGTCACAGTGGTTCGAGCTGACAGAAAGGCTGCAGTATCTCGTATAATCACTTTGTGCAGTTGTGGTGAGCAGAAAAGCATCTCAGAATGCACAACACGTCAAACCATGAGGCGGATGAGCTACAACAGGAGAAGACCACATCAGGTTCCACTTCTGTCAGCCAAGAGCAGAAAGCTGAGGCTGCAGTGGTCACAGACTCACCAAAACCAGACAGTTGAACTGTCACCTCCCATAAACAAAAAAAGCTTATTTTCTCATTCACCATTTTCCAGCTTCAGACATTCAGCTTATGAGAAATCCAACGTAGAGCTACTGGAGATGACAAATGTTGGAGGAAAGTTCCAGAAATCAATGCAGTTATACAATGCAGAGTTATGGCAGAGACTTGCCTCAACTAGTTATTGATCTACGAGATGATAAGCCTGATGGTGGTATTATGATGAAAGTTCAGCTTTGGAACGTACTCTGTATGTGCAGTGTACAGATGAGGAGGTGAGTGAGCTGGACAGACTAAGAACTAAAGAGCTGCTGCTTCTCTCTTTAGGTAGAAATGAAGAGAGGGATACAGCCCACTGCATCATTATCGGCAGGTAGCCGAACAGCATTGTGTAATGTAGGACACCATTATCTAGTGTGAAAAGTCATTTCTAATTTAAGATATGGTTATAGTTAACTGAGGCTCTGTGGCCATGATTGTATGTGAATGTTTGGATGATGACACACATCATGACTCTTAACACACACTGTGTTCACCTGTCCTTTTTCACACTGCTTTCTGCAACCCATGATACACATCTGGCTTCCTTCCTCTTCATCCATATTTGGAAACACAGATTATGATCCGCATTTTCACACACTCCCAAAAGCAAACATCCCTTGCTCTGTGATGGTAGCTATAGTTGCAGAGATAAGAGGCAGATATTTGTAACTATTCCATGGCTACAGAAACACTACTGTATGGCTAAGTTGATGTTCTGATGTTGATGTTCATCTAATCTAATGACCCACAGTGAGGTAAAAGATAAGTGATGTGTGAATGAGTTCAGGATGATTGAGCAGACATGATGAGGCTTTACGATACTAAACATAACTCCGCTTCTATGGCTATTGTGTCTGTTATGAACTGTGTGTTGGAGAGCAACGAATATGATGAATGAAATTGGAAAATAATGTATATTTTAATAATATGTAAGTAAAGCCAAGTATTACTCAACTGTCCTGCAGTATTTACCATGAAATGATCTTAAATTTAAAGAGATGTGGGATGGTACAAAAGTGCAATTCTGGTTCTGGTTGGCTGACTGGAACCTCACTGAGAGTTCAGTGATCCATGAAGTGGTTTTTGAGCCATTTCTGGAAGCAGCAGGCAAAACGGGTTGTGTTGACCTGTGCTGGTGGTCCAGTTTCTTCTTCCACTCTCCATGATGTTCCAGTCTGCTGCTCTCCTTTGAGGTCTTTGTTGGGACTCAAACCTTAATTGGGATGTGTCCTTACCACTTAGGCATGTACCTCAAACAAGGACTTGGGGTTTCTCCAAAGATACTTGGTGTTTTTCAGGCAGGTTTCTAAGGGATCAAATGAAATGTTTAAAAGGTTTGATCTTTGACACAGATTTTCCTTGGAAAATTAGAATAGTTTACTTAAAGGTTCGGATGTATTTAATTTTACATCAGACCAGATTGTTATCTGATGTAGCTTCTTGTATATGTCAAGATCTGACAAAGATATGCAGGTTGCTAACATAATCTTTTCCTTTATTCTATTTTGTGTTTTATATAACACCCCCCCCCTCTCTCCTGTCATTTTCTGTCTCACTCTCTGTAGGATGAAGGACACTAGTCGGAAAAACAACATGTTCGCTCAGTTCCGTAAGCATGAGCGTGACAAGCAGAAGCTCATTGACACCGTCGTCAAGCAGTTGCGGAACCTCATTGCCAGCCACCAGACCTAAGTCCATTGATGGTTGCATATCAGTTAACTCCTCCAATATGAACTTCTTAATTTGTCACTACCAGTAACAGCACCTACAACACACTGGTGACTCTTTGGGCTTTTGTTTTGTAAAGGAGCAAAATGAATAGACTTGCAAGACAGATGGAATAAAGAAATGACAAATGGGTGCCATGGGTCTTTCAAAATAAGTATTTGTTTTACCCAAAGGCCTCCGGCTGTGCCAGTTTTGCAGTCCTTTCTCTAAGTCTTTTAATGTCTTCCTGACAGTGTCTCACTGGCATCAGTATCAGTGAACCTTGAAACTGCTCTCACATCTTCCTACATGACCATGTAAGCACAACATAGGGTTACCAGTTATTTTTTAAACCTGTCTCTATGTGACTTTGGTTATTAGCTTCACATATCTATCAACTGCACATTTGACAATAGGGACTTTAAGCAGTAATGGCTGCGTGGATGCTACAGTGCCCAGTGCATTTTTGGCTGCATTGAGTCTGACTGCTTCATGCCAAGGTAGCCTTTCTGTCAACTACAGCAAAACCCTCAGTTTACCAGTGTCTGAGTTACCTTAGTTTACCAGTGTCTGCCATTTAGAGGTTAATTTAACTGTCCTCCCATGAGTTCAATTGAAATGTTGATTGCATAAAATAGTGACTTTTTGGTAAAATCAGATTTTTATATATATGTATGTATGTATGTATGTATATGTATGTATATGTATGTGTGTGTGTATATATATATATATATATATATATATATATATATATATATGTATATGTGTGTATGTATATGTATACACGCAGACACTGGCTAATTTACTAGATTTCCTTTTATTTTAATGCAATCGATAATGTTACCGACAGTTTACCTAAATTAATACAGCAGGTTTTCTCTCCTTGCTTTTTTACATGCGATGTTTGATAGATATGCTTTGTACCTGATTTCCACAGTGTTGATTCAGATTTATTTCTGGTCTCTCAATAGATAGAAGTAGATGGTTATATTGAATCATCCTGTATATTGTAGCCTTAAGCCACTGCACAGTTAAGATTGCTAACTGAGCTGGAACACAGTCACTGTTCTCATTTCTGATAACACTGATGATTCTGTCATTCCCTTTAAATAGATAGTAAGGCAGAAACAAGTCAGAAATTAGTTATTTTATGGCCTTAACCTACCGCGATCTCTTATCAGCTGCTGTTATTCTGTACAGGCTAGTTGTCAAATCTAGATGGAGCTCCAGCAAGGAATAGCTCTGTGTTGTTGCCTGTATAGTGTGTGTGTGTCTGTGTGCTGTGGGTCATTATGGGTCTTTATTTTATTGATGGTATTTTCTCATCAAATGGGTGCAATATTACTATTATTTTCAAACAGGGAAACATCATGAAATCTTTGAAAAGTAGGTAAAGTTGTTTTTTAATTTTATTATTGTTAACACAGGAGGTTATAGTTTTGTATTTACATGTGGTAGATCACTTTTACATGTACATTGTGTGTGCGTGCATAAACCCTGGCTCGAATAATCATTCAAAACATTCTGTTAAAATAGTGTGTGTGTTAGGGGTGTGTCTGTGTGTGTGTTTGGCCGGCCGGGAGTGGGGGGCGGGTTTGTTGGGACTGGGACTGGGTTGTTGGTTTATTGATTGTGCTCTACATGTTGTCTTCTTTAAACTTGATTTTGAGCCTGCTGTACCCGAACTTGGGTTCGTACAGAGCCATAGGATGTGTGTGAGAGAGGGCGTGTGTGCATAGGTGTGCGTTATTACATATGAGCGGAGTTGTGTGGATTTATAGGGAATGTTTATTCATTTTATTGTTGATAAATGAATCAGGTGCACTGTACAGAATGTAATGCTAAACCACTAATGAATGACCTTCCAATACTAATAAAGTCTAAAACAAATGGCAACCAATATCAAACAAACAATAAAAGAAAGAAAATCACAGTTGTGAATAAAGGCTCTTATTTTGTCTGTTTTTCAATTGTAGTTAAATAGGTTGTTTATGTATGCATTTAATCCGCACGGGCCTTTTTCATATGTTAATTCAAAAACAAGAACCAGTGGTTCAGTCGAGAGAGAGAGGACTAAAATGGTCAAAATGAAGATGGTAATATGAAGCATGACTGCATCATGATTACTAGTGTATAAAGTCATTCTCACATAAAAAAATAAATAAATATAGGATATCTAAGTGGAGAATGATTCAGGACTTTTTAATAAACTGTCCTCCTCCTTAAAGGATGATTACTTGCTTATAACAGTATGACCTACATCTTTAAAAAAAAAAAAACTAAAAACCTAAGTTGAAACATGCTGATTCTTTAAAAGTCATGAAATTAGAAGCTTAATTAGTTGAATGCAGCTGTACTGATGTTCTTTCAAAACGCTGTCTTGTCAGTATAAGGTGGGAGAGGAGCATCACAGAAAACAAGCTTTATCCAGAAGCTGTGGTAAGTTTTATGTTTGAGGAGCAAATGGATGGATTTATTAAACCATTTGCAGCAGGAATTGCTCATTTCTCAATCCTTTTCATTCTGAGTTTGCATACATTATTACTGATTTAGAGAACTGTACATCACATGTCCCACATCACATTTAGGCATACAGCTATTAATTTACAAGATGGAGTAGCTTTCTTCTTAGTACCATTGTATGTTGCTTTCAACTCTTGCTCTTTGGTGGTTGTGCTACATAGTGAATACAAAACGTCTACACCCCCCTGTTAAAATTGCAGGTTTTTATGAAAAACAAAAAATGAAACCAAGATTAAATGTCATTTTCTCTTCTTTAATGTGATCTAGCAACCAACACATTTCAGGTGAAGAACAATCATTTTGGGGAGTTAAAACAAGAACCTGAAGTGTTCTGAATTGATGTGGACTCTGACTGGGCCAATCCAAAACTTTGCCATTCCTTTGTCGATTTGGATTTGTGCTTTGAGTTGTTGTGCTGGAAGGTGAATTGTCTTCATCCATCCATCTTCTACCGCTTACTCCTTTTCAGGGTCACGGGGAACCTGGAGCCTATCCCAGGGAGCATCAGCACAAGGCGGGGTACAGCCATCACAGGGCACAAGCACATACACTACGGACACTTTAGACATGCCAATCAGCCTACCACGCATTCTTTGGACTGAGGGAGGAAACCCCCACAGCACGGGGAGAACATGCAAACTCCACACACACAGGGCCCTTGTGGGAATTGAATCCCGGACGTATGGGGCGAACGTGCTAATCACTAAGCCACAGTGTGCCCCAAGGTGAATTGTTTGTTTATTCATTTTTTGGGCAGTGGTAGGAAACTGTAGTCTTCTGAGGAAAAATGCACAGGCAGTAATCCAACCTCAGGGTCAAACCTGGTACCCTGGAACTGTGAGAAATTTAGATGACTAAATTTCTAATGAATTTCAGTAGAGTATTTGGTACATGTTTACTCCTATAAAGAGTTCTGCATATGAATACTCCACCATTATGTAGTATGGAACTCCTGATTGAGAATAGTTCAGAAAAAATTGTATAGCACTTTTAGCAATAGACATGGTCACAAAGAAGCTTTACAGAAATTTGGCTTGTAGATTTTAATTTAGATTTATAATGTGCATGACAGAGGTGACAGTGCCAAGAAAAGAGCTCCCCAAGATGAGGAAGAAACCTTGAGAGGAATCAGACTTAAAAGAAAATACAATACAGTTTGACATTTATTTGTACAGGAGATGTAATGTTCTGTTTAAATATTCAGCTTCTTTTCATAGCTTAAAGTTTTCTTAACTACTATCACGCTGGTTGAACCGTTAAAGGAAAATTGAATAGTAATATAGATCAGGTGACGTTAGAGCAGGGAATAATTGTACCACAGCCATCTTGATTCTTGTTAACTACTTATACTGTTTTTATAGTAGCTGTGCGGTTACTGTATATTTTGTTGTCATTTTCGTTCCCCAACCATTTGGATATTATGCTAAACCATGGATAGTGGCTAGCTACGAATTCTCTGCCACACTACACATAGAGCGCATAGAATTGAAAGGATTTTTAGGGTGTTTTCACACACGGTTCATTTGAGCCCTCCAAACGCTCTCAGAGCTTTTCAGTGTGTATTTGTTAACAAACCAAGTGATCTCAGATTCCCCTAACAGGACCAAATGTGAACCTCCAGAGGTAGTCTGAGTACAGTTCCATTTTTTTGTGATATGTGAAAGCAGTGAGGTCCCGGCCCGCTTTGCATTTCGTTTCGACGTGTGTACCTGGAGGCTTACCGTACCAGCAGCCATGTACTATCACTGCTGAAAACAACAGAACTTTTCACCATGTCAGGTCATGGGGTTGTATGGTCACAGGAGGAGAGCTGTACACTTCTTGAAATTTGGAAAGAGGATTGCATTAAACACCATCTATCCTCAACACATCAGAACATAAAAGTGTTTCGTTTGTTTTCTTAAAAAAAAATGAGGGAAAGAGGTTATAAGAGAACAGTTCCACAATGCTGGGTAAAAGTAAACAAAATGTGTCAACCTGTGACAAAATGTGTCGAAGTGGCGAGGGTGCTGACATGAAGGATTCCTGTACTATGACGACTTGGATAAACTTTTGGGTGCAAGTTGAGGTCTGAGTTCTTATGAAGTTATTATGAGTTCTTATGAAGGGTCTGAGATCACGCCATTGCTGAAGAGAACCAAAAAAGCAACCGGGTTCTCTTTCGAGTCTGCTATATTGTGAGCACCAAAAGGACTGAGGTTACATTCAGCTGGTTCACTTTAAGTGAATTGGGTTTGGTTCTTTTCAAATGAACTATATGTCAAAACACCCATATATGAAGTTATAACATCTTTCAATCGAAGATTTTGCTTAATGCACTGGTATAGAATACTGTGCTTGGTCAATTAAAAAAAATAAATCTCTTAGGACTGGGACTCATTACAAACTGTAAAGACCCCACACACATGATCTTATGGTTAGATCATCAAAACCCATTGGAATGTGGTGAACTTGGATCATGTCCACAGTTTCACTGAACTTAGAAATGAGTTCCAGCTCTAGCCCCTCAACCTCAACAATTTTCCATATTTAAGATAGCTGAGTGTTTTATCATGCACATCACATTCTGCTCTGCTTTGGTTGTGTTTGTATATGGAGAGCATCACTGAGCTGTAACTAATACACAAATAAACCGTTGTCTCATACACATGTCTTGTTGTTCAGAAGCGATAACGTAGTCCAAAACAGTGGTGGAGGAATTGCATACTGTGGGTGTGTCAGGGAAAATATTGTTTTGGGACTCATTTGAGCACATCATCCTTTTTGTGAGAGATCAGTGAGCGAACAGTGCCAGCATAGTAGTGGATGATTAACTCTACGCTCTTACTGGCTCTCTACTCTAAACACTTCTTCCAGTTCAGAAATAGGATAGTAGAATTTTTGAGACAGCCAACATTTAAGTCATCCATCCATCCATCCATCTTCTACTGCTTACTCCTTCTTCAGGGTCACGGGGGAACGTGGAGCCTATCCCAGGGAGCACCGGGCACAAGGCGGGGTACACCCCGGACAGGGTACATTTAAGTCATACATTAGGCAAATATAATTGGATTTGACACTTGACTTAGACATGATTTACTACATTTGAAAACCACTGCTGTTGCATTAAATTTCTTTCTTGAATAAAAATTAAACTTTTGAATATACAGTGGTGCTTGAAAGTTTATGAACCCTTTAGATGAGCAACAACTCTTTTTCTGAGGTCCTCAGAAATCTTCTTGCCATGATACAGTTCCACAAACGTGTTGTGAAGATTAGACGTTGCTCTTGAAATAAAACGGGCTCAATCACCAGATTGTCATCCCACTGACTGAAAACACAAGGCTCTAATTTCACCTTCAAAGTAAGTGCTAATCCTAGAGGTATACATACTTTTGCCACTGTAATATTGACATATATAATATTGGATCGTTTTCCGCAATAAATAATTGACCAAGTATAATATTTCTGTCTCAATTATTTTAGGACTTTTAGGATTAAATCTGATGATTTATGCTGTATATAGAAAATTATAAAAGGGCTCACAAACTTTCAAGCACCACTCTATACCAGTGGAAATCAATCCCTCTTCAATTTAATAGTGTCTGTTGGAAGGTCTCTGCTCAAGTCATAGCCTGTTTGAGGCGATGAGCAACGGAAGGTGAAAATTCCATATATGTATACCAAGGAAGGAAATATTGTGAAATTATTTATACTCAGGAAGGAAGTACAGTCTGTATTACTTAGTGGCTTTTTGACCTTAAAATATTTCACTCAGCTTTCTGCTTTCTGTGAAGCTCAACCAGCATACACCAAGTTGAAAGACAATGAAAAAGAATCACATTTCTAGTCAATTCTATGGACACTGGAGTTATAGAGTGTAATTCTCTATAAAAAACTGTTTGAAATACATGGAAAGTCAACAGATCTTTACAGTAAGATGAATTCAGTCAGGTAAATACAAGTAGTAATCATTATAAAGATTGTTAAGCTTTCAAAATAATATCCTGAACCCTATCAAAAAGTCATTAGGACACTATTTTGTAGCATCCAGTAAAATGAATCCTTTCCAGTATCCTTAAAACGTTCCATGAATGTCTTCCTGCTATTATAAAAAGGTTTACATTACTTAAAACCAACATAAGCTTTAATATTTACATTAAATTTCCTCTTAATATTTCAGTTAACGTTTAAATGCAACACCATTATACAGTCAGGTCCATAAGCATTTGGACAGTGACTAATTTTTTTTTTAAATTGTGCCTCTGTGCACCACTACAATGGATCCGAAATGAAGCAATCGAGGTGTGATTGAAGTATAAACTTTCAGTTTTAATTGAAACGGTTTAACACAAATATTGCATTGACTAGGTTTTATAAAACCAGTTTTTTGCAGAGCTCCTCCATTTTTGCGGACTCAAAAGTAATTGGACAAACTAACATATAAGTATAAATATAAGGAGTATTTTTAATACTTGGATGCAAATCCTTTGCAGTCAATGACTGCCTGAAATCTCAAATGGACATCACCAAATGCTGAGTTTCCTCCCCTGAGATACTTTGCCAAACCTTTACTGTAGCCACCTTATAGCTCCATCAGAATTCATCCTTCTACTTACATTTACATTTATTCATTTAGCAGATGATTTTATCCAAACTTTTATCCGAATTTACTTCTAGTAACAGTAATCACATCATAAATATCCACCAGTGACCCAGTATGCTTTGGATCATGATCCCTTCCATTCCCTTTCTATACTGTTCTCTTCCCCTCATTCTGGTATACGTTAATCTAGGTTTTATCTTTCTAAAGATGCTTGTTCCAGAACTGGGAAGGCTTTTTAAGCTTGTGTTTATATATATTTCTACTTATTTATTTTTAAACAAAGTCTAATCTGACCTTTCTGTTCTTGTTATCGGTAGTTTGCATCTTTAGGTAAACCCTCTGTATTTACTTTCATGAAGGTGTCTTTTGATTGTAGACTCTGATACACCAATGATACACCTACCTCCTCCAGCGTGTTCTTGATTTTGGATAGTGTTATTCTTCAACAAGGAAAGAATTCTGCAATCATCCACTTTAGTTAACTTCTGTTGTCTTCCAGGCCTTTTGGTGTTCCTGAGCTTGCTAGTGCATTCCTTTTATTTTATTTATTTATTTATTTTTAAGAATATACCAAATTGTTAATTTGGTCACTCCTAAAGTTTCTGTTAACTCTGTGATAGGTCTGTTTAGTTTTTTTCAGCTTAACAATGGCCTCCTTTACTTGTATCAACACCTCTTTGGATCGCATATCGCATGAACGGCTACCAAATGCAAATTGGATTTAATTCCAGAATTTTATCTCCTTTATCTGCCATGAAAGAAAATGGAGGGAAAACAATTGCTGTAATTCCTAAACAGTTAATACAATATTTTTTTTGGTGTCCAAGTCAATTTTGTCATGTTCCTGAAACCATTCCTGCAGGGTGCATTAGCCTGCTGATATAGGCAACTGCCATTAGGGAATACTGATGCCATGAAGGCATGTACTTTGTCTGCAGCAGTGTTTAGGTAGGTGGTATGTGTCAAAGTATCATCCAATTGAATGCCAGGGCCCACACTTCACACTTCCTCCTCCAACTTGCCTTCTTCCCATAGTTTGTCCTGGTGCCATTTCATTCCCAGGTAAGCAATGCACATGCACCTGGCCATCCACATGATTAAAAAATGCTTAACATAAATGTAAAGAAAATGTGATTCATCAGACCAGGCTCCATGGTCCAGTTCTGAAGCTCACGTGCCCATTGTAGGGGCTTTTGGTGGTGGACAGAGGTCAGCATGGGCAGTCTGACTGGTCTGCAACCACACATCACCATACGCAGCAAGCTGAGATACACACTGTGTTCTGATGCCTTTCCATTATAGCCAGCATTAACTTTTACAGCAATTTGTGCTACATTTACTCTTCTGTGGGAGCAGACCAGACAGGCTAGCCTTCACTCCCCACGCACATCATTGAGCCATGGGCACCCATGACCCTGTTGCCGGTTAACTGGTTGTCCTTCCTTGGACCACTTTAAGTAGGTACTAACCACTGCACACCAGGAACACCCCACAAGACCTATCATTTTGTACATGCCCAGACCCAGTCGTCTAGACATCACAAATTCGCTCTTGTAAAAGTTGCTCAGTTCCTTATGCTTGCCCATTTTTCCTGCTTCCAACTCATCAACTTCAAGAACTGACTGATCACTTGCTGCCAAATATATCCCACCCTTGACAGGTGCCACTGTAACAAGTTAATCAGTGTTATTTACATCTCCTGTCAGTGGTTTTAGTGCTCTGGCTGATCGATGTATATATACATATCTGTACAAACAAGTTCGTGGCTACAGTGGGGGGAAAAAAGTATTTGACCGCTCTGCAAAACAATATTTAATACTTGGTAATGACTTCATTTTCAAAATGGAGCTCTTTGGCATCAACTCAACTGCCGTGTTTGGAGGAGGAGGAATGCTACCTATGACCCCAAGAACACCATCCCCACCGTCAAACATGGAGGTGGAAACATTATGCATTGGGGGTGTTTTTCTACTAAGGGGTCAAGACAACTTCACCGCATCAAAGGGACGATGGACGGGGCCATGTTAAAATGAAAATCAATTTATAACATTTGTGACATGCGTTTTTCTGGATTTTTTTGTTGTTATTCTGTCTCTCACTGTTCAAATAAATCTACCATTAAAATTATAAACTGACCATTTCTTTGTTAGTGGGCAAACGGACAAAATCAGCAGGGGATCAAATAATTTTTTCTCCCCACTGTATGTTTAAATCCTGCAAAGTAGGAGTAATCAATGTGATTTGACCTGCGGGCAAACATTATTACATTAGAAATTACATATATACACAAACATATTAAACAGCATAGCTTGAGCTCCACTTTACTGGTCATCATTCTGTCTCTGCTTCAAAAAAGTTCATTTTATTAGCATGTTCAACTGTGGCACTATAGCAAAAATAACCTTATGGAATAGAGTAAATGGCCTAATGTTTGTGAACATCTAGTGAGATTTAGTCCCCCTATGCTCTTATAATAACCTCCACTTTTCTGGGAAGACTTTCCACTAGATTTTGAAGTGTGGCTGTGGGGATTTCTTCTCAATCAGCTATAAGAGCATTAGTGAGGTCAGGTCTTGATGCAGGCTGAGTAGTGAATTGTCTTTTATATTAAAATGTGAAATGATTAAGCTTCATAGTCATTCTTTACAGTACTTTTAATATCACTTTCAAATTACCCATAACATTTGTTGGAGTTTCTGATGACATGTTAAGGCATGAAAATGTCACGCTTTAGCTCAACGACTTAAAGTGAAAAAGAAATCAATATTAATTTTGTCAGCAGATAATATGCTTCCTTCTCTTACAGTTTCGTTATAACATTTATTAAGCTCTATTTCTGAGAAACGACTTGGCTTATGAGCTCACAGAAATTTCCCCATGCATTTAATTTCAACCTAAAATACTGTTTATTCTGTCCTTCCTGGCTGAGTGACACTCTTGAAAGAACTCACACATGTTACTGAGCTAACACTCATTTCTCGTTATGTGACCTCTTTCTGACTCAGAGGCACTGTTTACAAACACACATCCTTCTTTGTTTGCGAGGAACACAGCCTTCTGCCCCCCACCCCCCATATTAACTCACACATGTTAGATGTTTCTAAGTATTTCTTCATGACCCCTCTCAGACTCAGAGGCACTGTTTACAAATGCAGTTCTGGATGTCGTATGAGGATGACTGGCATTGCTAAATTTGTATAAGATGAGCAGGTCAGAGAGCGGAACTTCAGACTTAGCACAGTTAAAGAGAAGTTATGACACTATAACATTGACGTGTCTTTTTCCATTCCGGAGGTGAATCGGACAGTCCCTGAAAACAGAAATGGTAAACTGTTGAATATTGCTCATGTTAGCAGCTCTGTATATTTATTTCTGGACTTGTTATACTCTGCTTTCTGGCGATGTGCATAGAACAGATGAGTTTCCATCATGGTAGCAAAACTCTCAAAGGTCAGAAGAGGTCATCATCAGTGACACCTGCATTAGTGTCCTTGTCAAAAGGAAAAAGTACAACACAAATAACATTGCGTGCAGAATAATGCTGAACACACACTTGCCTATCGCCAAATCCTCAAACAGATGTAGATATGAACACACTTTTTTCACTGATGGAAATAGTTGATTGTTCTCTCGCAAATCCTTGTCTCAAAAGGAAGAGTGTTAAAAATAACCACAGGTGTATGTGTGTGTGTGTGTGTGTGTGTGTGTGTGTGCGCGCACACTCATAAGCTGGGGACGGAAGTACCTGCTGTAGGAGTGTGTGCGTGTGGGTCAGATGAAAGACCAGACAGTAGTGGCTTAGACACTGTTTTTGCATACCGCCTGCACGAGATAACACAGATAAAGACTCAAAGGCTCAGAAGCATGCAGTTTATGTACCTACTAGTGGCTTATAAGCAGTAGTATGTGATTTGAATCTTGTCTGGCCTTGTTCTACATGCAGTGCAGTGAAGTGAAGGTGTTCAGTTTAGTAATATATTTTGAAATAGGTGTGATCAATTCTATGTGTTGAAAAGTGTCTCTTAAATCAGGGGTTCTCAAAATTTTCAAGCACGTTTGCCTTGCTTCTCTGGGGTTGGGGGTTCGATTCCCACCTCCGCCATGTGTACATGGAGTTTGCATGTTTTCTCCATGCTTTGGGGGTTTCCTCTGGGTACTCAGGTTTTCTCCCCCAGTCCAAAGACATGCACTGTAGACTGATTGGCATCTTTAAAATTGTCTGTAGTGTGAATGGGTATGTGTGTGAGATTGTGCCCTGCAATGAGTTGGCATCCTGTCCAGGGTGTCCTCTGCCTCGTGCCCTGAGCTCCCTGGGATAGGCTCCCAGGAAACTAGTTAACAAGCTAGTTAACTAACAGGTAGATAAGAGTTGGATTTTAGGATCTCAATCTCAGTACAGTATAAACTACTCAGTAATGTATTTAAGGCAGGACACCACAGGACAGGGTATAAAATAAAATAACAAAACAACAATACATATCACACTCAATCTTCGCTAGTTGATTGCTGATGTTCTTACTTGTACTTTTTTTTTGAAGGATTTCCTCAGGCAACAGAGTATTTGTATATATATACACACACACACACACACACACACACACACATATATATGTGTTATATATATATATATGTGTATATATATATATATATATATATATATATATATATATATATATATATATATATATATATATATATATATATATATATATATGTATGTGTGTATGTATATGTATGCCAACATGTACTGTGACAAACGGAAGTAGAGTATGATCTGTATGCAGTATTCCAGCACCAGCATGATAACGACCCCAAACACACCTCCAAGATGACCACTGCCTTGCTAAAGAAGCTGAGGGTGAAGGTGATGGACTGGCCAAGCCTGTCTCCAGACCTAAACCCTATTGAGCATCTGTGGAGCATCCTCAAACGGAAGGTGGAGGAGCACAAGGTCTCTAACATCCACCAGCTCAGTGATGTCATCATGGAGTGGAAGAGGACTCCAGTGGCAACCTGTGAAGCTCTGGTGAACTCCATGCCCAGGAGGGTTAAGGCAGTTCTGGACAATAATGGTGGCCACACAAAATATTGACACTTTGGGCCCAATTTGGACATTTTCACTTAGGGGTTTACTAACTTTTGTTGCCAGTGGTTTAGACATTAATGGCTGTGTGTTGAGTTATTTTGGGGGACAGCAAATTTACACTGTTACACAAACTGTACACTCACTACTTTACATTGTAGCAAAGTGTCATTTCTTCAGTGTTGTCACATTAAAAGAAATCAAATATTTACAAAAATGTGAGGGGTGTACACACTTTTATACTCACAGTATACTCACTTTTGTGAGATACTGTATGTGTGTGTGTGTGTGTGTGTGTGTGTTATATATATATATATATATATATACAGTGGTGTGAAAAAGTGTTTGCCCCCTTCCTCATTTCCTGTTCCTTTGCATGTTTGTCACACTTAAGTGTTTCGGAACATCAAACCAATTTAAACAATAGTCAAGGACAACACAAGTAAACACAAAATGCAATTTGTAAATGAAAGTGTTTATTATTAAAGGTGAAAAAATTCCAAACCATCATGGCCTGTGTGAAAAAGTGATTGCCCCCTTTGTTAAAACATACTATAACTGTGGTTGTCCACACCTGAGTTCAATTTCTCTAGCCACACCCAGGCCTGATTATTGCCACACCTGTTCACAATCAAGGCATCACTTAAATAGGAGCTGCTTGACACAGTAAGGTCCACCAGAAGATCCTTAAAAGCTACACATCATGCTGAGACCCAAAGAAATTCAGGAACAATTGAGAAAGAAAGTAATTGAGATCTATCAGTCTGGAAAGGGTTATAAAGCCATTTCCAAAGCTTTGGGAATCCAGCGAACCACAGTGAGAGCCATTATCCACAAATGGCGAGACATGGAACAGTGGTGAACCTTCCCAGGAGTGGCCGGTCACGCCCAAAATTACCCCGCGGAGGGAGCGACGACTCATCCAAGAGGTCACAAAAGACCCCACAACAACATCCAAAGAACTGCAGGCCTCAGTTGCCTCAGTTAAGGTCAGCGTTCATGCCTCCACCATCAGGAAAAGACTGGGCAAAAATGGCCTGCATGGCAGAGTTCCAAGGAGAAAACCACTGCTGAGCAAAAAGAACATCAAAGCTCGTCTCAATTTCTCCACAACACATCTTGATGATCCCCAAGACTTTTGGGACAACATTCTGTGGACCGATGAGACAAAAGTGGAACTCTTTGGAAGGTGTGTGTCCAAGTATATCTGGCGTAGAAGAAACACTGCATTTCATAAAAAGAACATTATACCAACAGTAAAATATGGTGGTGGTAGTGTGATGGTCTGGGGCTGTTTTGCTGCTTCAGGACCTGGAAGACTTGCCGTGATAAAAGGAACTATGAATTCTGCTGTCTACCAAGAGATCCTGAAGGAGAATGTCCGACCATCTGTTCGTGTACTCAAGCTGAAACGAACTTGGGTTCTGCAGCAGGACAATGATCTTAAACACACCAGCAAGTCCACCACCGAATGGCTGAAGAAAAACAAAATGAAGACTTTGGAGTGCTGCTAAGGGTGGCCCAACCAGTTATTAGGTTTAGGGGGCAATCACTTTTTCACACAGGGCCATGATGGTTTGGATTTTTTTTCACCTTTAATAATAAACACCTTCATTTACAAATTGCATTTTGTGTTTACTTGTGTTGTCCTTGACTATTGTTTAAATTGGTTTGATGTTCCGAAACACTTAAGTGTGACAAAAATGCAAAGGAACAGGAAATGAGGAAGGGGGCAAACACTTTTTCACACCACTGTATATATATATATATATATATATATATATATATATATATAATGTGTGTGTGTATGTATGTATGTATATGTGTGTAACTTTACAAGTTCTAGTTGTATAGAATATAAAGAGACACTGGGAGCTGGAACTCTGGAGGGAGACATGACAGGTGAGATGGATGAGAGGGAGGAGAAGAAGGGTGAAAGTGCAGCAAGGGAGAAGATGGACTGATAGGGGAAGAGAGGAAAGACAGCGAACGCACGTTCTCCTCTCTTCAAATGAAGATGGATGAGTAAGGCCACCCTCCCTCTCATGCCTCTCCTCCCAGGTTATTGATGGACTCCAAGGGTCAAAGGGTACAGAAACAAAACCCTGGTTTCCTCTGTGTGCTCTGTATGTGTCGTGTCCCCCCCAGTCAAGGTGCTTGGGAGATTCTGAAGAAGGGGGAGATGGCAGAGGTAGTGGTGGGTGTACAGGTTTTGTCTCAACACACATATATACACTGCAATCCTTCTTTATGATACAGGGCCAGTTTGACATGGGCTGTGTGTATATACACATACAGGCATCCATATGTGTGTCTGCGTCCAAATCCTTGGTTATTCTAATAGGCCCCACACAAAGTCAGTAGTCAGTGGGGGTTATCATTGAGCCATCCATCTCCATCCTTCAGACCAACGAGCCGTTCAATTACTCTCAGATTTACTGGTCTCCTAGTGTTCTGCTTTGACTGGAACAGTCTGCAGAGTCGATTACTATCAATCATGTGGAATGCTGCCTGAAATATTACCAGCTTTTTAATAAATAGACGTTACACAATTCCCAAATTCCACTTGCACACTTATCTATCTCATTTGGTGCAGCAAACTCTTCTCTGATTGTTTTAGGGGAATATTGTCCTTCTTAGCTGCATGCTAATTACTAACTTTTAATTGTCACTGACGGATTATATCTCTCAATGGAAGCAGGTGCAGCAGTCATTTATCATTGTAGATGACTTACACAGTTCCATGCTTTTTGCAGATTAAAATGCTGTTAGAGTAATGACTAGTAGGTGTTGTTTTGTTTGGAGTTTTTTTTTTTTTATGACAGCAGCTTAGTAGAATTTAAAAATTTAAAATTTAAAAAAAAAAAAAAAAAAAAAAAAAAAAAAAAAAAAAAAAAAATTTTTTTCTCCACTTCCATACCAGACACAGTATAAAATACAATATATTGAATTACTTTACTGGAATGTAGTTGCTCGGAATTCTGTTAGATTAGATTTGAACTTGCTCAGTTTTCAAATTCTTTTGAATCCTGTTACTCTCTGGGTGCCAATATCTGTATTATAGTCATTTGGTCTGAAATTAAAACCACTAGTGTTTTTTTTTTTTTTATAGTTCTAGTAACAGCTCTGATTAACAACTTTGATTTTGGTCCCCATTGCTCAGGTTTAAAGGGCAAACAGTCAAAATTCCAGGGGTAATATATGTTCGTGACACATTTTACAAATCTTGCAAAATGCACTATTAATAGTCCCCCGGAAGAACCGGTTTATCTCCAAAGTAACTCCACATGTTTCTCCTTCTGTCTCCTTCCAGTAAACCTTCCCTCTGTTTTGGAGAACACCCAAGTGTGTAAAGGAGACTAAAACAAAATAAAATGATAATGGTTTTTATAAGGGGAAAAAGGTTTGACTTTGATTTTCTGATCTCATTTCCAAGTGGAATTAAAGTGTCTGATGATATTAGAGTAATTGCTATGTACATGAGCTTTTGATTGAGTGAAGTAGAAGGGTTCCATATGGGTCAGAATTTGGGTTTGCTTGGAGAGAGAGAGAGAGAGAGAGAGAGAGAGAGAGAGAGAGGAGAGTGTAGGTGGAACCAGTGTCTGGGCTACTGTTCACAGAGGTTGCAGTCATGGCAGAAGAACAGAGGTAACACACTGATTCTGAAGCATGTATCACCTTTTAAAAATTTGCCACAGTAAAGGTCATATCAAGTGTGAAGACATTTCAGACAGGAGTTTCAGATTCTTTTTCCAGATGTACAAATGAAACTGAAAAGATAGCTATTATGGAGAGGAACAAATGATCAGATTGATCATTGTGTCCTGTAACTGTGTAGGAAAATGCCAACAGTCGTTCTTAGGCTGTTCTTATATATTAATTATATTGTAATGACAATTATTCGGAGGACAAAATAGAATGGGATATGATTTTTCAGTGGTAGTGATGGCCAAGTAGCATATTTTGTCCTCTTAAAAGAACTGACGCAGAGTATGGTACGTCACACTCATTCAATCTCTAATCTGTTTCATTTTCCCTTGTTTATTTTGTTTTTGCATACTGATGAACATCACAATGTTTTATATTGTAATACTTCACATAACCTAGACAAACATGGGCACTATTAATTCGATATTATCATATAGTGCAGTCACAGATTTGAATTATTTTACCTTTATAAGGCCAAAATGAACAGTGTATAGTAATATTGTAATGTACAAATCTTTATTCAAATATTTTTCTAAGTTAGTGCTCATTACTTCAGTGATCAGGTTTTTTTTTATTTGTGAACTATTTCACTACTAGGTGTGTTCAAGATAAGGCAATTCCCATCTCCCAGAGCCTCAAATGCAAACAAGAGGCTAAGTTGGAAAAATAAACGGTGTTGTCACTGTCCGTGCTTGTAATGATAACAAAATGAGGCATTAATAGTTATGACGAGACATTAAGAAAAAAAAGGTTTGAATTGTGCCCCTGAATTAATAAATCCACAGTAATACTAGTGTTAAAGTTAGCAAAAGATCTTACAGATAGAATTCTGAATGGCTAATTAGGGTAATATATGTATACATATATATATATATATATATATATACACACACACAAAAACACTCTCTCTCTTTCTCTCTCTCTCTCTCTCTCTCTCTCTCTCTCTCTCTCTCTCTATATATATATATATATATATATATATATATATATCTCAATTCTGATTAGTTTGTGAGTTTCACAAAGTGTCTAACATTCTTTACAGTTCTAGAACAAGTGCTCCTGAGAAACTTAACATAGCCATGTGATGTCAATAAAATGTGGAAGATATACTAACTATGTTATTAGTCTAACTGGCTGCCTGATAATTAATGATTTCAGAATGGACATTTGGATTTAGTGCAAGTTCATGGAGTGGTTTCATTCTGGACTTCCATTGCCTGAGTAATATTGTTTGGTGTTGATAGGGTTTATATTGTTTCCCATCCACTCAGGTATACTGTGGTATATCGGATATCCAGTTGAGTTACAAATATGTATTTCACCAGGGAAATGGTTAGTTTGTGAGAATATGTGTTTTGCTAAAATTAATCAATGGTTCTCCCAAAGGAGCCACATTAAATACCATAAGAAATTATTTCAGTCTAATACAGAAGATTAAAAATATTTTATTCCTTAAAAATAAATTCCATAATTGAGTGGTCACTGATTGTGAGGATAAAATGCCATCTTTGAATACTTTAGTATGTTACAGCAAAGCTTCATCCAGTTGCCAGTAAAGGGCTTGGTAGAAGTACATGACCTTTCATACGTGTCAGTTGTGGAAGCTGCAGCACCTGAGTTGGTAAAAAAAATTATTCTGGGACCTGACATTAGTCATATCAGCTGAGAAACCAGATTATAGGTGTCATTTTCTATTTCTCTCACTCTCTATATCTTCTTGTTTTCTATAAATGGGTATATCAGAAGACAGCGAATTTCTACTATAATCCTCATGAACAGCCAGTGTTGCTTTAGGGTGAACACACACCCAGACACGAAAGGTATGTTTTGCAGAGTGCTGTTAAAAGAAGTGGGAAGCCAAGTTTCAATATTTGTGTGATGACTAATTGGAAAAATGAACGCACAAAATGTTTCGCACCCTTCACACCTGGCACAGTGCTGGTGAACAGGTGAATCTCATTCTGATCAGGTCTGTGCTTGACTCAGACTTTTCTAGTACAACCTGTAGCTCAACTCTGCACCAATTGACAATTGGAGGGTTTTTTTTAGTTTGCTTTTTTTTTAAGCAATGACAACAAGGATAGTGTTGTAAATTTCTGCTGACTGGATCGGACCACATTGAAGTTTTTCACTGGATGGCATCTAATAGAGGAAATTTGTCGTTTTATTGAGATTTAAGAGATTTAATGACCATGACATTCAATCATTTAGATATTTCACACAAACTTAATGCAAAGCATATTGCATTTTGATATTGTGTAATGGACCGATCATGATCTTTCATGTTTTATGTATGCACCGGGACCCTACTGAACATGTTCAATTGACTTGCATTACTGCAGTTTGGTTTGGTAACATTTCCCCATCCTAACTCACCGGAAATGTCCAAGTTTTATTTACATGAAAAAATCAGTGTGACTCACCCACTGTTCCCAGTAATGAACCGTAATGACCATGTCCGCTTTAGTCTTGATAGGAGAATGATAAACATCTGTGTGAAAGAAGCTGATAATGACTTTTGTGTGTGAAGGAATCAGTCATGATGAAGTCATGATGGGTAGGTGAAGATGTACCAACCCAATACAAGCAAGCATTTTTGTGATGTTTTCATGGATGGAACTAGATGAGCAATACTAACAGAAAACGGGAAGTGGTGCTGAGAAACGATTCACAAAATTCCTTAATGCTAAGGATCTGTTTATGACCAATCTTCCTTCTATCTTCTTTCATTCATCCAAGTATCACCAAGTGTCATGCTTATTGGTTAGGTTGTTTCAACCAGAGCTGTTTATAAATGAGCGTGTGCTACAAACATCCACCAAAAATTCATCTTTTTAGTTACCACTGCACATTTTGTACAGACTCAGCTGTGTTGTACCTACAGATGTGTAATGCAGTCACACCAAACTAATAAATTTCTTCAGCTGCATTACCTTAAACCAGATGGAGGAATTGAGGGTAGCTTGCCCATGGGGTGACACAGGGAGGGACAGCATGTGTAAGGTCTTGCATGTAACTGCATGTGTGCTGCTGGGGTTTTTCCCATCTTACAGCCGTTAAATTCCTCTTCATAGTCCCAGGAAAAAGGTGTTAGTCATTTTTCAATCACATGTACCATCGCTCTACATCTTATAAACCTCACTTACTTCCCCAAGTGTTCACCTTAAGGCCTATGTGGTCTAATCAAAATGCTGAGCTAATTTGACAAATTTTCTAGCAATATGAATAAAATACCTTAACAAGCATATTATTGATACTTTTCCATCTAGAAAAATCTATATAAGTAATGAACCATGTATATGATATTCACATCTGGTGATCTAAAACATATATATATGTATATATATATATATATATTCATAAATTCAGTATGACACAAAGTACATAAAGATTAGTATCAATATCAACACAAATAGGCTATATATACAGTTATATACAGTTTATTTGCATAAATATACCAATCTTAATTAATTGAAAAAAATTAAGTAAAATGAATTAAAATGGTTTGTAGTTAGGTAAGTGATAAATAGATTCATGTTCTTCAGAGATGGGTTTTCTTCTTCTAACACCCAATTCAGCATGAGGGCCAGATGTATTGAATCTGGTGTGTTAAGTGATGTGCAGCACAATATGGGTGAGACGTGCTGAGTTTTTTTTTTGTTTCGTTTTTTTAAATTCCCACATATTAAATCTGTATTTAGTAATAAACATTATCTACTATCTATTAAACACTATATTGTCTGTAAATAAAGCGTTCAGAGTTCCAGGTGTGTCGGCAGTTTGCTGTGTGAACTTTTCTCAGTAAGTAGCCGCTAGGCGGCGCTGCGGCGCTACAGGACGCTTTCAGACAGCGGTGCATTGACGGGCGCAAACACACCACCGTGGAACAATATCATTAACAAACAGCGTGTAAAAGTCACTCTGTCGCTGGATTAATAGAGGAACAAATTTTTTAAATGGTAGAATGGAGAGAGAGAGAGAGAGGGGAGAGAGAGAGAGAGAGAGAGAGAGAGAGAGAAAGAGAGAGAGAGAGGGGTAAGTGTACCTGCGCTCTGTCACTCACGTGCCTGTTACTGCGCACGAGGAGTTATAGGAACATGAAGATTTATATTAATCAACACGGTTTATAGCTCATTTTCTTAATGGTGAAACTAGTTAACCCCCTCCCTCAGAGTTATTACATAACTGACCGCTCGGCGTAATGATGCTCCTAAGCACAGTCTGATTGAAACCATATCCCCGCTACACACAGGCGACACTGGAACCTGACTGGCTCTCTCCAGTACATTTGCTCTTAAAACGGAACGACGGATGAATATCATCATACCCCGACGGGAAATACTTTATTATTATTATTATTATTATTATTATTATTATTATTATTATTATTATTTGTCTATGCTAATCTGCGCGTTCTTTCAGGCGCCTGGTTCTCTTTGATTTGTGGATTGATTCATTTGTGAATCATTTCACATATGATTCATCGCTTGTGTTTCCCTCAGCCTCGTTCTGACCCGAGCCGACTCGCAACCTGTTGCCCGTTTGCCTGAACCTTTAAAGGTTTATGGTGTTAATTCATGACCATTACAAATCATTCTTAATGACACCATTTCTACCATGACACAGCAGTAAACATGATCCTGTAGATGAAAACGAATAAGCATTGCCAATGCCCAGAACTGAACACGCTAGTCCCTACAGGTTTTACTCATTACCAACGCCAAATGAAGTTATCTGTATAAAATCCTGAGCTGCTCAGCAGCAGTAGCGCTTCAGGCTCCGGGTCTAGCGGTGCAGAACGTGCTGACCTCCGCGAACAGCGCGCGCACATTACCGGCTCGCAGGTGGAAAGTTCATACTAGTGGGGGACATGAAATTAAAGACTTAGAAAACTTTTAACCTCTCTCTCTCTCTCTCTCTCTCTCTCTCTCTCTCTCTCTCTCTCTCTCTCTCTCTCTCTCTCGGCATGTGTCCAGACCCCGCACGCTCCAGCGCGCTCCGCCTCGCACCGGTGGGGGGGGCTAAAGGCCGCGCGCGCCCTGGCCCACCGCCTCGCTGCCTCCGCTATATAAACACACATTGGGAGCTCGCTTAGCGACTCGAACTCACATTGAGAAACTATGTGAAAAGAGAGAGAGAGTGAAAGAGAGAGAGAGAGAGAGCATCAGAAGAGAAGGTAGACAGACGCACTACAGTCATTTGAAGATTTTCTAGCGCTCTGTAGACATCAGCATCCGTGCACAGAGGATTATTCCTTTTTCTTTTATTCCTTTATTTAATTTAAGACCAGTACTTGAATCTGAGTGTATCAAAAAATAGTTTATAGGCATAAAAAAAACTTGTGGGAGGGAAGTATTGAGGACTTTGGTTTTTCACATTTTTCTCATTTAGATACTTTTAAGACGAGTTTGAAATTGTCATCAGCTTTCCCACGTGGTTATACTAGTCTGACAAGTTCACGGCAATTTGTCATTCCTCCAAAAAAAAACATTTCCAACATCCACAGAGGATTTGGGTTTTAAAAAAAATGATGTGCCAAAGTCTTACTTCGACTTATTTCTATTTGGATACAATTAATTAAAATCCCAACTTTTCCTGCCTTTATTGAACTTTTATTGTTTAGTTTATGCGAGAGATAAACTTCGGAAATCTACAGCTGCAGTTCGGTCCATCATTTAGCCTAGAATTTAGTGAAATACCTGCAGATTAAAAAAAGAAAAAGAAAGAGAAACAAAAAGTCGGTGCAGAGCACGTTCCGTTCGAAAGAAAGGCTGAAATCGACTTGAACTTTCCCGGACGCACGTCGCAATGCTCTTCGGGAGTTTGGACCTGGTGTCTGCGCTGGCCACGCTGGCCGCGTGCTTGGCCTCAGTGGCGCTCCTGATCGCCGTGTCTCAGCAGCTGTGGCAGCTCCGCTGGACCGCCACGCGGGACAAGAACTGCAAGTTGCCCATGCCAAAGGGCTCCATGGGCTTCCCTATCATCGGCGAGACGTGCCACTGGCTGGTCCAGGTAAGCGCAACTCTCCTCTGCTGTGTCCTCTTCCTCACGTGTCCGAGCGCAACAGGCACTCCACGCTCGCCTGGTCCATCGCGCACTCACAACTCTCTTCTCTCCCTCTCTTCAATTCTGCTCAGCTCAGTTTTACTGACAGTTCATATCAAATGACTGTATTGCCGATGTATTTGTATCTAACTATATAAAATATGTGTATATTCATCAGTCAGTCAGGAAGAATGATTTGAGGTGATTCTACTGAATATACTACAAAACGAGGCGTTTTATAATCATGTCTATAACGGCGTGCCATGCTATAGTTATCACCACAAAGCCTGATTTCCTTCTCTCGCTACGCGTCATTTGTTTCGGAAATCGGTAAAGAGACGCGATGAGGATGCCCCAATGCAATCCATGCACGTGCGCACCCTGTCCCGAGCGCTCCAGCAGTGCTCGCGGAGATGCGCGCGCTTCCCGGTCGTGTTTCAGGATTATCGCTGCAGAGTTGGCCCAGGAAAAGCCTCCACTGCCATACGCTTAGTGGTCAGTCCACGTGTAATACACTATTTTCCGCGGTCAGGAGAGAAGCATGCTATTCCGACAATGTGGTATCTAATTACCGGCTTCCGACGCGCGCTCCGCAGCGATGACACAGCGACGCGTAAAGTAGAGGTGAGTCTGACACTGTTTGGTGATTTGACTGATCAAATCCCGTAAATCGAATGAGTTGAACCGTCGACTTTGAGCAGGGAAATCACCAAACGCACCAGACTTTGCCACCGCTGGGATATTTTTTCCTGCGCAAGTGCGCTCCCGGTGCGCGTCCTTTACACCCCAGCTTAACAGGAACGCTTTAATGAGCCAGAGTCGACGCTGTCTTGTGTAAATGAGTGTCGTGATGCCGTTCAGCACTACTGAAGCAGTCTACGCTGCTGTAGAAGGGGGAATCCGAGTAAAGCAGCTGAGTGCCACGTTTCTGCGTTCAGCTGGGTGTTTTCCAGTGATGGCCAACTGCCCGAGACCGCTGCATTACCGCTGCATACCCATTAGAGCGTAAAGGTTTAATCCTATTGTTTGCCATTGGGGGGGAAAAAATAAATGAAGAAATCGGGTAGTTATGAAACTTTTTTTTTTTTTTTTTGCCACAGGAAATGCTAATTCTCGTGGTACATGCGGTATTTGCTCCGGTGTAAAGCTCAATGAAACAATTCCCCTGAAATGTGCGGACTCATGAACACACATGTATCCATTTGCAATTCAATCTTCTATTAAATTGTATGTGTTTGCTGCTTTGTAGTACAATCCCAATCCCAGTGCGTATCTCCAAACCCGGATAAGAATAGTTGGGTTTCTCTGCGCGTAAAATTCTCCAAAACTTGGAAGCATCTGTGTTTATAAGCGATATATTTAGTCAATCAGATTTAAATCCCTGCAGACATGAAAAACTTTTGTCACGTTCTATTATTATTATTATTATTATTATTATTATTATTATTATTATTATTATTATTATTATTATTATTATTATTAGAACAGGGCATTTTGCTCAGAACAAGCGATCCACCGTGCGCACGTGAAGCTCGACACGTTTTGGGGTGTTATTTAAAGTGTAAGGTTTCCACACACGGCGCTGCAGACATATTTTCATATTCATGCTCTCCAGTTCTTGGCCACTTCCTCAAGTTTGGCTCTACGATTAAAGCCCCTATTAGTACATTTCAGCTTCGGATGTAGCCTTGGATTGACGTATTCATATACCGTGGGAGCACGTGACCGGGTTTTGCACGTTTACACAATTTATGATATGATTTTACTTTACTGATGTTTTAGCCCGATAGAGCCATGCAATGAACTTTGGTGTTACAGTCTGGTGAATGTTTACTGGTAGAAAGATACACACACACACACACACACACACACACACACACACACACACACACACACACACACACACACACACACACACACACACACACACACACACACACATATCTATATGTTGTTTAATAGATATGCACATCTTCTAAAGTAAAAATAGTCACAAGCACATGTTATATATTACACTCTTCACTTTGCATGAATAATGTACAATGAGCACATACATTGATCAAATTGACAAAATGCATAACTGAGTCTTAATACGTGTATGTTTCCCCTTGCTATACACTAAAGGGTGTTTGATGCAAGCCACAGAGCATCCTTGTTTCAGAATATGAATTCCTTTCTACATTGTAACCAACACAAAATTGTTGCTGATATCCAAACATAGCTGTGACATATCCTCAGTACACAAAAAGCACACAAATTAGGAAACGTTTATAAAATGGAATAGCTTTTGATTATCACTGAATCAATGGAAGTCCTTTCACAAGTGGACAGACCTGCTGCCATGATTCACAGGTCACCCAGCGGGCACCGGCAAGCAGCCCTTTATGCCACTCGCCCAGCTCAGAGCCCCTCGAACACCCCGACCCTGATCACTTTCCACTTTCCACCTTCCACAACCCACTTCCATGAGGCGGTCACATTGCTCTCAGCCTCCCTGCTGGGATAAAGGGCACAAGGCCTGGGGCCTGATCAGCATTCCTGAGACATACATAATCTCATACTCTCTCTGCCTCTCGTTCACTCATTCACTCATTCACTCCCACTCTTGCCACAGAAAGAGCGATACTCACTCAGTCAACCGTTTTCTCCTTCACTCCCCTGCTCTCTCTCCCAGCTCATCCAGGATTACTGGGCATGAAACGGCAGTGAGTGGCAGCACCGCAGCGTGGCCCCTCTTTCACCCCTGGAAAGCACCACCAACCATTCAAACAGCCTCTTGTCTTTGGGGTGGGGGTAGAGAGAAAAAAAGAAGCTGGTGGCAAGGGGCTGGCAGTGCCAACGGAGGTGGCAATGGGGAGGGTGAAAGTGAGAAAAAAAGAGGTCCCGGGGTGAACACTCACACCGCACTGAACAACCGTAATCTCTCTCCACATACTGTTTCCAGGTCAAAGGGGAGCCCATTCTCCTGGCCCAGCCTTGTTCAGCCAGCTTTAAACTCTTTTCGGGCCAGTTCTGGCACCTGTTCAGCGCTCTCCCTTTTTTTTTTTTTGGCGATTCCTACCTGTTATGCACCAGCCTGCCTTCAGTTCCACATGCAAGACTCCCCATATCGCATTTCCATTACAGTAAGACCCCACGCTTTCTTTTAGCCCTTGGCCCACCCCAGCACCCAGTTTGGCAGCAGGGTGCAGGGGCTCTTACGGGGTGATGGATCGAAGAATAATGGGTCCTCCACTTCTCCCTCCTTTATCTACTTCCTCTAATCTCTCGCTCTCTTTCTCTCTGTCTTACTATCCCTCTTGCATTATTATTACCTCAATGGAGGCTATCCAATGCACAGAGGCATTCCAGCTGGCTATTTCAGTACATAGATATATTATGTGTATTTATAGTGAAGGTGCAGATTAGCAATGGAGGACCCGCCATCCCACGCAATGTTGTTACATGCAACACTAAATCAATAAATATGGCAGCTTCTAGCCACTGAAACACGTAATCACCTCCTTGGGGATGGGGGAGATGGAGACGGGGGAGAGTGAGAGAATGGATGCCAAAAAATGAAGGGAAAGCCAAGGAGGTGGAGATAGATGGAGCCTACGTGAGCGCCAGTCTAAACAGGGATTACGTTTTTCAAATCCCTTTGCTTTGTCTGTCATTCTCCTTTTCTTATGTGACCCTTTCCATGTCTTTCTGATGTGCTTCAAATAGTACACAAAAAAAATCCTTCTCCTCTCTTCCTCAAACCCTCATGACCACTAAGCAGCCCAGGGTTTGGGTCACCCCCTTGCTGATCTGAATAAATATAATTAAAAGAGTTTTTGTGGTTGTAATAAAGGGGTCATTTGTATAACATTTCCACAGCCACACAAAGACTACATTTATGGAGCAGGAGACTCGACCGGTGTCCAATTTACACAGAAATTTGTATTTTTAGTTTGTATTTTAGGCTGCACAGTGTGTGAAAGGGGCCAATGGAAAAAAGTAGTCCCCTTTATTGCACCCCTTGTAAAATATCTGATAAATTTCTTTTCAAACGTAAAAGAAACTATTGAGAATGGCGGGTTAACCGCTTCATGACCAAGCCAAGTTAGACCAGAACAGACCTGTCCTGTGTTTTTTAGCACGCACACACATACACACACACACACACACACACACACACAAACACACACACACACACACACACACACACACACACTGGTACCTACTACTATTTCAACATCCAGCGCGGCAGCGTCCATCTCTATTTGTTCTTCCATCTATCCTCTTTACTTGTCTCTCTTTCCAAACACATTCCCGACCTGGCTATTTCCTCATTCCTCCTCTTTACCACCACTACTAACCCTTCATTCCTTTGAGTGAAGCAGGGTTTAGGCTTTCCGCATAAATAAGCTTGACAGTCTAAATACATGTGGGTTAAGAGGAGGAAACAAAAGACCAAAGCCTAAACTCAGCGATGAAATTTTTCTTTTCCCTGTGAGCCTACTAACATCATTCACTTAGTCTTTTCGCTTTGGTGTTGAAGAACAGACTTTTGTACTGATGCAGCGCTTGTGCAAAATACGGTTTTTCACCTGTTACAACAACTGCTTAGACAGTCTATGGGTGCTATACATAAAATACACCTTTTCGTATATATGCAAAAGACATGCACTGCACATGAATTCTGCCGTGTGTGTTTGTGTGTGTGTGTGTGTGTGTGTGTATACACACGTGTACGCGCGTACATGAGAGGACCAGTGTACAACAGTGTGTGTGTGTATCCGATCGAGAGAGAGTGAGAGAAAGAGAGAGAGAAAGTAAACTGCAGATTATTACCTCATTGCTTTTCCAGGGTGTGTGGCACTTTCGTGCGTCAGTCGCCCTTTTGGGGTTTTCCTTCTATTTTTTTCTTGTTCTTTCTCTGCACGTCTGTGCTTCGGTGGCTTTGTGAGAAGGGGGTGGACATTTCTCACCTTCTAGCCAAATGTCATCTGGGCTGCCACACCCCACTTGCTTTCCCTCAACGTTTTGTCTCTCAGCCTGCTCTGCTATTTCAAGAGGCGCGACTCATCCGGCTTTTAGGCTGCAATCAGTTTGCAGCCCATTTTGCACCATCCCTTGCTGTCATTCATTATATTGTTCATCTTATATCATTCATCTCCCTCTCCACTTTTGTCCCCAGTGCACCTGATCTCTAACTTTCCATTCTCTCTTTTCTTTGCCTCGTGCCACAGCCTAGCTTCTATATTTTTTACGTGTGATATGTAATACTGTTATACTTTGAGTTGCGGCGTGCCTGGCAGTCTACGATTTCCACTTGTACATTACGGGATAGTTGCAGAGTTATTTAAGTTACTGTGAAACACACATTATTTGTGTTAGTAGGTGTGTGAGAGAGCTCTCATGCTGCATGTGTGTGAAAGACGGCCTTGTCCTTACCCTATAGTGAAGCTCTGAAAACGGCTCCTTTCTCTCACAGTGCGCAGTCCAGAAGCTGACAGGAGTGTAGACATGAACACAAACACACACACACACACACAAGCATGCACACAGACTCTTGGAGGGTGTAATGACGCGATTTAGGTGTCAGCAAGAGGCTAAACTGCATCGCCCACACACCCAAACACTCAGCTTTCACAATGTGGTGAAAGATGCAACATTTGTTTCTCCTTGTACTGCTTTTTGGATAAATTTGCACTCGCGATTTTTGCATGTATGTGTGTGTGCTAGTGTTACCTCCTGCCCTCACACTCACTCGATATGTTCACGTCTCGATCACATTACCTTAACACTGGATGTGGTGACCATCTAACCAGCAGTGAGCACACACATACTCCTACATGTTCGTATCCCCACTCTGACACTGACACACAGTCTCAATCCTATCACTACATGGTCTGTATTGGTGAGGGGTAGCGTTACACACTGGTCAAATATCAGTCCTGCTGTATAAAGACAAAGTATCAACAGTTCACAGTTCAACTAGTTATATTTTGAATCCTGGAGTTCAGTCCTGTTAGGGTGAATTTACTGCTTGATAACCATGACTTGCTGAGCCCAAATCACTGAATCTACTGTTACACTGATCATTCATTTTTGCTTAAATGAGTTATATTGATCACATTAGGAAACACTCATTCATTTATGTGTTCAAACTGTATGACAACTCTGATGCTGCGGCTAGCCAAACCTCCTTTGATAATTACAATAAATGTCTATTCAAAAGCTGTCAATCAACCTCATGAGTGGATTAAGGGACCATAACAGACTTATAGTTACATCATGGCATCCATATATCCATCCATTTTCTGTACCGCTTATCCTACACAGGGTTGCAGAGAGCCTGGAGCCTATCCCAGGGGACTCAGGGCACAAAGTGGGGGACACCCTGGACGGGGTGTCAACCCATCGTAGGGCCCAATCTCACACACACACACACACACACACACACACACACACACACACACACACACACACACACACACACCACAAGCACACACAAACACACACACACAACCTCACACATCTATTCAGACACATTACGCACATTTCAGAGATGCCACTCAGCCTACAATGCATGTCTTTGGACTGGAAATCCCAAAACTCAGGGAGAACATGCAAATGCCACATAGAGGCAGGAAACCCCCAACCCCACATCATGGCATATAAAACATTTAAAATATTCCACTGGAAACCAGGAAACAGTAACTTAATATTTTCCACAGTTGATTTTCCACATTGATTGATTGAGAATTCCAAGTTGCGTGTTAAACAACAAAGCACATGCAGAAAATATATGCAACAATCAAAAATGCTTCGGCTGAAGCCATTACTAAAGCAGTCTGATTACATCTTTCTCTTAATCTCCCTATATATACTTTATTTATACTTTATTTATACTGGAATCATGCAAACAACCGTTCACTTGTCCTTGAATATGATAAATGCATAATTGTATGCTAATGTTGCCAAACATCTCTCTCATGTCCTCACCACAGTTTTACTTTTTATTATAATCAGGCTATAATACCCACATAAACACATGCTCAAGTCAGCACTCCAATGCCAGTGTACTGGGATGAAGTGTACTCAGGCCAAGGCTCTCTATCAGCCAAACAAGCAGGAAAAAGCCCTCCATGCAGCTAAAATTATCCTTCCAAAAGAAGCTTCTGTGTGCTGCGTGCTATGAGAAACAGGTCACAAATCTTGCATTAGGGATGGAGGAGGGGGCAAGGTTAGCAAACAGCTCCAACTAAGCTCCCTGCTGTTGGACCAGTATGTGAGCGTGCATGTGTGTGTGTATCAGATTGTGAGGTTACAGTGGGTCTTTATGTGCATTGCAGAAGTCCCAAGGGCTGCAGTCAATTACTGTGTATTATAAAGAGCAAGAGGCTTAGCTACTAAGAACTCTGTCATAGCTCCTTACTTCAGTGCTTCAGATAAGAAGTTTGTTTAGATACTATACATCATAATACATGCTGACTATGTAAATGGTCTTTTATATTGCCTTTTATACTTAATGGTTTAAAGCGCTTTACACTGTTTCTCATTCACCCATTCACACACACACACACACAGGCAACTTGGGGTTCAGTGTCTTGCCCAAGAACACTTTGGCATGTGGGCCGGGAATTGAACCGCCAACCCTACGATTAGTGGACAACCCGCTCTACCACCTGAGTCACAGCAGGGGATTAAGGAGGGGGGAAAAAGTTATTTGTGTTGTCTCATTTTTCACTAGTAAATCTTCAGTAATATTCAAGTGGGATAGGTTTTCCGGATAAATACTTGTTAAGTAATGTTGCCAGAGGGCGCCCGCAAATACTGTGGTGGTGGGTCTTTTTTTTTTTTTTTTTTTTTTTTTTAATATTATTTTTTTTAAAAATAAAAAAAAAAAAAAAAAAAAAAAAAAAAAAACAAAAAAAAAAAAAAATATATAATTTATTTTTATTTTTTTAATAAAAAAAAAAATTAAAAAACCAACACCCCCTCCCCTTTTTAAATTTACTTTTCTCCTTTCTTTTTCCTATCACAAATTAAAAAAAATTCTTTTTTTTTTTTTTCTTTTCTCCGCCCCCCCCCCTCTCCTTCTTACTACTTTTTTTTTATTTATTTTTATCTTTTAACACACCACACCACATATCAAAACTGAAAGAAATTCCAGAAATGACGAGGAAGAAGGTGACTGAAATACATAAGTATGGGAAGGGTTACAAAGTTATTTCAAAGGCTCTGAGACTGCAAATGAGCACAGTGAGAGCCATAAACATAAAACTCAGCACAGTAGTGAACCATCCCAGAAGTGGCCGACCTTCCAAAATTCCTCCAGGAGCACAACAACGACTCCATCAAGACACAAAAGTGACTTGACTCCACTACTAGAAAGACACTGGGCAAAAATGAGATTCATGGAAGAGAGGCAAAGTGAAAACCACCCTTTACCCAGAAGAACATTAAGGCTCGTCTCAATTTTGCCAAAACACACCTTTGATGATCCTCAGACCTTTTGGGAGAATGTTCTGTGGATTGATGAGTCTAAGTGGAACTGTTTATAAGACAGGGGTCCCGTTACATCTGGCATAAACCAAACACAGAATTCCACAAAAAGAGCATCATAGCTACGGTCAAGAATGGTGGAAGTGTGATGGTGTGGGGTTGCTTGGCTGCTTCAGGGCCTGGGCAACTTGCAATAATTGAGGGAAACATGAATTCTGTTCTCTACCAGAAATTCCTAAAGGAGAATGTCTGGTCTTCAGTCCGCAAATTGAAACTCGAGCGTAACTGGATTATGCAGCAAGACAATGATCCAAAGCAAAGGAGTAAGTCCTAGTCCTAGAGGTAAGTGAAAGACTGATCTCAAGTTATCGGAGGTGTTTGATTGCAGTTATTGCTGTTAAAGCTGGCACAACCAGATTTTAAGTCTAAGTGGGCAATTAGTTTTTCACATGGGTGATAGGTGTTGGATAACTTTGTGCTTCAAAAAAACAAACAAACAACAAAAAAAACTGTAGTGTATGTTTACTCAGGTTACCTTTGTTTTTTCTGTTGTATTTCAAATATCTAAACCTATTTAGTATGAGATATACACAAAAACAAAACAAATCAGAATGGGGAAAATAGTTTTTCACACCACTGTCCATGTAAATATAATTTTAGCAATCTTTATAAATCACAGATTTATGCTTGCTATATTCACTTCATATTAATGCACACTGATTGTTTTGACCGTTCTTATTCAGTTCCTCCAGGATTTTGCGATCGTATAAATTAACGCAAAATCAAGCAAACACCACAACATTCAGAGAAGCTTGCAATTCACAGAAAAATCACAAAAATCACAGATTTTCCAAGGTGCATCATGTGACATCATCACCATGTGCATTCAGCCAAAGCCCTCTTCCCAACCTTCCCATTAAAATTAATAATCCAGTTCAAATAGGGCTTGGGCTTGTCTGTGTGCAGGACTGCTCTGCTTCACATCACTGTAGCTGTCTGAGAAAACCTTAATTGCACCGTGATTATTCCCCTCCGGCCACACCCTGAATGGCCCTCCTAATCAGAGTAGCTATTATTCTGATTAGGAGGGCCATTCAAGCCAAGTTGGCGCATAGCCATGAAGCTCTTCTCTGTTTTTAGATCCTTATGAGTGTCATATTCTAATCTCGCTATTTGGGATCCCCTTTGAATAGTGGTCAACTGTCTTAAGACCTAACAACTACAACTATGTGGATTTACACTGAGTTGCCAGTTTATCACATCTATCAAGAAGACCAGACTTTCGAACATCATTTAATGTTGAGTGTTAAAACAGCAAAAACAAGTGACTATGGAATAAGGTAGAAAGGGTTGATTGCAGCAAAACTACTCAGCCATCCAAGTTGCAGCAACTGTGCAGTGCATTACTTTATGATACAACATTCCTGCACAATACATCCAGCATCTTGGCAATTCTTCCTCAGAGGAAATTATGCCATTCTGAAGTCCAAAGTGCAATATGATATGAGATGAGTATATCTAATAAACTGGCAACTAATGGTTTATGAAAGTAAGTGAACTAGTGAACTAGTCCAAAAGTAATTCTGAAGCCAGATTACATAACACTTTAAAGTTATCTAAACTATTACATTATTGATGTAATTTGTAACCCGTATTGGATTAAATTTCCTCAGAAGCCTAAGCTATCCCACACTGAGTGTGTATTAAGATTGCAGTAAAACTAGGTGGGTTGGAGTGGTCCGGTCTAATGCAAAGCTGGGCTGAAGAGTGCTTCAGAGGCCAGTTTTGAATAGGATTATACGTGTAATGATAAAAAAACAGAGATAAGCCATGCGACCCCAGAAGTCAGCCTGTGTTTTGGGTCTTAATATGTTTAGGTCTGAACACTGACTTCCACCATTTAGATAACAAGGATTTCTGTGCTGAAATCTTAGACCTGAGCAGAAAGTTCACAGGATGTATTGGATCAACTCACTCACTGACACGAGTGTGCATTAGATCACTTCTCTCTTGTGATCTCAGGGGCTAAACTAGAGCCCCTCACTGCTAATCACTACAACTAATCCACTTACAGAATGTCTGCCACGAACTGGACCTTTGCAGTCTTGCAAAACAGAAACAAATGCATTGGATAATCCTTTGGGGCTAACACTACTTTGGTCTAAATAGGTATTACTGCTAACACCTCATCCGTGCTGTAATATCCTGCTAACGACTCCAAAAGCCCTCCAGCTTATACTAAGAGGGGGAGGACGGGGCCTATGAACCCTGTTCATATTAAGATACCTTACTGAGCCTATTTAGCAAATACCCGTGGAAGCATGTATAGTAAAAAAAAAAAAGAAAAAAAGACAGTTGTCCTCTTTCAGGTTTTCCATGCTGATGAAATGGGAATTACTGTGACCCTTTCTAGCTCCCACCATAACTAATGATTTTACGTCTCAGCCTGGAGAACTGAATGCTTCATATTATTTACAGTCTATTTATAAAAAAGAATTATTCCTAACCATCCTTTTTCCATCTTTCATGAAGGGTGCGGTGTTCCATGCTTCGAGGAGGCAGAAGTACGGTAACGTCTTTAAAACTCACTTGCTTGGTCGTCCAGTGATCCGGGTCACGGGAGCAGAAAACGTGCGGAAGGTATTGATGGGGGAACACACTCTGGTGAGCGTAGACTGGCCTCAGAGCACCAGCACCCTTCTAGGACCCAACAGCCTTGCCAATTCCATCGGAGACATCCATCGCAAGAAGAGGAAGGTGAGCTCACTTTCACAAAACCACCCATATGCATACATATGAACACACGCTCACACAAAGATATGTGAGTCACGTTAACAAGGGTAGATTAGATTTCCTCTAATACACGAATCGAATCTGTATAGAATACATAATGCATTCGTATAATCGAATACGAATACATTATGTATTCTATACAGATTCAAATGCGTACAGCTTGGCAGGGTATCTCGTTGACTCTAGAGGTGTACAACAATGGACTGAATCAGATATGGTCAGCTTGGTGGGACAAGTGAGTGACCAGACATGAAGCATGCGGGACAAAGCATGGGCGGCTGTGGCGCAGTTGGTAGAGTGGGTTGTCCACTAATCGTAGGGTTGGCGGTTCGATTCCACATGCTGAAGTGTCCTTGGGCAAGACACTGAACCCCGAGTTGCTCCCGATGGCAAGCTAGCAGCGGGTGACTCCACATGCCGAAGTGTCCTTGGGCAAGACACTGAACCCCGAGTTGCTCCCGATGGCAAGCTAGCACCTTGCATGGCAGCTCTGTGTGAGTGTGTGTGTGAATGGGTGAATAAGACACAGTGTAAAGTGCTTTGGATAAAAGCGCTATATAAGTGCACATTTACAAAGAAAAACTACATACATTAAAATGAGTCGCTTTGTGATGCATGTACTCATTCTCATGGGTTGCATTTAGTGATCATTCTTAGGAAGTGCCTGGTCAGAGTTGCAGTGGGTTAAGTTAGGCTGCTGGTTTGTTTATATTTTGGATTGAGATAAAATTGTCAGAAAATATCGAGGGCATGTGCAAACAGGATTAAAAATACAGTCCAAGCACATCTCTACTATAGACTGGTTATGAACTTTCTAGTTGAGCAGGAGCATTTAAAAAATCTGTGACTCTGTCTCCAAACAGACTGTACAGATACATATACATTTCTGCATTCTCTCAATTACACACAGCCCTGTTGGCCTCATGGTGATAAAAGCTGTAATAAAACTTGGTGTACTTGAGTTCTCTTTCTTACTAGTGAATGAGAGATAACAATACAGAAGGCCAGAGAGCAGAGTAGGATCTCTGGGACAAAGCCTGAAACAAAAAAAAGGAAAGAGAGAGATAGGTAGGCTAGATGGAGACAGAGAAGTGAATTTCATTCTGTCTGTCTTGTCCCATCCCACTTTGGCCCCAGATATCAGCTCACTAGCAGAATATTGTCTGACCTATTGTCCAGGTCCAAAATGACTTTTTCTACTTCTGATTCCATCCAGGCTGACATGGGTTCAGGTTTCCCTCACACACCTGTCCCATTAAGGGGTCAGAGAAATGTAATCAGTCTGCTTAATCCTGCAGGCCTGGGGCCTCATGCAAGCCCCACTAATGATCACTAATTAGTCAGCCGCCCCCGACGCACAAAGACGACCTTATCTAAGCTGAGGCCTGTGGCAGTCTGGACAGAAACTGCAGTATCATATGTATACCCATCCATGTTCAAATATAGAGCGAAGTTTAATAATTCACTATTAATGTACTCATATAGGAGCTCAGATATATGATATGGAGCTGAAAATTTGTCTAGCAATCGAATGCTGGTAGACATATTCCATCACCTTTCTGGACAAACGTGTCAGATGAATTCCATGCTTATGTCTTCATTATGTCTGTGATGGAAATTTCCCCCTCAGCACACTTGGAAGCTGTACTAGGATTTTTGCCAATAAGACTCAGCTCTTGATCTACTCCATCACAAAAGCTATGAGGAGAGCTATGAGGAGAGCCTTGTGCTGGCCTGGGGCTTCTAACACTAAAACAACTCTCACAACAATAACACAAACACAGGCCAGGGCAAAACCCTAATTCTTCCTGCTTCCCTAAGACCTTTGGGAGAGCTGGACCCAGGAATTCCCTGGAAGCAAATCTGCTTCCAGAAATCATTCTGTCTCCTGGAAATCCCATATAGAAATTAAGTTATAGATAACTATTGATAGAGTAAATGAACAATTCCATAAGGTGCACTCTCTTAAATGGTTTAAAGATTTAAATAGAAATGCAATTAAATGAATGTCATACATTTTCGGATTTATTTTCACCTTCAGTGTCTTGCTTTGTTCTGCTTATTAGTTGTGCTATATGGACTATTTTCTTCACCTGTTTTTATTGTATATTGCATATTTTCAGCATGTTGACCAAGTAAAAGCAGGTAGAGAGAGGGACAGAGATGGAGGAGTTGTTCAGTTTATTTCTCATGCATGGACGATGATAAGGTGACATGAGGTGTCAGTTACCCATCATTCATTATGACAATGAAGTGAAAAAAGTGAAACTGTTGCATCCACTGCATTGGCCAGTAGAGGTCAGAATCCTTTAATCCTACAGTTTCCCAGCTTTTTGTCAGATTTCCCCTTCTGAATAAGGGATTGTGTTTTAGTTCTGAGAGGGGGAGGAGCATGGAGCTCAGCGTAGTAAGAGTCAGGGAAACACGGAGAGGGGGTGAGAAAAGAAAAAAAGAAGAAAGAAGCCTTTACATTCTGCTAAAACCAGCAGCTTCGAGCTGTTTCATATAATTTAAGACATATGGAAATGATTAAGGCGGGGAAGTTTCAGAAGGGGTGTGTGTGTCTGTGTATATGTCTAAGAGAACACAAGGAGCCCCTCTTTTTGTAATGAAGACAGAGGAGCGGCTTGACTTTTCTCCAGCAATAGATGGAGTGTCCTAAAATCATGTGGGTATGCATTAGGTGTATTAAACTTAAATCTATACTATAGACAGCAGACACAGTGCTTTCCTCTAGGGAAAAGCAAAGCTCTCAAGCACACAAATGAACACGGAATGTATATGAATGCAGTGAATTACATGTGTGTGTGTGCTCTGTAGTGTGCAGGCCTTTACTAAACAGGAGCTAATAGAGGTTTGTCTATGTTTACCGTGTACTTGCCCATGTACACTCACACACCCACCCTTTTTTCTTGAAAGAAAGTGACAGTGATAATTTGTGCAGTGATTGCATGCACACTGGCGGAGTGTAGGAGATGGAGGAACAGAAGTAATCGAGGTAAGCAGGGCAATTAGGGGAAATATTGATCTCACTGCTGTTACATCTACTATGATCTATAAATCTTCATGCTCATTGTTCATTCATTCAGAGCAAAGAAGGAAAGAGGCACGTTTAGATCTGAAATTAGACCAGCACAAGGGCTGGATTTAAGAGAGCAAAGAGATGAGACAGAGCAAAATGCCATGCTGCATAGAGACAGTGAGAGAAAGTAAGAGATGGAGGGAGGACCTGAGAGTTTTGTCACCGGCTCCAACCCGTCATCTTTACAACTCTGGAAAAATGGGGCAGAGCCAAGGTATTTGGGGTGAGATGGCATATAAAAAGTACTATTGTTAGTTGGCAGAGCTGGAGTTTTTAAGGGGGAACATAGATGTTATTTCACCAAACAAACCTGTGCGAATGAGGCACATTTTGAAATGCACTGCTGTAGCCAGGAAAATCTTACCTTCCCTACTCACTCTCTCTCTCTCTGCTGATGGAGAAGGAAACTCTCTCTGTCCAGGTCCACTATAATGGAGGGATAGGGAGAGGGAGGCAATTAAATGCGAAAAGGTCAAAAATAGTGGGGGCTTGTGAGTTAATGAGAATGTTCCATGTCCCTTGATGAAAGGAAAATAAACCATTGCTACAGCTCCTGTTGTGTGGCTTCAGGATAATATTTAGATGACATTTCTAGGCTTATTTCTTTTGAGTTTGACATGAAGTTTTGAAAAGAGAATCCACACACCTTTTTCTTTCTTCCAGAATACTTAATACATGCTTATGTATTTATTTTAGTCTTCACAAGTGTATTTAGGGCAGGACTGAGCTGAAATGCTGGGAGTTAAGCATTTTTTGTTGAGGTTGTTCTTAATTTAAAGAAGTATCAGTCATGGTGGGAGAACCCAACCACATGCTCCTCAATGCCAGGCCCACTTACAGACCAAATTGAGCTCCTTAGTCTGACACATACAGACTTGTCTCTTTATTCATTTTTAAAGAGTGTGCATAATTATATGTCTGTAATATACTAACTGAATTAACAGTAGTAAACAAATAAAATTTTCCTTTCTGGACAGATCTTTGCTAAAGTCTTCAGCCATGAATCACTAGAAAACTACTTGCCTAAGATCCAGCAAGTTATCCAGGAGACGCTACGTGTGTGGAGCTCCAACCCAAAGCCCATCAATGTGTACCGTGAGTCTCAGCACATGTCCTTTCAGATGGCTGTCCGTGTGCTCCTTGGTTTTCGCATTTCCGATGAAGAGATGCACTTCCTTTTCCACACCTTCCAGGAGTTTGTGGACAATGTTTTTTCATTGCCCATTGACTTACCCTTCAGTGGCTACAGAAAAGTAAGTGGCTGCAGAATCACAACACTCAGTGTGCATCCAATCATTAAAAAAAAAAAAATCCTTTGAGACATTATAATTACAGTCTGGTATGTGTCGATGTCTTTGTGTAGGGCATTCGTGCAAGGGACACCCTTCAGAAGGTCATAGAGAAAGCCATTAGGGAGAAGCCACTGTGTATACAGGGGAAGGACTATTCTGATGCCCTGGATGTGCTTCTGGAGAGTGCCAAAGAGAATGGGACAGAGCTCAGCATGCAGGAGCTTAAGGTTTGTGCCACTCCTTACTAATCCTCAGTTTTAGACGGAGCACACAATGTCCATACTCTTTGTTTAAAGTGGGATGTTTGTTAAGAACAAACATTATAATCCCTTATAATCCCTTAGAATAGAAATAGGCAGATTATAAGAATAACAGATCTTAAGCCTGATAAATATAATATATCCATTGCTTTTAGATCTTTCCATTTTTACGGCAAAGTCTTTGTCACAGGCAGTTAAAATAAGATTGTACTTCAGGTATTGATGTTCATTGCAGAACTTACCTTTTGTAATTTTAAACATAATATTCTTTACACATAAAAGTATACATCTCTTACCAAGTTTCTACTGTCATCAGTGTCTTTCCATCATTTCCTCTCTCTGTCACACCAAAACCATGAGTTCAGAGAAGCCAGAATGAGAGAGGTCAAATTTGCACTCCCAATTTTTGACTCTCATACTCTGACACAACTTTGTTACTGCCCTGGGTTATAGAGGCATGCTTCTCCCTTTTCAGACAGGAGCAGACGGGTGGGTCCCTCAGGCCTGTCAACACCGGCTCACTGGCATACCATTTAAACAAATGAAAGCAAAAACCTGACCTGTGCAATATGGCAGCCAAGCCACAGAGGGGAGTGCCCTCCCACTCTCCTTCATAAAACACATGCAAAGCAAGAAAAGACACCAAAGTTGGGGTCATAGGGATTGTTGTACTGTAGGCCATGTCTTTCTCTGAGGAAATTTTAATATTCCAATTACTGTGCTAATATTAGTGGGTCAACATGTTGCCTGTAGGTCTGTGTGGTCACTATCTCTCATCTCTCCTTATCTGGTCTGCAGGAGTCCACCATTGAGTTGATCTTTGCTGCCTTTGCCACCACGGCCAGTGCCAGCACCTCTCTGATCATGCAGTTACTGCGGCACCCAGCAGTGTTGGAGAAGATGCGCGAGGAACTGCGCAACTGTGGCCTTCTGCATGACGGTTGCTTGTGCCAGGGTGAACTGCGGCTTGACACCATCTGCAACCTCAAGTACTTGGACTGTGTCATCAAGGAGGTTTTGCGTCTCTATGCACCAGTGTCAGGGGGTTACCGTACTGCCATGCAGACCTTCGAACTTGATGTAAGTTACAGAGAAGCCATGCTGTGAATTGCTCAAAATGTGTGACAAATTAAAGGAAAAAAATGCTGTGGGATGCATTTAGCTGGCAAGATTTAGAAAAACTTGTCCTCTTAAGAGGGAAGCATCAGTGCAAATCTGTACAAAGTTCTGAAGGTCTTCTTTAGCTTATGATGAAACATTCCTATGCTGATGGGAGTGGTCTCTTTGAATGGTTTAATGAGTATGAAAATGATGTCAATTCATTTGCTACGGCCTTTGTACTCACCAGATCTCAAAATAGAGAATTTAGACAATTGCCACTATCAAAACACTAGTTGAGGGAATCTCTTTCAGAAGAAAGGTGTTTGAAAGATCTATGCTAAGAAATTATGCACTAAAGCTGTTCTGGTGACCCAACAATGTGATAAGACAATTTACGTTGTTTTTTCCCCCCTTTATCTTAAATCATACTTCTATGTTAGATTCTAAACATGTGCCTTTTTAAGAAATGTGCAAATTGTACACTAAAGCAGTCATCTGAGATACAGTGGTCAGCATTTAGTACAGATCCAGCTGTGAAACATCCAATATTTTCTTTGTAGTGCAAAAATTGAAGAAGCGGTCAAACCAAACAAGAATTAGATTATCCTGACAAAAATGAGAATTCACTTGAATGGAAAATGATGCGGGATATGAATGAAGAATTTGCTTCCCGTAGTGCTTCATTAATTTCAAGCTAATCTACGGGAACTTTCTTCCCACAAATTTGCAACCTTGGATGTGTGAGCTGAGAGAAAACAAGAGCTCAGTTACATAATCTTTTGCTTTGCTATTTTCTTAGACCTTTAATTCAGTGATTATGTCTTTGTACTTTGTATATCCACTGCAGATAGACTATATAATCACAGAACCCTAGAAATTTTCTCCTGTCAGTCATAAACCAAGCTAATTCCAGAGCTGATAAAAATGGCTGAAGTTTTCACACTCTAAATAAGACCCTCTGACTGGCTGTAGTGCGACCTCTCAGAGCCAAAAAAAAAATCATCAGTAACATCAGCCAACAAAGATGGCAGTCAAAAACTGACTTTATACCACATGGCAGTATGAGCAATGCACCAGGCAGCAAGACAGACCATCTGTTTTATATGCATGGCAGTTTTTGACAGAAAGATACTGTCTCTGCAGACAAACTGACATTTGCTCATTCACTCGATGTCTCTAGTTTCAGAGAAAAAAAAATTGCACCAAGAACAGAGCAGCATTGATTGAACAGCAATGAGCTGTCTTTAGAGCATCAGTGCTGCAGAATAACTGTTGCTTGTAGTTTACAGTTATTAAAAAAACAAACTATCAATTTAGCTAGCTAATAATAATTTTAGAATATATTAAATTAAAATTCTCACTTTGTTTCTTTCTTCTGTTTCTCCACCTCTCATACACAGGGTGTGCAGATTCCTAAGGGTTGGAGTGTTATGTACAGCATCCGAGACACTCATGACACATCGGCTGTTTTTAAGGACGTGGCGGCCTTTGATCCTGATCGCTTCAGTGCAGAACGCAGTGAGGATCGCGAGGGCCGCTTCCATTACCTGCCCTTCGGTGGTGGTGTGCGCTCATGCTTGGGGAAACAGCTGGCCACGCTCTTCCTCAAGTTGCTGGCTGTAGAGCTGGCCGGGGGGAGCCGTTTTGAGCTGGCCACGCGGACGTTCCCACGTCTGATCTCCGTCCCTGTGGTCCACCCTACTGATGGCCTCCGAGTCAAGTTCTTTGGCCTTGACTCAAACCAGAACCAGATAATGTCCAAGACAGATGAGATGCTGGGTGCCACTGTGTGAGAGAAGAAAAGGGGATGAAGTGGATGAGAGAGTTATTTTTAACAGTTATGGTTAATTTTGTTGTTTTTTTTCAAGCAGCAAAAATCTAGCGAGTTGAGAGAGACACTCTTCTTTTTGTTTCAAGATGTCACTTTTGTTTGCCAAAAATGTACAGTCTATCTTTTTCTATAAAATTGTAAAAAGAAAAAAGAAAAAAAAAGGCATAATTAAAAAACAAACAAACATAAATGTATTGCAGAGACCATTAAATGATGCTAAGACCATTAAGTTATGCTGTGAGAAGGAGGGCACAAGATGAAAGAATGTTAAAAGGAGGACTGTAAGTTTCAAAAAGAAAGAGGGATGTTATGTGTGTCCAGCTAAGTAGATATCACAGGGTATGGGCAAGTTTGTGCTCACAGTGAAGTGAGGACACAAAGAATCATTCTTATTATAGCCTGAGGTCTAGTACAGGGGTATTTTTCAGGGTTTGTGCGTGGTTGTGTGTGTGTGTGTGTGTGTGTGTGTGTGTGTGTGTGTGTCTATTTGGAGGGGTGGGGTGGCTTCACACATGTAGGAATGTAGAAAACAGTGTAAGCTAGAAAGAATCAGAGGAGGGTGTAATTACTCAGGTGTGTAAGTAAATTAGGAGGACTGTCCAGACTAACCCTATACTATGTTCTGTACCTGCACATAAGTGAAAATTTATCATATTATTACTTCAAACAGTGTGTGCATGTTTGTGTGCGTGTGTGTATGTGTTTCTGAGAGAATGAGAGAGAGAAAGAGAGAGAATGTAAAAAAAAAAAATACTCAACCTGTGTGCTATTATAATTGTTTTGCGTTTTTCCCCCCATTGATGTCACATTGAATTCTCTCTCTATTGTCTCCATAATGTCAGGTTGCATCAGGTGTATGTGTATGTCTGAATAGACATGGGACTCTCGAAACAAGCTATATTTTGGGGAACGGAGAAAGTTCATACTTCCAAGTGTATATTCAAAAAAGATCACTACAGAACACAATTTATAGGCCACCATATTTGCTGCTTGAGAGTCAGGATGTTATTCACGTGTTGGAGCAGAGCACTGTCTGGCCTCTGCTGAGAGAGACTGTTATTTTTCCTGCTGCTCCACCTTGCAACACTATGATGCAAATGGAAAAAAAGGTCATTTGATGAAGAAAACAGATTTGACAGATCATCAGTGTTTTTTTTTTTGTCAAATGGAACCTTCAATGCCACTTCACACGAACTATTTATGTGAGTGACTTGCAGTAAGATTGAAAGAGGGGGCACTAGGACCTTTGGTGGAATAAAATTAAAACCCTATGGAGGACCTTTATCACTTCTTTCACACATCATGCGAAGGATTTTTTTTTTTTTGATAAAACATGCCACTGATCTTTCTATTATTAATAATTGAATGAAATGAAATAAAATCTGCTGCTTCAAATGTACCGCTTTCTAACAGGAAGTAGATAGCTATGGTAGTCTGCAAGTGAAATTTGCCTGTTCTACATGCAAATGATGATTGTGTAGCCAAATAGCGATTGGGAAATCATTGCATTGTCTAATATTTTAATATTATTACTATTAATATTATTGTAATAAATATTATTTTAAGTGTTATTTTTGTTATATTTCAGAATAGAGTTCTAGTATAAATAAAGTTTGTTGGTAAATATTGTTATATTTAGAATGACATAAATGGCAGTTATATTGTAAACAGTGTTTAAATGTTAATATGGTTTTATGTTATTATAATTATTCTATTATCATTATTACCATCATTGCATTTAGTTAATATTAATAAACACAGAAGCACTTGTGGGGTATGTTTATATTGAGTGCCATGCGACTACATGTTGATTATTGAGTCTGTAAATAATATTTTTATTTTCTTTTTACAAATCCACATTTCACTTAGTTTAAATATGAATGTTTTATCTCCCTTTTCATTTTTGTTACAATGGTTCTTAAATGTACTTGGCAATTTTATAAACCCCTGTAATAAACTATAATGTGAAAAGCCACTACATGTGACTTTTATTTGCTGTTGTAAATCATATTGGGTGGCATAGTGGAACTGCGGGTAGTGCTGCTGCCTCATAGCTCCAGGGTCTCAGGTTCAAAGTTCTAAGCTCGGGTTGGGTTACTGTCCATCTGGAGTTTCACATGTTCTCTCTGTCTCCATTTGAGTTTCCTCCTACCTCCCAAAACATGCCAGTAAGATACTCTAAACTGCTTGTAGCTATGAATGTGTATGTGCATGGTGCCCTGTAAGGGACTGGTGTTGCATCCGGGCTGCATTCCCACCTCAGCTGTGTTTATGCAATTAATTGTATTCACGGTAACTTTGATCAGGATAAAGTGGGTACTGAAGATGAATGAGGAATTTTTTTTAACTAATACTGTTTAACATAGATTTGTTTTACAGAAACATATAAGATATTTAGAAAACAACAAATCTGCTGCATCAACCAAAGAATGAGGTTCCCTGGGAAGTTTTTTCAGCATGCAACACAAGTTTTTGATTATGATTAAACACAGTTCATTTGTCAACCACAGTTATTTGTCATTGTCCCACATTAAGCGGAGACCACAGAACACTCTTTTGATGATCTGTGGTGAAACCTTGCCTTCAGTTAATCCTTGTTTTGTGACAAAGAAAGAAGTGATTAATTATATTGCATTGCCTCCTTTCATGCTGTGTCATATTGATGAACCAGGGTCATTCATGCACACGAAGGTACATTTTTCAGCATACAGACCGTCTACAGTCGAATTACATCATATTTCCTCCATAATGATCTGTTTAATCGTCACTGCAGGCACACACACAAACACTGACTTCCTCTCTCTTTCAAGTGGAGCGGTGCAGGGAACAGCCACAGAGCACAGTTCAGCACACAACAGCAGAAATCCAATAGAAGCAAGATGTGTCGACTGGCATGTTCGCATCAGAGTTGGTACACAGACATGATTGGCAAAACACTGACACAGCCAAAATTTGTTGACATTTTCTGTTTTTCTTTAGCACAGAATGTACTACAGGATACTTATGAAATCGTTATACAAGTACAATCATATGTGAGCGGAAATGGTGATATTAGCATTTCTTGTGGATTATATGAATAAATATTATTTACTGATTAATATAATTCCTTTATTGCTTTATTAAACTTTACTGGATAATGATGGAGTGATAGAGTACATAACAAAAACCAAATGCTAAGTGTATAACTTTGAGACCTGATGAATGATATAACAGATTGATCTCTTGCGTAGTTAGAGTACAACTATTATAAGTAGTACAAGTAGTCAAAAAATAGGTGGGCCTGGGGGAGTCATAATAACCTCAAGGGGCCAAGCATTGACAGGAAGCCTTTGGCCCAAGAAACTAGGAAATAGTTGGAAGCTGTGGAAGCTGTGTTCTAAGTCTCAGATTTCATTCAGATCAATGATGATGATGATGATGATGATGATGATGATGATTATAATAGAGATTTTTGCTGGTATTGGCCAAGAGCACAAAACAGAGAACAAATGTTCTCTGCAGGACAATTTTTACACTTGGATGCACAAAACTGGATGAAATCTTTGTACATTATGGACACACACACACACACACACACACACACACACACACACACACACACACGCACACACACACACACACACACACACACACACACAGAGCCATGTGAAACATTAAGTACACCCCATGGAAATTGTTGGCTTTTTGGACATATTTGGACAAGTAAACATTTGACCCTCTTTGAAACATTGCCTATTAATAAAGTGCCTAATGCCTAGTAATAAAACCACAAGGAAAATTAGCTTTTTCAATCATTTATTCAACAGAAATATCAATAGATGTTATATTCTTCTGTGGAAAAAGTAAGTACACCCTTGGCCTCAGAAGATATAATTGTTCCCTTTAGCAGAATAACTTCTTATAGGCATTTGACTTAATTGTCCACCAGGCTTGCTGGAATTTCTGAACACTCTTCCAAGCAGTATTCTTGTAATTGCAAGATGTTTGAGGGTTTTCTTGTATGTACTGCCCGTTTCAAATCCCCCAGATTTCAATGGAATTCAAATCTGGGCTTTGACTAGGCCATTCCATAACTCTCCATTTCTTCTTTCTGAGCCATTCCTTGGTGGATTTGCAAGTTATCCTGTTGAAAGGTTCATTTTTGGTTAAACTTCAACTTTTGGACAGGTGGCCTCCTCTTGAAGCACACTTTGATATAATGTAGAATTCATAGTTGCATAAATTAATGCAAGCTGTTCAGTCCCTGAGGCAGTGATGCAACCCAAAACCATAACATTTCCACTACTCTGTTTCACAGTTGGTATGAGGTGCTTCTCCTAAAAAGCTGTCTTTGGACAGCGCTAAACATGTCTGCTGTTACTGTGCCCAAACAACTCTATCTTTGATTTGTCTGTATAGAGCACATTATTTCAAAAGGCCTGGTCTTTGCCTATATGCTCATTGGCAACTGTAGTCTTGCAAAATCTTCAAAATGTCTATATTACTCAACAATCTTGATTGAATTCAATATTTTAGCATATCAAATGATCAAATGTCTCACTTCAGTATCATTAATTTATCTCAAACTCTGATTTCTGATTAACAACCCCCTTATTATATTTTTTTTTTTCCCCCCCAAACCACACCTAAAACACAATTATGAACCCCATGCATCAATTAGTGTGTGTTAGGTGTTTGTGTAGTCACCATTTTAATGCTCTGAAAGATTAACGTTCATTGGATAACAGGCTTTTAACGCATAGTGACACTGGGAGTTGAAATGGGCTCTTTGTAAACCAAAAAAAGAAAGACTTCACTGGGATTAAGTGGTCTAGTCCCTGAGGCAGTGAAGCAACCCCAAACCATAACATTTCCTCCACCACAAGGTGTATGAGGTTCTTCTACTAAAAAGATGTCCTTGGTCAGCACAAAATATGTCTGCTGTTACTGTGCCCAAACAACTCTATCTTTGATTCGTCTGTACAGAGCACATTATTCCAAAAGGCCTGGTCTTTTCCTATATGGTCATTGGCAACTGTAGTCTTGCAAAATCTTTTTCATGGCACACTTCCCATGCAGGTCAAATTTGTGCAATCTCTTTCTGTTTGTAAAAGCGTGCACTTTGACACCAACAGTTGCAAGACTTACTAGCAGATCTTGTGATGAAATTTTGGGGTTTTTGGAGACTGAATCTGAATTTGCTGGGTCCGCCAGTCCTGGACAAATTGGCAGTCGTTTGAAATCTGAACCATTTGTAGATGATTTTCATTTACTGCAAAATGTCAGTTTTATGTGTCATTTGATCGAGTGTATCACCTTTATTGATAGGCAAAAAGGATCAAATGCTTGCGTGCCCAAATATGTTTAAAAACCCAACAATTTCCATGGGGTGTACCAATTTTATATACATGACTGTATATATATATATATATATATATATATATATATATATAAAATGACCCACTTTTTTACCCAATCAACCATCTCTACACCAGTCTCATTATCCACAATTCCCCACAGTGACTCCACTTGCTCTATGCTTCTTATCAGCTCATATAAAGAACAATGGACTCCTTTCAGCTTCCAACCCCCACAAACCTCCACCTCCAAGCCAGGAATTCTGATTTCCGACCGCAGTGTCTGGGAGTGTGCCTGGGAGCAGATATTTGGACAACATGGAGATGCGTTTAGGGTGATTGGATTCTTTCATTGTTCTCTGAGGAAAATGCTCAATAAGGGAGCCACAGTCCCTGCTGGCCCTCGACCTCTCAGAGCCAGCAAGTCCCTCATCTCCACAACATTCTTGAGGAGGTTTCAAATGTTTGTATTTCTGCAGCAGACATTTTGCCAATTTTCCTCAATTAGGCACACAAAGGTTTCATTGAGCAGATATAGAGATCCTTGGGCATGCTAGCCTCATGCTTTTAAGTGCAGTGCTATGATGAGGAAATAATGTAGTGTTTTGTTATTCATGGATGTATCATTTGAAATTAGATATATCCAGGCAAAGAGTGGTATATGGGGGAGGGGGGTTGGGGGGTATCAGTCCAAAAATAAGTTTCTTTTTTTGTGTCTAACTTTGTTTAAAGAACAAATACATCTTACAAATGCTGTTTTACTTAAGGCATTAAAGCAACATAATAACATCCATCCATCCATCCATCTTCTACCACATACTCCTTTTCAGGGTCACGGGGAACCTGGAGCATATCCCAGGGAGCATCGGGCACAAGGCGGGGTACACCCTGGACAGGGTGCCAGTCCATCGCAGGGCACAGCAACATAATAACATTTCTGATACAATTAAATCTTTATAAGACCTGGCTCCAACAGTTTATCAGCAAAACAGATTAACTTAAAATGAACGTAATCATTTGTACTATTTAACACAAAACATGCATTGCTGAACTATTGCTAATGCTGAAATCTTTTTATTATTTTGATTATTATTATATTTTATTTATAATAATAGTACATTGTCATGTTAATCATGAGAAAATCTACAATCTCCCAGTTCTGCAGTTGTTCATCAGGGCACCAGTGATGTGAACAAGGTTGGTTTGCCAAAAAATGTACTAATATTGGAACATGCATCATCACAAAGCCTTAGCAATGCACATTTCCAATCTGGAAGTAATTGCTACAAGCTGATGTGGGCTTTAAGCCTTCAGCTGTAGAGGCAGATGAGTGTGTTGACAAGACTTTAAGATGTGAGTCCATGTTTGAACCAAGTCTGAACTGCGGCCGTTCCCTAAGGAAATACCATTAAGGTATATGTGGTTCCATAAGTATTGAAGAACTCTTTACCGAGTAGAGCTGCAGTGCAGACTAGCAATATTCCAAAACCAGTATAGAACATTATACACGATACTCTTACTGAACATTACTCAGCTGATTCAAAAGTCTGAAGGTCTGATTCTTTAAATCTCCAGGAAGTCCATTTGAAAGACTTTATATATGTAGAACTTGCAGGAGTAGTGTTGATATACATATAAAGCACACTAACCGTTTCAACATGCCCCTTAGACAACGATAAAAATGATCCCTTTCTGCTTCACTTTCTTTTCTCTCTAAATTCACAATCCTCCCATTGTACTTCGGATCTGGCAGACTAAGTGCACAGCCTCTTACTCCTGATTGTATTCTGACAGTGAGTGGGCTCAAGACTGTGTATAAGTTTGTGCGTGTGTGCATACGTGTGTGTGTGTGTGTGTGTGTGTGTGTCCATGTATGTGTATATGTGTTCAATGTTGTTTATGAACAAAACCTTTCAGAGGAAAGGAAACAAAGTTCTGTTAATCGCCTGTGGTCTGCCTCTTAAAAAATGATTCAATCTGGGATCGTTTTTGGGATTAATAGTTGGAAACCAACTACATGATTCATAAACACTCACCAGGAAAGACTTGGACAACAATCTCCAGTCCAATATTGAGGAGAGAAATCACACCACTTCTTACAATGAATTATTTTTCCTATTTGCTAAGTACACTGTGAACATGGTGGTTTTATTATTATTATTATTATTATTATTATTATTATTATTATTATTATTATTATTATTTTTAATGAATGGGCCCATATCATAAAAGGATCATAATAATAGTCATAATAATAGTTACTAAATTCATAAAAAGGTTTGAGGGTTCTACTGTAGATTGAACCCTTTTTTTTTGGCTAAGAGGATGCAGCTATACTGTCTGCTCTGTCGTCCTCCTATGCTTTCTCTTACATGCCACGAGAAACTGGCAGTGGTCGTGGTACAGGTTTGCTTTTGTCTCAGAGACGGTGCGTCGCATCTCTTGCATTGTTTCATCTCAACATCTCATCATTTGAATTCCATGCTGTTACTGTCATCTCTCCAGCCAGTTCACATCTTTTGCCCTCCTGGCTCCCATAGAAACTGGAATCCTCCAACCTTTCCTACTGATGTCACCTCTCTCACTCTCCTTGGGGACTTTAACCTCCCTTCTGACAAGCTCCAGTCATCCTGCCTTGTCTCTCTTTTGCACTCTTTTAACCTGATATTTAACAGCAGAACCCCAACGTACAAGGGAGGAAATGTCTTGCACCTGGTCTTCAGTTGGCCCTCCCCAGCTGTAAATATCAATGCTACCCCACTCCACCTTCCAGATCACCACTTTGTATCCTTCACCCTTACCCTCTCTGCACTGCCTGTCACAAATTGTTCATACCCCCCCAGTCGCTGCAATCTCCACTCAATTTTTTATCCCTCCCTGGCTTCAACCCTTCCACATCCTGACTCCTTTTCTCTCTATCTCTTGAATCAGCCACCGACACTACTTCATAAAATGACTTCCTCTGTCCTATATCTTCCAAACCTAGGAAGTCTTTGCACCCTACTCCTTGGCTGTCAGATGTATTAATTCCCAATCAGAGAGAATTAAGTGCAGCTGAATATCCTTGGAGCTGTATCCCCTCATTGAGTCCAAGGTGATCTCACTGGGCAACATTCAGACCACATCATCTGACAGTGCATGCAGGCTTGGGGTAGTTCTGGACAACCGAGTATCTTTCTTTCTCACATCGCTCACCTGACTCCATCATACATGTTTCTCCTTTATAACATCAGGAGAATCCGGCCTTTCCTGTTCACAGAAGCCACTCAGGTGCTTGTTCGGTGCCTCTCACGATTGGACTACTGCCACTCACTCCTGGCAGGTCTGTCTTTGTTCACCATCTGACCCTTGATCCAGAATGTAATTAATCCAGAATGCAGAATGCAGCTGTAAGACATTTTTTCTTCCTCCCCATGCTCTCCAACACTACTCCGATGCTATGTTCCCGCTGGCTTCCTGTAGCTGCCCACATCAGATTGAGAGCACTTTTGCTTGCCTACAAAGCCAAAAACAGCCCACCGCTCACCTGCCTTAAGACACTTATCACGCCCTGCCCTGCACAATGATCCTTTCGAGCCTCTAGGACAGCTTGGCTGTAATCACTGTCCCCTAAGATAATAAATACCTAATAAAGCTTGTGAAGAAAAAAAGAGCATGATTGGATGTGTTTAGTAATGGCTGAGTTCAAAATCCATACTACAATCATACTAAGTCCAAATAATACACCACATCATGTATAATTTACCATTAGCAGTACTTATAGTAATGTAGTATTTAGATATTTTCAGTGCAGTGGTTTGGGACATAGCCCATAGCCTTGAAAATAAGCGTGTGGAGCAGAAAAGGGAAAATAGATGAGAAAAAGAATTTAAAAAAGGATGTTTGTTAAATCTTATCGCACTTGTGGCAATTTGGACAGGCAGTTTAAAAGCAAAAGCAAAACAAAACTCACTCCAGACACTCACAGCACAGCCCAAGAGAAAACACATAAATATATACAAAGAATTGGAGAATATAAAGAATTGACTCAAAGAAGCTAGCAAGCAGGCAGAGATAATTTCAACATTTAGTCCCTTCAAATAATGCATTACATGATGATCCTGATTAGCATTCTGCTTAAGTGTTGCCAATATACATATTTTTGCCAACAGTACTGTACTTACATTTTGCTATAATGTGTCAATGCTGAATGTAACTGCTAAACTTACTAAATTCAGTGGCAAATGAAGAAAGCAAGTGCTATAGCTGCTGAAATTGCTGATTTTATCCTGTGGATATACCACAGACATGTAGTTGTTTATTCTGCCACCATCTGAACCCCACCTGAGGAGGTGCTGAGAGAAAAATCTTGCTTGGGGCCTCCATGTTCTATATGGTTTAGATAGACTTAATTTAAAAAAAAAAGTGCTTAAGAATAGTTCAAATGTAAAATGAATTTGATACAGCTGTTTGAGTTTTCTGTCACAAATTAGGATGGTCCTTTCACCAGAAATCAGTTTCTCATTACGTTCTTCACCCCATTTACCATGGAGAATGCAAAATAGGATTGAGCCCATTGTAAATGATCACTGATGACACAACAAGGCTCGGTTGCTTTCCTATCTCCATTAGCACTCTCTCTCTTTCTTTCTTTCTTTCTTTCTTTCTTTCTTTCTTTCTTTCTTTCTTTCTTTCTTTCTTTCTTTCTTTCTTTCTTTCTTTCTTTCTATATCTCTCTCTCTTCTCTCTCTCTCTCTCTCTCTCTCTCTCTCACACACACACACACACACCCCTATCTCACACACAACTCTCTCTCACACACGTCATCAAACATTTTGAATAGAAGTTTCCATCTGTCTCACTCTTTCAATCTTTCTCTCTGATTTCTTGCTCTCATTTTCTTTCTCTGAGTGTACATGTATACTGTACCTACCTCAACTGTTGTCTCAAACACACACACACACACACACACACACACACACACACACATAAGCACACGCACACACACACACTGAGCGGGTCTGAAATTTTTTTTCCCTCTCAGTCCTGATATTTAAATGTGTTGCTAATCCATGACTAATATTAAGAACTAAAAGATATTTAGTAAAATATAGTTCAGAACCTAAAGCATACTATAAAAGTGGAACTTCTACTTACTTCCTCTATCAACTGCTTTCTTGAAGATGCACACAACTCAATCAGCTGCAGTGAATATCTGCTACTCTTGGTTTAAAAGTTCATGTCTAGTAGCATCAAGTCAGGTCACAGTCCAGACCAAAATCAGCAACGATTTCTGGAAAAGATTTACACAAAATAAACATCAGATGTTCATACCTCTCCTGCTTCATCACAGCCTCGTAATGATGACTGGATATGCAAAGATTTACTATCAACAAGAGACAGAATTCCCAGAATAAAGGGGGAAATATGGCTATGAGCTGCAAGTTCAGACATGGTTCTGGACAGACACTGAGGAGGTGTCACTAATCTGAACTGGTGGAGAAGGGCAGCCAAACTTTCCCTTGCTTGTGTTTTCATAGACTCTCTGCACAGATTTTGGAACATGCTAAGCTAATTAGTGTTTCACCTCAGGTATTTTCCTTTTCTCAGACAAAGACAGAGGCTTCTGATGAGTCTTTCATCATCTGACAGAAGCTGTGGTCATCCCACTCAATACAAACATTGTAACACTTTACATTAATGTTCCCTTAACCAAAGTTATTTAACACTTTAGTTAACATGAACAAACCTTAAATAACTTCAGCATTAACATACAACAAGCAACATTAACAAAGTAACTAAGACTTGTATTACCGGATGTTGATATTTCGTGTTGATATTTCTGTAAAGCTGCTTTGAGACAATGTCTACTGTAAAAAGCGATATACAAATAAAATTTAATTTAATAGAATGTTTTCTTTATATAATAAATAAATAAACCATTGTTCATATAAACACTAAATAAAAGAAAGCCCAAGATGAACAATATTAGCCTGCACCTTAACGTTTGTAATTGTTTGACTGAGGCTGAATATCAAGTTCTAATATTTAAAAGCAGAGATTCAGAGTTCAGTGTTTATCAACATTTAGGAACATAATGTGATTTAATATATACAGTGGGGGAAAAAAGTATTTGATCCCCTGCTGATTTTGTACGTTTGCCCACTGACAAAGAAATGATCAGTCTATAATTTTAATGGTAGGTTTATTTGAACAGTGAGAGAGAGAATAACAAAAAAAAAAAAATCCAGAAAAACGCATGTAAAAAATGTTATAAATTGATTTGCATTTTAATGAGGGAAATATGTATTTGACCCCCTCTGCAAAACATGACCTAGTACTTGGTAATGACTTTCATTTTCATTTTCAATGCCCTGGCTGAGGGAAGGAGGTTCTCACCCAAGATTTGACGGTACATGGCCCCGTCCATCGTCCCTTTGATGCGGTGAAGTTGTCCTGTCCCCTTAGCAGAAAAACACCCCCAAAGCATAATGTTTCCACCCTCATGTTTGATGGTGTGGATGGTGTTCTTGGGGTCATCGGCAGCATTCCTCCTCCTCTAAACACGGCGAGTTGAGTTGATGCCAAAGAGCTCCATTTTGGTCTCATCTGACCACAACACTTTCATCCAGTTGTCCTCTGGTGGTCAGATAAATCTATAAATCTACCCTTAATATTATGGACTGATCATTTATTTGTTAGTTGGCAAATGTACAAAATCAGCAGGGGATCAAATACACCCCCCCCCCACTGTATATATATAAATATAAATATATATATATATACAGTGGTGTGAAAAAGTGTTTGCCCCCTTCCTCATTTCCTGTTCCTTTGCATGTTTGTCACACTTAAGTGTTTCGGAACATCAAACCAATTTAAACAATAGTCAAGGACAACACAAGTAAACACAAAATGCAATTTGTAAATGAAGGTGTTTATTATTAAAGGTGAAAAAAATCCAAACCATCATGGCCCCTGTGTGAAAAAGTGATTGCCCCCTAAACCTAATAACTGGTTGGGCCACCCTTAGCAGCACAACTGCAACCAAGCGTTTGCGATAACGTGCAATGAGGCTTTTACAGCGTCCTGAAGGAATTTTGGCCCACTCATCTTTGCAGAATTGTCCTAATTCAGTTACATTAGAGGGTTTTCGAGCATGACGCTTAACGCCTTTTTTAAGGTCATACCACAACATCTCAATAGGATTCAGGTCAGGACTTTGGCTAGGCCACTCCAAAGTCTTCATTTTGTTTTCTTCAGCCATTCGGTGGTGGACTTCCTGGTGTGTTTAGGATCATTGTCCTGCTGCAGAACCCAAGTTCGTTTCAGCTTGAGTACACGAACAGATGGTCGGACATTCTCCTACATGATCTCTTGGTAGACAGCAGAATTCATAGTTCCTTTTATCACAGCAAGTCTTCCAGGTCCTGAAGCAGCAAAACAGCCCCAGACCATCACACTACCACCACCATATTTTACCGTTGGTAAATAATTCTTCTTATATGAAATGCAGTGTTCCTTCTATGCCAGATATACTTGGACACACACCTTCCAAAGAGTTCCACTTTTGTCTCATCGGTCCACAGAATGTTGTCCCAAAAGTCTTGGGGATCATCAAGATGTGTTGTGGAGAAATTGAGACGAGCTTTGATGTTCTTTTGTGCTCAGCAGTGGTTTTCTCCTTGGAACTCTGCCATGCAGGCCATTTTTGCCCAGTCTTTTCCTGATGGTGGAGGCATGAACGCTGACCTTAACTGAGGCAACTGAGGCCTGCAGTTCTTTGGACGTTGTTGTGGGGTCTTCTGTGACCTCTTGGATGAGTCGTCGCTGCGCTCTTGGGGTAATTTTGGGCGGCCGGCCACTCCTGGGAAGGTTCACCACTGTTCCATGTCTTGCCCCATTTGTGGATAATGGCTCTCACTGTGGTTTGCTGGATTCCCAAAGCTTTGGAAATGGCTTTATAACCCTTTCCAGACTGATAGATCTCAATTACTTTCTTTCTCAATTGTTCCTGAATTTCTTTGGGTCTCAGCATGATGTGTAGCTTTTAAGGATCTTCTGGTGGACCTTACTGTGTCAAGCAGCTCCTATTTAAGTGATGCCTTGATTGTAAAACAGGTGTGGCAATAATCAGGCCTGGGTGTGGCTAGAGAAATTGAACTCAGGTGTGGACAACCACAGTTATAGTATGTTTTAACAAGGGGGCAATCACTTTTTCACACAGGGCCATGATGGTTTGGATTTTTTTCACCTTTAATAATACACACCTTCATTTACAAATTGCATTTTGTGTTTACTTGTGTTGTCCTTGACTATTGTTTAAATTGGTTTGATGTTCTGAAACACTTAAGTGTGACAAACATGCAAAGGAACAGGAAATGAGGAAGGGGGCAAACACTTTTCACACCACTGTATATATATATATATATATATATATATATATATATATATATATATATATATATATATTATAATATTTTATATTTATATATTATATTATATATGACTTTATATTTAGTCATGATTTGAATAATTTGTATTTAGTTTACATTTAGATAACTGTCAATTAATAAGTGTTACTTACATACGTGGTTTGTTAACCATCCAGAAAAAGGAGATTTACCATTCAGACCAAGGTAGTTGCAATTAAGAGGAACTTGGTCTTGCTTGTAAAATAATAAGAATTTAATTTAACAAAGGTTAATGTTAGGGTTAGCAGTGGGGTTAGCTATCGTAGCTTATGACTTTTTCACATGAAATTGATTTAATCAGCTCTCCCTCATTCAAAGAGCAGTTTGCATGCAGGCTTATAAACATACAGCTTTTGGGCTCAAAGCTCCTGTCTTGGATGAAATCAATTGAGATTTATCCTTGGGGTGGCTGTGGATCAGGTGGTAGAGCAGGTTGTCCACGAATCTTAGGGTTGCTGGTTCACATGACTCCACATGCCAAGTGTCCTTGGGCAAGATGCTGAACCCCAAGTTATTCCCAAAGGCAAGTTGGCACCTTGCATGGCAGCTCGCCTACCATTGGTGTGTGTGAATGAGACACAGTGTAAAGCGCTTTGGATTAAAGTGCTATATAAGTGCGCCATTTACCTTGGTGCATTATGAACAAAATGGGTAAAATCTTGCAGTGGTGCCAGTCAGAGTTAGATAATTCAACCATCTAAAACATAATTAACAACTAAGGTCAAACACATTAGGTCTGTTAAACTTAGATAAATGTAATTTAGTGCCACATGTAGTGCTCAGTAGCCAAAAGGACATGTCTAGTCTTTTTAAATTTTTATATAAAAGATGTTTTTTGTAAAACAGTCTTCTTAGGAAAATTGGTCCACTCCAAGATATAAAAACATGCACACAGTGGCCATGCTGTGTGCCTTGACAATAAATACCCATGGTATACGAACACTACTGATAAGCATATCAGCGCAAGAAGAATTTGAATAACATAAATATACAGTGTAGATATAATATTGGATTATATATATATTAATTATATATATACACAAATTAATTTCACTTTTTTTTATATATATATCTGCAAGTCTGAGGAAAGTGAAATTAATTTGTTTGCAGAATAATATACATCATGCAGGGATTTTGTCATGCAGGGATTTTGTCCTTGTTACTCTTGTTGTCAATTTGGGATGAACTGTCTTAAATCAAGGAGCCAGTTCTTAAAAAAAATTATTTGTATTGAAACATGAGCAGATGTTATGTTCAGAGGCATTTACATATTACTCTATTGTATTTTAAATTAGATTTTGGTTGATAAAAATGCTAAGAATCCTTCAGGGTGATTAAGGGTATAACAAAAAAATCATGAAACTGTTACTGCTTAAAAAAAAAAATTATAATGAAAACAACCAACCTCCCTAATTGATTAATAAACTAATTAACAAACTGCCACTATGTGCTTATCAGGTACTTTGTCTATGAAACTGTAATTAAAAAAGACTTCAAAAAGTCCAGCCATGGGACATCCAAAGCAAATTGGTCTGGAGTCTGGGGTCTGCTCTCTCGAAAAACAATCTGATGACTCATTCCAGGCCTCTGGTTTTAATAGTAGTCCTGATTGTTAAAAATAAACTCTCCTGGGCTTATGAAATCTGATTGATTAATACAGTTTTAAAGGCAGTACTGAAGCCTTGGCTGAATTAAGTTTTCATTAATGTTGTTACCTCCTTTGCTGGCAGGTGTTTGTAAAAGACGAGCTTTTTCTCTCTGTACTGGAAACACATGTTTTATATCCTTGCTCCCCAATGAAGTTGTGGAAGAAATATTCTGCGGTCCTGAAAGGGAGCAAAACTGTTGTTGAGATGGAGGAGTGAAATGAGCTGGGTCAACATATTATAAATTGAAAGATGAAAAGGCAGGAGGATGAGAGGAGGAAGACGAAAGATTAATAATGGTAGTAGAGAAGGGAAAGGATGGCAAAGAAAACAAGGGAAACTGGAGACAAACTGTAATGTAAAAGAATAATAACAGACTGATGGAGAAGTGGAAAGCTCAGCAATTCCACCCAGTCATGTCAGTAAGTGTCAATCTGAATCCAGTAATTGGTTTCATATTTGGGTGCGTATGATACACCAATATGGATCTGCAGGGAGCTGCCATGCTGACCAGACAGCCAAAGGTGCCTTTGTAAAGAGGAAGGAGTGAAGAACGTGGAAGGAGGAGGAGGAGGTGAGGGGCTGTGTTAACTCGAGAAAGTGCTCTTGATCTTTGCTAGGCTCCTGATACTGGAGACCTCCCAAGGGTCACCACAGGAACTCTCCTTCACCTCTGAGTAGCTTCCACCTTACTGATCCTGTCTACTGATGCACGCACACTCACTTGCTTGTAGCCATGCACTAAAAAAGAGGGATTGGATCCAGATGATCCGGACAGAGACAGAAGGAGACATATTGAACACTGAACTGAACTCATCTGTGTCTCTTGTGTTCATCTGTGATCTTTTATAAGGTCACTACATTGTAGCATCATGCAAAAAGCCTTATGTTATGGCTTTCTTCGAGTTGGCCTGTTAAAAAAAATTGTTGGAATATTTGAAGGAATACAGAATACATCTGGCCACTTAATGCGGTGATGTAGTTAGTTTTATAGGAACTATGCATTAGCTGTTGTTATATTTTGACGAGCTTGTATATAGCATAGGCTCCTGTCGGACTAGCTTTCAGTGTTGGGAAATTTAATATGTATCAACTTAAAACAAGACAAAATATAAAAATGCAATGCAGTTGCCATTTCTTGTTAAAAAAACCATCAACACAAATAAGTACAGTAAATAGAAAGCTTTAAAAATAAATCTATATTTTGCAGCAACACTGCAGCTACATGCCAACATGTACTGTGACAGAAGCTGAGGGTGAAGGTGATGGACTGGCCAAGCATGTCTCCAGACCTAAACCCTATTGAGCATCTGTGGGGCATCCTCAAACGGGAGGTGGAGGAGCACAAGGTCTCTAACATCCACCAGCTCCGTGATGTCATCATGGAGGAGTGGAAGAGGAATCCAGTGGCAACCTGTGAGGCTCTGGTGAACTCCATGCCCAAGAGGATTAAGGTGGCCACACAAAATATTGACAATTTGGGCCCAGTTTGGACATTTTCACTTAGGGTTGTACTCACTTTTGTTGCCAGCGGCTTAGATATTAATGGCTGTGTGTTGAGTTATTTTGAGGGGCCAGCAAATTTACACTGTTACACAAGCTGTACACTCACTACTTTACATTGTAGCAAAGTGTCATTTCTTCAGTGTTGTCATACGAAAATATATAATAAAATATTTACAAAAATGTGAGGGGTGCACACACACACACACACACACACACTCAGTGTGTCCTTGGCCACATCTTGATCCCATTTTCATTATTAGCTCATATCCATATTGCTTTATTAATGTATAATGCTCATTGTCACTGAACTGGTTTATTAATACTTATGACTATACATAATTTAGGACAATATATGATATTCTGGAAATCTACATTTAATACTTTGTATAAAAGCATATTGTACTCCACTTAAGTATTACAATATGTTATAAGATAATCAGTGTATGGTTTGGTTATGGGCATATTTTTGTTAATGTATACATTTTTTGTCATTTAAACATAGTTTTTAGAAACACTCATACAACATTGGTGAAACCTTTCCATAATTGTAATTTTTGTCTCACCGGAAACTTTGTGTAACATTATAGAACATTGTGACGCAACCCATTATTACAGGTGCTGCTGGAATATGCTTTATTTTTCTGGAATATTAAATTCTATTATACAACAGCATAGATGCATCGTTCAATTCAATTCAATTCAATTCAATTTTATTTGTATAGAGCATTTAACAGTGGACATTGTCTCAAAGCAGTTATACAGAACCATATAAACACAGGACACAGATTTTAAAGGTGAGGATTTATCCCTATTGAGCAAGCCAGTGGCGATGGTGGCAAGGAAAAACTCCCTAACATGACATGAGGAAGAAACCTTGAGAGGAACCAGACTCAGTAGGGAACCCGTCCTCATCTGGGTAACAACGGATAGTGTTGTTGAATCTGGTTTGTCAGAAAGTGAGGATAATAATGATTTTCTATAACAGTGCAGCTCTGAAAATAGAGGTTTACATGAACTAATTAAAAGATAAGAGAATGACTGTTTATAGCATAGGTGATAGTAAGAGCTAAAATGATACAGATGCAATGTGTCATGCTTTAACAAATAAGCACTGTTAGTACTGGATAAACGGCTATGGTTTCAGATGACTGATTCTAACTAGGAATATGTCGGGAATTAAAGATGATAGCTGTGCTGCTATTGTAAAATAATCAAGTTTGTAACTCCTCTTGACACTGGGCCCCAGTAGTGTTCCTTGTAAGATCATGTGAAATCCATAGTAAATGCAAGAGATAGACCGAGCAAACTTTAAGCTCTTATTACACCAGCCACTATCTAAATAATCTTGCTGAAATACAGTGTAGTGAGTGAGCATGTGTAAAAAGGATGAGACATTTTATCCTATCAGGTGTGTCTACAGTGAGGAGACATATCCTCTTTGTTACATGTTGCAGAGCTTTTCCTGCTGTCATTGTGATAACTGTTTTGTTTTCCAGCACTTACACACACTCTCACACCTACTCATTACATCACTTATTTCTAATGCAGAAAGCAGATCAGAAATGTCTTCTTGCCTTAAAATGACTTATACGTAGAACATTAATGATAAAATACATGTGGCATTTCGTCGGTTTGTAATGAATGTGACGTGATGGTAAACTTTTCCAGTGCAGGTTTACATGTTATGTGAGGGCATGGCAGCTTTATTATTATACTAATCAAACCATTATCAGTAAATGTTCACCATTTTAAGATAGACATACTATTAAATGGCTTTATTAGTTTTGTGTATGCCATAACCTTGAGCTAGACATTTGTGAGTGAGAGAGAAAATGAAAACATTCAGATCCCTGAGGTCAAACAGATGTACTCTGAACTCGTCATCCAATTAGCTTTGCGTGAAGTTCCATCAGCGCACCATGGGATATGAATCATTCTTAGTTCACATGACAGCAGCATTTAGGAGGAAGCTATAAAAATGATATTGCTTGATATATATATCAAACAATTGCAAACACAACACAGGTTTATGAAAAATAATGTAGTTAAATATAGGTAAATATATTTACCTTATATAGCACTTTTATCCAAAGTGCTTTACGCTGTGTCTCATTCACACACACACACACACACACACACACCCCAATTGTAGCAGAGCTGCAATGCAAGGCGCTAACTTGCCATCAGGAGCAACTTGGGGTTCAGTGTCTTGCCCAAGGACACCAATAATGTGGAGTCACCCGGGCCGGGAATCGAACCGCCAACCCAATGATTAGTGGACAACCCGCTCAGATGATTAGTGGACAACCCACAGCCGCCCCATATAGGTTTGCAACAAATATTGACACCCCTATGAATTCATATGAGAAAAATATACTTTGAAGAGGAAATTATTCAACAATGACTTCCTGTTTCAAAGGGGTATATATATCAGGTCAAATATAATATGTGTCTATATTGTCTCAATGCACAGTGAAGAGGATGGTTTGAGTGGCCAAAAAAAATCTCCAAAGATCACAGCTGGAGAATTACAGAAGTTAGTTACATCTTGGGGTCAGAAAGTCTCCAATATTGACCAATATCATTGTGATTATGATTTTTGTCATAATCGAGCAGCCCTACTGAAGAGGAGAGACCACCAGCGTGGACCTTGAAGGCACTGTGTGTTTATGTGTGTGTGTGTGTGTGTGTGTGTGTGTGTGTGTGTACAATTTCTACATCCTTACTGTCAGCTTAATAAGGGACAGATTTAGTCATGCCCTGAAACAAAATGCAGAAAAGCCCCAGTAACCCCCGACCTTCACTTATCAGTCACATTCTGCCATCTTTCCTGTGCAAATTTGTGTAAATGTAATTGCCAGACATACAGGTTTCTATACTCTCTTGAATAACTCAACAAAACCATTAAATACAGTTGCATGGGACAGCTAAGAAGCAAAATCACAATGCATTATCATTTTCTGACAATCAGTGTCATGTTTGAAACAGGAACAGAACCTGGGACAAGAATCACCTGTCAGTCACATGTTCCAATATTTCTGATCACTTGAAAAATGCGTGGTTTCAAACAAATGGTGCCATGTACTAAGCTGTTTAACACATCTAGCTGTAATTATTGTAAAATGAAACCTGAAATTCTGATCTATTTTCATCTTTTGATCCCAAACCCAAATGAGTGTATAGCAAAAACAAAATAATTGGCCTTGACTTTCCAATACTTTAGAAGGGGAATGTATATTCCTAAATTAATCATTAAATATTTTTATGAAGTGGAGACCATAACCGTTTCGCAACCCTACACCAACTACCAGTTGTGGCAGATGTTTCATAAGAAAGTGCTTCCGAAGCCTTATATCCTGTTTGCATGTTTTCAATTACCAGATAAATAAATATATTATTTGCATATGTCCCAAGCACAATGGATCAGCAAATGTGTTGGACCTTTTCCAATCTGATTGTTTCTCAAACTGATGCAAGATGTGCATCATGTCTCATGCTATTGCATAGCAGGATATGCCATCTATGTCTGAGTGTATGAACTGAATATCTGTCTAATGCCTACTGTAGCACTTCAAGGTCTACAGATCATCAACAGTAAATCTTTTGAAGAGTGAAGACCATATGAGGAGGAATAAATGGAGAGGACTGAGAGAAAGAGGGGAGAGACAGAGGGAAAGTTTTGTGAGGAATTCTGAGCTGATCTGTAAGTAATTTGGCGGTGGTGCTGGTTTGGTTTATTCATGTCTCTCCGAGCCCTAAGGGGGTTTACATCCAGTCAAGCCACTGTGAGGCAGAGCCGAGAGGAGGGATTTCTCAGAACTCAGAAGCAACTAGGGACTAGGAGAGCAAGGGAGGGGTGGGGGAGAGAGAGAGAGAGAGAGAGAGAGAGAGAGAGAATTCGTAATACATACATTAGTATCGGTAAATCTGTATACATAGACTTCTGGATTACATTCAATAATACTTTATAAACGCTCCTGAAAACATTTTTTCTTTTTTGAACCTGTGTTTGTTTTGCCTCACACTTTTTAAAATCCAAAAAAGCAATTATGTAGAAATGAAATTGAAATTATTGTCAAATGCTCCTCAGATTAATACCAGACACACAGAGATGAGGAAAAAAAAGAAGAGAGGAGCAAAGCCTTTTCTGATTTTGTTTGCTTAGATAGCACCTGGAAAACATGACCACATTCCTAATATTCATAATTTCATACAAACCAAGGACATATGGAGTTCAATGAATTCTTTATCTTTTTTCTATGTTACATCACAGTGGTGGCTGGTGGTTATTCAAAGAGTGTAAGCACAACTTGACATTTTGTACTAATTTTCACAATTTAAATGAACAAAAAACAGACAAGTCACTTTGAAAAAGTAAGTACACCCCTAAAACACACGTTCAAGTCCATAAAACTAGAGTCAGGTATTCAAGATTGGTTGTCAGTAATTAGAACCTGCTTAAGGAGTGCAGGTGGAACCTGTCTTATTTATACACCTCTCATATCTAGTGTCTTGTGTTCCCTTTGTTATCGAGGTGTGTGGTGTCATCATGCCAAGATATAAAGACATTTGCGGGGCGGCTGTGGCGCAGTTGGTAGAGTGGGTTGTCCATCGTTGTCAATCGTAAGGTTAAATTCCCGGCCCGGGTGCCTCCACATGCCGAAGTGTCCTTGGGCAAGACACTAAACCCCAAGTTGCTCCCGATGGCAAGCTAGCGCCTTGCATGGCAGCTCTGCTACCATTGGTGTGTGAGTGTATGTGTGTGTGTGTGAATGGGTGAATGAGACACAGTGTAAAGCGCTTTGGATAAAAGCGCTATATAAGTGCACATTTACCATAAAGAGTTTTGTAAAAAGAAAAAAGGTTGTGGATGCCTATTAGTCTGGCAAGTGATTTAAAAAGATCTCCGAATGATTGGAAAAACATAATTTCACTGTAAGTAAAAATCATGTTCAAATGGCGCGGATTTAAACGACTGCCAATTTGTCCAGGACTCATTCTCCAAGAAAATTCAGTCCAAGAACAGACTGCCTGTGGCAAAAAGAAGTCTCCAAGAACCCCAAAATTTTATCACAGGATCTGCTAGTAAGTCTCAAACTGCATGCTTCTACTTCTATTTCTATAATAAGAAATAGATTGCATAAATTTGAGCAGCATGTGAGGTGTGCCTTTACTGTCTAAATAGAACATTAGAGCAAGACTACAGTTTGCCAATGAGCATATAGGCAAAGACCATGCCTTTTGGAATAATGTGCTCTGGACCGAGGAATCAAAGATGGAGTTGTATGGCTACTTTAACAACAGACACATTTTGTGCTGACCAAAGACATCTTTTTAGTAGAAGCACCTCATACAACATCTGGTGGAGGAAATATTATTGTTTGGGGGTGCTTCACTGCCTCAGGGACTAGACCACTTAATCCCAGTGAAGTCTTTCTTTTTTGGTTTACAAAGAGCCCATTTCAACTCCCAGTGTCACTATGCGTTAAAAGCCTGTTATCCAATGAACGTTAATCTTTCATAGCATTAAAATGGTGACTACACAAACACCTAACACACACTAATTGATGCATGGGATTCAATAGCTGTGTATTAGCTCAGTGTTGGGGTCATCAAAGGAAATTTTCATGAGGCTGCTGTTAATCAGAAATCAGAGTTTGAGATAAATGAATGATACTGAAGTGAGACATTTGACCATTTGATATGCTAAAATATTGAATTCAATCAAGATTGATGAATAATATAGACATTTTGATGAAATAAAATTCCTTGCTACATTTGAATGAAATGTTAGGTGGTAGTCTTAAAGCCATTACATTGGTATCACCAAATCCATAACAGTGTACCTTTGCTTCTCTGTAATACAATGGTTAAAATCAACATGCCTGTACATGTCACAGCACTAAATGAATTGATTCTCCTACTTTAATATTAATATATTGTGTGTTAATCATAATTTGCCCATAGACTTTATTCACATGGTCAATACATATGGTGTCTCATTATAGCCAAGTTTGCCAGAATGACTCATATTTTACTGTAACCATTCTACAACAGCTTTACTATTCAACTAGCAGTAACCTCTTTAGCATTTGCAAATTTTCCAGAACTTAAGTACAGTTAAAATAAACACATGGTTAAGGTCTGTGGTTAAAGTTAGGTTTGCTGTATTTTTGACTAAAAGCTCCTTTATCCTTTCATTTTCATCTAAAAACCATTAATCATAAGTTGAGCATACAATGAGGAAATAATTATAGACATGGTTAAATTTCATCCTGGTTTATGTGGTACATGATTCAAAGAAATATGTCATAACTCTCATAACACTCATTCTTGATTCAGACATCATGAGCACAAATCAAAAGGGTGGAGAGTTTAAACATGATAATGTTCATAATGGTCACAGTTGTCAAATTAGATGATTAATTGCTCTGACAAGGTGCTAAAAAGCTCTTAAGCACTCAGATCCATGATGTCACTTGTGTAGTTGTCATTATTTAGGAGGACCTCGAGACACAAAAATTATTTGAACTTTACATCATTGACATTTAGTGAAGCCTTTAAATATTATGTTTGTAGGGTATGAAAATATAAATCGACATCCTCCATGATGAGAGGTGATTATAAGGACATGGCATTGTCTCGCCTTGATGATGTAATCGATGATGCTGATGACAACAGTGACCTCTGATGTAATGGCTGCGATTCATGATTAAATTGCATAGCCACCCAGGCACACAGAGACAGAAAGTATGAAATGTAGAGTGGTGTGGAAAAACCCCCCACAAGAATATTTTCCATGTGAATTTATAGACATTGTATTTCACGCAACCAGGAGACGAAAGCAAAGGAAAGAAAGTGTGTGGGTCAGGTGTTCTTGGAAGGTAGCAAAACCTTCCTGGCCCAGAGAGACGTTCACTTAAAGGTTGTGAAATATGGTGGTGGGGTCAGGGAGGGGGTGTGGACTCGGGTCAGCAGAATCAGACTGACCCTAAACACACTCAATTACTCGTATTACCATGAACATCAACTCCCTCTCACTGCCTGCTCTCACTTTACCTCTACACCAACTCCATGCCTCTCCCCTTACCTAATTAAAAAAAAACATTCTAAATCTCAGGGGTTTTCTCACAAAGTGCTTTATACAAAAATGACTAGGGGGTCAAAACAGAGTATTTATGCTGAGGCACATTGATGAAACAATGTCTTCAAAAGTCTCTTTAACAATCAATTTAAAAATGTTTTAAAAAATATTGTGACCTTTTTTATTCTCAAACATAAAACACAACCACCCACCCACCAGCCAACCAACACACATACTTTTTTTTTTACTATCCTGGTGAGGATCTTGCACTGACGTAATTATTAATGCAGGTAATTAACACCTAAAACCTAAATCTAACCCAAAAATATTGTAAATGAATCATGAATTTTAAAGAGAAAGGAAACAAAAGAAACAAAAATGAAACAACAACAAATTATTATTATTATTAAAAAAAAAAGCCTGTCGTTTTGGAAAACAAGCTGACAAAAACAGTGTTCCTTGTGGGTACCAGACAGACATCTGATTCTAAACACAATAGATATTCCTATGCTTGTGGGCATATTTGGTCCCCACCAAGATAAAAAAACAAAACAAAAAAAAAAAACCATGCGCACACAACCCACACACACACACACACACACACACACACACACACACACACACACACACACACACACACACACACACACACACACACACACACAGGAAATCTGTGTGTTCAACCTTACCACACTGTTAACCCCCATCAGGGACAGATAAATCCTATTCTCACCTCCTCTAGCCAGCGATGCACCACCTTTAGTTCATCTGCACGTCTTAAGTTCTGTTTTCAAACCTTCATCTGACCTTGCTTCAACAGGGAGGGGTTAACAGTCCACGTCCTGCGAATGGTTGAGAGACTTTGGGCATTGGTCTTTTCCAACACCCTGGCCTCAAGCCCAGCGTTGTCTTACAGTTCTGTCGGAGCAAGTCATACATGCTAGTCCCATATGCTAACAATGAACAATAAGAAATACTGTGGTTGTCATTAAATGGGCATATGGATGTATGCAAAACACACACACACACACACACACGTACACAAACATGTGGTGAGGAGTTATGCTGGATGAGCTGTAGTGGAGTGTGCTAATATGGTTCACTGCAATCTGCTGACTTGAATTTCCGATTTTGAACTTTCTTTCCACAAGGAAGGGACATAAAGAATTATGAATGAAAACCACCCTGCTGCACATTGCAGCTATTTTCTTTTTGTATTTATCATTTGAAACAAAAGCTCTGCTTGGGAGTTATTATTTCATTGTAATGACTACACTCTGCCTATAGGGGTAGTAATTGCGAGGAATAATGACCAAACAGGAAGAGTGGTTTCTCACCATCTTGGTTTATTTATTTATTTATTTATTTTTTTAAAATCAACTGCTTATTCAAAGGGGAACTTAGCCTCATCTGTTCTTTTGCTCTCAGTGTGTTTGCTGTTACCCGAAGTAACAAAGGGATAGAAAGTGTGATTTGGTGCCACAGCTGAACTTTGGAACCAGAAGTTAGAGAGCATTAAGGTAATTCCCTCAACTTTGACATTTTCTTACTTTCATGACCTTTTGTCTGCTTTGTGACACCACTTATGGTGCCTTGGGTAAGATTGTTTTGCTGCCCTCCTTTCAACCTCTCCTCCTCTGGTCTTTCTCTTTCACTCTCTTTTGCTTTGGCCAAATGTGCCTCTGCTTTCACTCTTTCACCTTTGTTTACATTCCCTCTGTTTTTCTTTTCAACAGGAAAACAATAATAATGTTCAGACAGCACATGCATCTGTGTATGTCTGTGTGTGTGAACAAGTGCCAAACCTCAAACACACTCTTGGTGACTGAAGGGGTGTTACATACCCTTGTGACCTTCCTGAACTCTAAACATGGTAAGTAAGAACCATAATGGGGTCCAGTTGTGGCATGCCGATTGTTTGTTTCTACCCCTGAAATATTTACTTCAGTACATTCAAGAAACTTTTTCTGTTAATATGGTGCAGAGTTAACAGAGACCGAAAGCAGCTAACACAGAAGTCTGTGCAAATTATGGCAAAAATAGTCACTCTGTACATAGTTCTCTTGCATAAGAGCTACACAAAATATTAAGAGTATAACAGAGTATAACAGTGAAGACGTTCACAAGCACAAATACAAATACACAGTGAATTATAATCCATAAGCCTAGTTCACTCTAAACTAATCTGAGACATGTGTGAAGTATAGGTTTTCCCTATAAAACACATGGTTTGTATAGATATGCTTTGAAATTTTAGTTCTTATTACAGATGAGAATCTCTGTAAGCATAGGGATAGCCATTTCAAACACTGCAAGATGGGAGATGGTTTCAGTAGCCATTTCCTCTGGGTTTGGACATGGTGTAATTATATCACAGAAACATTAAAAATACCCTTGATTTGTTCAATTTTATTTTGCCACTGGTCTACTGAATCAGGTTTTGTCTCAAATGCCCCAAAGCACTACAAACCAACAATAGACCAGCCAAGGTAGGTGTAGAGGTATTCCTCTACCAGGGGTAATGTCTCTCTCATCACCTGAAAGGAGCATCTCTTGATAAACGGGAGCAATGCATTACAAGGAGATCTTGAATAATCACGTGAAGGGATAGGATGGGGAAGAAGTGATATGATAACATGTTGGCTATGGGCATGGGGCATGTAAACTGAGAAGGATCTGGTATCTCAGAGCATGAGTATGTGCTGTAGTTTTAGTGGCTAACCTTGGTAGCTGTCCCTCTGTGCAGACCAATTAGACGTAGGGAAAGATGCATTCATCAACATATTCCCAGTCCCTCTACTTTACAGCAACCCTCTCGATCTGACCCTCAGTTAACTTGTGTAAGTTTACCTCATTTTCTCATACTGAGTAATTTTTATTGCCATCTTATCAAATATATGTACATATATTGTATACAGTGGGATGAAATATTGTGCCTTAGGATGCCAAGTCCACTTGTGTTTAATCAAGTTGTCATGGATTGCCGGAAGGAACTCTAGACTTCAGTTCCCAGTAGCCTCTGCATCACTGTCACATGATCACCTGCACCTGATTTTCACTCATTTTAATGAGCACTTGTGTGTGTGTATAGTCACAGTTTGCACTGCACTCTTTGTCTTACTTTAATTGTCTTCTGTTGTCACGTTTTGCTCTCTACAAGACGTACGTATTGGTTTGTGTTTGTTTTCATTTTATGTGCTTCTAGTGACTTCTAGTGTTTTGTTTGGGCTTTTATTAAACTTTAAATCTGCATTTGCATCTGTCTCTGCCTCGAAATTTTTTAAAAAACAAAACAAAACAAAACAGAAACATGGATGCAGCAGATTTTTTTTCTACCCGTGGATCAGAGCCACAGAAGCATGGCTGCAAGCCATGCATAAGATCTTTCCCCCCCCCCTCCCCTACTGCAGATTCCTCTGGACCTGCCTGTTTGATGAACAATGCCACTCAGCCTCCTTGCTTGACTGAGGCATTTCTCAACCTTCCTGTTCTGCTGAGGATGCTGCTCAGCCTCACTGTTTCGCTGAGGACGTTGCTCCATCTCCCGTTTCGGCCAAGAGGTCTACTTTGCTTCCCTGCTCTGCCTCGGTCATCACTACCCCAGGCTCCTCTTCGGATGTCGCTCCGCTTCCTCACTCTGCTGAGGACGTCGCTCTGCCTTCCTGCTCGGATGAGGATGTTGCTCTGCCTTCCTACTCACCTGAGGACATCACTTTGGAATTCTGCTCCACTGAGGATGTCACTCCTTTGCTCTGTTTTGTGCCACGTGTCACTCCTCCTTCCTGCTCCACGGAGAACATCGCTTACCATCATGCTTCACAGAGAGCATCACTCGCCCCTCTGACCTTGCAAAGGATGTCACTCCCCCTCTGGCCTCATGAAGAATGTCACTCCCCCTCTGGCCTCGCAGACAACTTAGCTCCCCCCAACCTCACGGAGAGCATCACTTCCCCTTCCAGCTCCGTGGTTAACATCGCTCCCCGCTGGGGTTTTGTCTTGAGCTTCATTCTCCCCTCTGGCTGCACAGTGGCAATTGCTCCATTCCAAAGCCAGGCTGGATAGATCACATCACCTTTCTGCTGTACAGAAGAGACCAACTTGTATCTATACTCCAGAAAACACATCAAGCATCCTCTTTATGGACCTGCAAGTAATGACTGCACTCTTTGTCTTATTTTAATGGTCTTCTATTGCCATGTTATGCTCTCTCAGCTTGTATGTATTGTTTTGTGTTTGTTTTCATTTTCACATGTTCATAGTCTCTTCTATTAAACTTCTTTTATTAAATTTGCAGTGAAATTTGCAGTTGCATCTATCTCTGACTCGAAATCATGAAAGAAGTCTAGTTCAGTTCAGTCTAGTCAAGTCAAATCAAGTCAAGTTGGCTTAAGTGCCATTTCTCTCATCACAGATTAATTTAATGCTAGGACTGAAATACAGTTTGCAGAATCAAAGTGCTACAATTAATGTGAGACAAGAGGATAAGTAACACAGTGACAGAAAATACAGTCAATAAATACAATAAATACTGACAATAGACTGTAATACAATAAGCAAACTACACAGTAGTTTAACTGCTAGTAGTAGTAGTTTAACATATAAAGTGACTTGCTAAGTGATTTGCTAAATATTATGCCTCTCTTGTAAAGTGACTGAGCTGTGTTTATTTCAAAACATATATTTATTACATTTGGTTTGCGTTTGCTGGATCATGTTCATGTCAAACTGCTCTGCAATAATTCCACTGAGCTCCTCAGCTCAGCAACATCTGATTCCTGTGGGTTATGCTCTCTTTTCCACACACTAATCCCACTTCTCACATTTCTTTCATATTTAGCATGATTACAGAGCAGATATAATGCTCAGGATTGCTAAAAACTCAAGAATAGACGTATTCTTTACATAGACATATTTGTGTTTGAGTGGGTTTGCATTGTCTGTAACTGAAACATTATAAGGAAAAATGTCCTCAATTGCTTACAACACAAATTAATGTATTGCTAGACATTTTTTTCTTGGTGGATCTTGATGCACAATGTGTGGTGTCATTAACTTTGTGCTCTATCATAGTGAGGACCCTAAAAGTAATGTTTGGAAAATATTGGTGTGTCAGGAGCCAATGGGCAAAGTGGTAGTTGTAATTTCCAGACTTGGGGAGTAGCGGAGTACATGTGACGGCGTTACGTAATCAGGATACATTACAATCTAGTAACTAATCTGTAACAGTTACATCAAAAAACAAAGTAATCAGATTATAGGTACATTTAGGTACATTTAAAAATGGAAATACTATCAAGACAAAATCTTTAAAAAAATTTTTTTATATATCTTTTTTAACACAGTATAGACAGCTGCTTGATTATATTTATGTTTCCTTCTTGCCAGTCATGACTCACATGAGCAACTTCCTGGTGCATGCACAAATAAACCAAAAACTCCCCTCAAATAATCGGTCCTCTTTTTGGAAAACCAGAATATGTACACCCTAACTTTTGAGATGTAACCTTACCCACATCAGGGACAGTGATCTTGTATTAATTCATTTATTTATTTTATTAAAACAAATCCAAACATTAAACATGGTTTAAGCTTAAAATAAGCTCCAAATAAAAGTATTTTAGATCATATTGCTTTCCTCTTGACTTTATTTAAATATGTATCCTTGTAATCCCAAAAGTAATCAAATTACATTACTTTCATATTGTGATACTTGGATTACGCTACTAATTACATTTTTAATTAAGAAATTTGTGACTGTTACAGAATTCAGAATTCAGTAATTTCTTTGTAATAGCAGTAAGTTACTGTTCTTTTGGTCTGCTCTATTATCCATTAAATTCAAAATTATTTTATTTTTGAGCATATGTAATGCATATGTAATGCATACTGGCACTGCATATGCAATACTGTGCAATAGTCTTAGGCACCCTATTTTTTTATCATTTAATTTTTGTCTTAGATGTTTTAGGACTTCTGCATTAGTGTGTCAGCAGAAAAGAGAAAACCTGTGGTTTCCAATCTTCCAATAGTTTTCCATTAAAATGATGTTACGGAGGAATGTTTGAATGACTTCAATGTGTCCAGGAGCACTGTGACAGGTTATGAACAAGTTATTAGTTGATTCTCTTATAAAACTGCACAAGTGTGCACAACCTAATATTGACTTGGTTTTTATTTTAACTGTTAATTTCTCTTTATAGTCCAAGTTTATATGTATAAATGTTTCATTTAATTACTTTTGAAGACAGCAATGCATTGCAGAATTTCTATGTGAGTAAGACGTTTGCACAGTACTGTACACAATAATGTTAAGCTATCTCCGGAATGAATCATGACTATCTGAAATGTATTCACAAACCAACCCTGTCAGTATGATGGGTGGCAATTGACCAGGCTTGGTGAGTTTTCTGAAAGTGGGCTTTTGGGAGGTTAGAGCAAGGTGTGTGTGCTAGTCGAGCTGTTTGTCCGTGTGCCTTTTCACCTCCGTTTGAGTTAAATTCATTTTAGTTAAATGAAAATTCTGACATACAGATGCAGATATATTCAGACATGATTTATTTGAAGTGGCACATCTGTGTTTAAATTTGTCATCAACTTCTCAATATGCTTTGCTTACTAATAGAGCTTTAATAGATTTAATGTAGTTTGGGATGACTTTTCTTATAAGGGCTTTACTGCATGGGTAAATCTCCGAGGTCACACACCAAGAAAACACTGTTTCGCTCTCCAAGGTGCTGATCTTTTTCATGTCAGCTACTATTGCTAGTAAGCACATTCATCTGTGTGACACATTCCACAGAGTTTTTATTGCCCACATGTGCACTACTTTTATACTGACTAAATATCAATTATTAATTGTTTGCACAAGGATATCATATCCCACACACACAACACACACACACACACACACACATATATATATATATATATATATATATATATATATATATATATATATATATATATATATATATATATATATATATATATATATATATATATATATATATATATGTGTGTGTGTGTGTGTATATATATATGTGTTGTGTATGTATATATATATATATATATATATATATATATATATATATATATATATATATATATATATATATATATATGTATGTATGTATATATACATAGCTCATTTTGAAAACACTGAGGCATTTATATATAATGTGTGGATATGCCTTTAAAATCTCTGCCAGCACTGGCTGTGTGTCACTGATTGGAAAAGGTTTCTTCTGAGTCTCAATGCTGTGTTATGACTGCGTAGACTGTGGCAGACATCTTGGATGTAGGTGTAATATGGACACTTTGCTTTTAATGTTCCCTCACACCATTTAGCACAAGTGCGAATCCTGCCACCCACCCCCTTCCTCACACTCCCTGACAGATTATTCTTTCCCTTTTTCTCCCTTTTCCTGAACCTGTTTGCACAGCTGTATGAAACGTGTGTAGTCTGCTGACACTGCCACTACTCTCTCTAAAAGAGAGGGAGAAAAGGAAAGAGACAGAAAAAGAGAGAGAGAGAGAGAGAGAGAGAGAGAGAGAGAGAGAGAGAATGAAGGCTGGAAAATAACAGAAAAAAGCATGCTTGACAATTACTCCTTTGTTAGTGCTGAGGCCTTGGTCTTGTTTCACAATAACAGAAACGTGATCGAGAGCGAGCATGTTTGTGCTGATGTTTGGTGTAGAGGGTAGAAATGTACTGGAGTCAACCTGCACAGGAAAGGGTTTCATCAATCAACTTTGCAACACTGCCAAGGGTTAAGATATGTTTATGCATGTTTCTAGATCATACACACAGGATGTGTGTGAGTTGGTGAAGTGACCTTGCCTGTTTGTTTCTACACACCAGTGTAAACTACATGTGTTTGTTTGCAATTATATGAGAGTGCAGAAGAAAAATGCTTCAGAATCAGCACAGCGAGCCAGTGCTACTTCCCATCAATTTATAATCATTATACTGCAATAATTCATAATAATTATGACATATGGGCTGATCCTCAAGTCATAGCCTGAGTTTTGACTGGTTCCCAATCACTCAGTCCTGTGTCTGTATGTGTGTCTGTCTGTGTGTGTTTATGGCACATACTTTCCTAAACATAACAGAAACTCTTTATGGGTGTGGGTGGCCCACTTCAGTCAAATTTTACTTCCTCCCACATTTGTATTCTGGCCTTGCAGTGGACAAATCATAATAAATGCCACCATTATTGTTAACTGTAATAACTGTCAGAATTTTCGGCATAAACCTACACTCGAACACAATGGTCCTGATATTGTACCAGATAGGACTCGCCAAGTCTGTGTTCTCGCTTTGTCTCTGTCTCTGTCTCTCTCTCTCTCTCTCTCTCTCTCTCTCTGTCTCACACACACACACACACACACTAAAATAGTTTTCTTTTAGGTTTTTAAAGTAAAAGGTGTAAAAAAAAATTATGGTTGTAAAGACATTTGGCACTTTTTGGTGTTTACACAGTGTTAAATACATGTATACACACAGACACACACTATCTTTGTTAGGACCTTTTATTGACATTATTTATGCAGCTATTTCATGCTATACCTATGCCTAAATACCTAACATTAACATAAACAAAGCATTTCTCATGCCAAATGTCCCCAAAATGTCAAAATTGATAGATAGATATTCTTATCCTTATGGGGGCATTTGGTTCTGACCAAGATATGACACTTACTCAAACATACGGTTAAATCTGCAGTTTTGCCTTCAATTAACCACTCCTTTATCCACATTTGGAAATATTACACTCTTGTACAAAAAAACATGGCACAAAAAACATATATCACACAATTCAGACACACACATCTATAGTTCGTAAAGACTCTTCCCTGAGCATTTCCCTCTGATCCAAAAGACTGTAAAGGATGTGGCCACTTATGGTATTTGAAAGTATATGTTGGCAAAGTGTGACTCTTTCACCCATACCTGACCGGAGGTGAGTCACAATGTCCAACTCTGGCTGTTCTCTGTTAGAACGAGTGCCTGTGCTCTCACAAATACACACATATACACATGCTGAAGGCTTTGGCATGTTTACCCATTCCATCCCAGTAAAATAATCACAGCACATGAGCATGGTAGCTGAGGGGAGAAGGGGGAGAAAACTGTGAAGTGACTGTTTGGCCTTCTAACCACACACACACACACACAAACACATGAACATATACTCGCACAGTTACACCAGCCAGCTTCTGAGACCTGGGCCTTGTTCAAGGTCACAATTGTCTTCCTTCCAGGAAGCTCTTTTTTTCTTCTCCTCTGTTGTTTTTATGAGCTTGTGTTTTCAGCACAGAGGGCAAAACCTCAACATAGCAAGTCTACTACATCATACTGCTGCAGCAGAGGTTTGAAATTAGATCCCGGGTTCAAACAGCCACTGCGCAGAGCTGCCAGAAACTGAATTGAAGTGAATTGATTGTGGTATCAATAGCATGAAGTGGCAAACGGCTGACCAACACAAAACAATAGTTGGGTTACTCACAAACAAATACTTACAAACACACATGAAAGCTAGAACCACAGGGTCAAGTTAACTTTAACACTCATTGTGGAAGTACATAATTTTATTCAGACTACAATTCAGCAATCGTGGACTAAAATAGCTGGGAGTTAGCCTTTAGAAACACTTGTGATTTCTTCCATACACGCAGTAAATATTTTGCTGGCAGGAGTGATATTGCACAATTTGAACGAGTATAGATTCTGGACACAGGTGGACCACTGGCTAGATGTGTTTCAAGCATGATGTCTGGTGCAGAATTATATACTGGCAGTATATTTGTGTGTGTGTGTGTATGTGTGTGGGGGAAGGGGGGGAAGTGGGGGTCCTGATGAGACAGAGAAGGGTGGCTGAAACTCAATGCCTAAATGTGCTCCATGCTGAGCCAGCCCACTTGAGCCACTGCTTCTTATCCAAGTGACCTCCGGCTGACTTTCTCTCTAAGGGTCATCTGGGGAAACGGTTAATGAGAGCCTAATGACCGTGTAGTCAGGACAGATGTATTGAGTAGACCTACCAGGGGAATAGCTGAGAGAACTGCTAGTGTTTCTTTCACATTACGCAAGGATTAACAAGCTTGCACTTGCTATTTTTGAAGTTAAGATAAAATGAAAACTAATTACAGAGTTCTTAGAAGAGATTTCTTGTAACTTCACAATGGAGTTTTGTTTTTCACTGACATTCCAGTGCTACTTTCCTCAGCCTTTTGTATTTCTTTGTATTATGAAAAGAAATGAACAGGCTGGAGTAGAAATCATCTTGCTCCATATGTGTTTATATATTGATGATGGAGGATTTAGGGTCAACTCAAGTTAGTTGGCAGCTGTGGCCTTTTTAGCTGATAGAAAATGAAAATTGAGCAGGAACCCTGTAATTGCACATTGGAAGCCTGTGGCCCTTGACAGAGTTTAGGTTGACTAAGATAAATTGCCGGAGCTCAGCAGTGAAACCTGCCATGAAGTCGCCACTGGCTGCCTTTACACTGCTCCTGATAAAATAAATGGAATGATGTTACAGTGGGTATATATACACCGTGTGAAAATTTGGTCAAAGTACATATGAACCAACATACTGAATGTATACTGACTACTCGGTTCCCTGGCCTTGCTTTGTTTGTACAGACTGTGTGTTTTTAGCCCTTGCCTCTTCAAGCCACTGACACATTCATAGATTTTAGTATTGAGACAAGTACTTCCTTTGTGATACCCTAAAATATATTTCTAAGGAAGTGAGAAACATTCTTCCTATACTCAAATGTTTGTTTTAAAGTCTCAGTTACAAATACAATGGCTCAAGTACTGAAAAAGCAGAGGTGTATCTTTTATGTTTTGCACGCTCAATGATATGTTTTTTTAGAGGACTGGAGAAATTACTAATGGTATCTTAATTCTGGCCACTTGCTACTGGGCAATACTCCAGGGAAGGGCAGCTCTGCCTGGATGTTTGGATATCTGTGGTCGGATGTGAGCTCTGAAAATGGAGGCAGATGTACTGGAAGAGCTGGCCAGGGATGGCACTGACAAGGGCACTACATAATACATACTACTCCATATGCTAGTCCACATGCTACTCCATGCCACGAGAAAATAACAGAAAGTGAGAGAAATGATGAGAGAAAGGCTGACAGTGCAAATGTATGATATAATATATATATATATATATATATATATATATATATATATATATATATATATATATATATATATACACAAAAAAATAAGCAAAGAAGAACAATCATCAGTGTTTAAGTGGTAACTGCAAAGCAAGTGTGTTGCTATTTATTTAAGAAGTATGACCTTGCCATAGATTATATACATCTTTGCTTATTAACCAAGAAATCAGATTTACAAGCTAAGTATAAATATACTTTCCCAGCTAAAAAATCTCATAAACAAAATATGCTTGCTCTCTTTCTCCACTTCATTGGATTAAAAAAGGTTTTGTTCTTTGGCAATGCCACCTAACCTCAGCATGAGCTATGATGAATAAAACAATTTTATGAGTTTTCTGCTTGGTGTTAAGTCATTTCACACTGTATTATTGAATTCTGCTGTTTGGAGTTTATGTATATATTTCTTTTTTTAATGATCTGTTGAATTAATTTCCCATGTGAGGGCAATAAAAGGAAAACCTGGAAAAATTATGAATAATATTTTATGTTCTTTTTACTTTCATGAGCAACGAACAATTATTGTACAAATAAAGTGTCATTATTTTACTTTCCTAATACCATGAAATTGCATTTTGTGCTTAGAGAGGAAGGACTTACTGCCAAGTAGGATTTTACTGTAATATACATAGAAGTCCAGCGAAATAACAAGAAAAGTGTAAGAGATTTAAAATTGGCGTTGTCTATTTAATAAAGTCACTGGCATACCAATGACTTTGGGTGACATTACATGAGCATTAGATGCTACTGCCTTCCCAACAACTATCACAATTGCAACATTACTGAATGCAATCAATTGTAAATAGATATACTTCTACACCATGTGCTCCACTACATACTATAAATTACATTGGACAGCATTCAAACCATAAACACCTATAAACACTAAGACATAACACAGCAATTCAGACCACATAAATTAAATAAATTATTTGTACCGACCATGCAAATAATTGTTTTAAATAAGTATTTCACTTAATGCTTACAGTATATGACAACTCTTCACATTCTGGTGTCTGAAATAAGCATTTACATAAAACATTTATCTATACATAGCTAACTTACTTTGGCCCGTTTCTCATTGTAAGTGGTAGAAGCAGTTGTTGGGGCATTACAAGTTTTTGTTGCTTTTAAAATGAAACTTTCAGAGCTAGTTCTGCAATTCTATGTATTCTGGTGAAGATTACCTAAGATACAATCAATAAGATGTATGTGAATGATACCAGTGATCCTGACCCCTCCTGCTTTCTGGACCTGTCTGATCCATCCTGATGTCCTACTTCTAGTTGGCATTCTCATCACCTGAATATCACTCACAGCTGCTGAGGATGTCTCCACATGAACAGCCTAATGATCTCCATGAGATTATTGTGGATGGTAAATGGTAAATGGTAAATGATGCACTTATATAGCGCTTTTATCCAAAGCGCTTTACACTGTGTCTCAGTCACCCATTCACACACACACTCACACACCAATGGTAGCAGAGCTTCCATGCAAGGTGCTGAGTTGCCATTGGGAGCAATGTGGGGTTTAGTATCTTGCCCAAGGACATTTCGACATGTGGATTCATGTGGGCCGGGATTCGAACTGCCAACCCTACGATGGTACCACATAGAAACTATATATTTGCCACTGTTGCTCCTTGGATAGCCTTACAACTGCATTTGCTATGAACTTTTGTATTTAAAGGGATAGTTCACCCCAAAATTTTAATTCTGTCATCAATTACTCACCCTCATGTTGTTCCAAATCCAATATGCTTGTTCATCTTTGGAACACATATGAAGATATTTTGAATGAAACCTGGGAGATTTCTGTTCTTCCACTGACAGTCCATATAACCAAAACTTTAAAAGGTTCATAAAGGTTTCGTAGAAGTAAATTGTCATGAGTCCCCCTTTGTGCAGTGCGCTATAGAATATTCCCCGGCACAGCTGAGGAAGCAGTTTTCATATATACCGCATGCCTCCCAGCACACAATGCGGAAGATTAACGTAGAGTATCGTAGACTTTGTTAGATTAGATGTTCATTACCTTAGTCATTGTTCATGTCATGTCTCCTGTTTTGTTTTGTTAATTTAGTTCACTGGTTTCTCCGCTACCAGTCCCTTGCTCAGGTTTATATTTCATGTTTAATATCTCGACCCCGTTTTACATACCATGACCTTGATCTCTGCCTGGCCCTGTATATGCCTGTTTGCTGTTCGCCTGACATTCGCCTGTTTTTGGATTACGTATATGGATCATGTTTTGGATTTGTCTGCCTGTCTCTCTCTTAAAATAAACAACTGTTCATACTGCATTTGCATCCGTCCTATCTCCGCTCTGTCACGATACGTGACATAAATCATGTGTCTCCAGTGGTTTAATCCCAATTTTATGAAAATGCTTTGTGCACTAAAAAAACCCTAAAATGAAGTCTTTATTTTAAATATATCTTCACTTCCGTATATCTATGAGGTGTGCTCACAAGAGAACCTTGACACATGCATGTTGTGTTGATGGGAGCGTGGACATTCTTATGATCCAACCAGACCCAGAAGCACTACAATGTTTACAGCAGAGGAAGAGGATGCTATATGCATACTTTGTTCATTATATTTTGAAAAAAAGAAAAATCAACTTAGAATGTAACTTATGTCTTATGGGTTTGGAATGACATAAGGGTGAGTAATTACTGACAGAATTTAAATGTTTGGGTGTATTATCCCTTTAAGTCCTCATCATTGAATAGTTGATCATTTTCACGAAATAGACTTCAAGTTAAAACTATAATGAATTCAGAAAAAAACTCTGATGCTCATATTCATAAGTTGCTCATAAGCTCATAAGTTCCACATGAGTTCCATATGAGCTCATAAGTTACACATTTTCACTTTTGACTATATAGTATAGAGTTTTAGAAGTTACAGAAATTATTTACAATTGCAATCATCTGGCATTACCCAAGTAAGGATGGGTTCCCTTTTGAGTCTGGTTCCTCTCAAAGTTTCATTATGTAGTTTATGTACTTTATATAGTGTCTATTACACATTCTCATGCTAGTTCACTAGATCAGGGAATATTAATGCCATCAAGAAAATTTGGTGAAACCCAGTCGTTTTTGATTACAGGCATTAGTTAAAGAATGTGAAATATAAAGAGAGACAAATAAAACTAGTCATTCAATTTTGACAAATGAAATGCTGTTGTACTCTAAATCAGACGAAGGGCTGGTCTGTTTGCACATAGCCATGAACTAATGCCTCAGCTGACAGAAGATTTAGTGCATGCCTTGCTAATAAGGGAAAGGTTGTTTACAGACTGGTATGGGTTTTTTTTGGAGGATGAAAACTGGCTTATAATTTGCTTTCACTTGCCACGGCACCTTCTGTGGCTATGCCATGCCTGTGCAACACTTGATCCAGCATGTGGCAGAGACATTTAAAACAATTTCAATGTGTGACTTGCTTGGTGTGAATGATCACCCAGGTACTGTGATCTCCTCCATTTTCTTGTCACACCATTTTCTTTTCATCCCATTTACTTTACACCTAATTCACCTTTTCTGTAATTTGTCTCGAGTTTTAGACTTTTTCAGTTGCTATTACACTGCTAAATATTTTATTGGCATAGAAGTGAGTCAAAGTAACTTCCACCTCTGCCATTTCTCTCACCATTTGGTAATCATTTTGTGTTCCGAGCCTTCTGTGCACTTGACTTTTTTTTTTTTTGGGGAGTTTTGTAGGTGTCACTATATGCAAATAAAATGTGATAGGAATGCACTTTGCATTTTATGGGTGATCAACATACTTGTGAGTATGAAGAAACTTTTAGAAATCCGGTGGAAAATTCTAGTTCAGTGTGGCTTATGCAATCATTTACACATAACTGTATTAAAAGATTGATAAATGAGGCCCAATAAATGTAAAATATGTTTTGGATCACTGAATGACTTGTCTTCACTCTCACATGTAACGTGTTTAATTTTGTGACATAGTTTCATTGTGGCATGAGTTTGAAAAGCAACTTCCATGTCAAGTTATTTTGCCAGTGAATGTCAAAAAACTTATTTTTTTTTGATGGAACTGCATATTTCATCTGTGCTTTGTCAGCTTCTGGAAGACCAGTTTACTGCCTACAGCTTTCCCAGATATGTTCATCTTACACAAGTTGTCATAGCAGACCACACATTTAGTCTCTTTTATTTTACTTTTTTCTTTCCACAATTCACCTTCCAGTAAATGTGATATCCACTTTACTGAATAAGAAACCATCATTAATATCTTCTAACTGATACCAAATGGGTTTTTACCCACAACATGACTTCAATATGTTTTTGAAGACATCTCAGTGATGGGTGGATATGGAGAAGGGAGTCTAAAATGAAGACAGCATGACAAAGAACTGCATGTGACAAAAAATGACTTTAGATTTAATTCAAGATTCTCTTCATTATGCTTTCCTCACATAAGTTTTTGCCCCATACGAGTCTCATGACATTAATTTCTACAACAATTCTGACCACATTTTTCTGTCATATATATATATATATATATATATATATATATATATATATATATATATATATATATATATATATATATATATATATATATATATATATCAGATTAATTCATTATTAGTCTCTCAAGCCTGACCACTAGCTTTGTTAGAGAGGCTGGTACTTTGTTTGCAGTCAAGCATACAAGAGAAAATCCAAAATCATACTTAAAACAAGGCAGTCAATCTTGAATGGGCTATTGATCAAAGAACATGAACAACAGTAACAGACATCGAACACTTGGAGCCACACAGTCAAGGCTGTTTGGGTGAGGCGGTGCAAATTGTGTGTGAAAGTCTGGGGCTGCATCTGAAATCGCATACCATGACAGTACTACTGCATCCAATACAGTACCTTCTGCTCGTCCGTTGATACAGTACATACTGATCAGTATAAGTGGCAAGCATGTGTACAATCCGGACATACTACGCGGCATGGATTCTGACAATTCTTCTATAATTATGGGATAGTGAGTATCCACACTGTCTATTGATTTCATACGGTGGAATCTCAGAGGAAGCAGTAGGTCATCTGGGTATTTCTCACCTATTGTTTTATGAATATTGAGAATACAACTCCTTTGGCATACTAGTTTTTGCCTACTGTATAGTAGGGTAGTAGGGATATTCGTACGCAGCCTAGGTTATTCCAGGGAGTTTATGAATAGGAGACAGGTGAACGTAATCAGAAATCAGAGAATTGTCAACAAAAATTGGGTCATGTGAGTAGTCCAGTGACATGACTTAGCATATAGTCTGGCTGAGGATTCTAGGATATTGAGTTTGTAGTAGTTCGCTGAGGAGCAACAGAGACATGACAGCATGTTGTGCACTGAATTTAGTTTTCTGTACATGAAAATTACATGTATATTACACATTACATATATTATACACAAAAACATGCAAATGCCAGTTTTCACAATCTGTGCAGTATATAACTCATTTCTTTCAGTTATGTCTAAATAAAATGACTTAAAAGCTTAATACTTGCTATACTCAAAAAAAAAAAGCAACTGACTTTTACCAGTAATTGCAGCAATAGGCCTACAATCCTGAACAGTTTGTGGGCTGAAGTTGATAAAATCATTGGCATTTCCAGATGCCTAGACATGGTGTGGGAATTTGGTGCAAAAGTATGATAAATGAACATGAACTGGATATGGATCATAGGTGAAAGACTTCCCAGAGATGAGATTAATGGTCACAGTTGATAACATCTTCCTACTATCCCAATACCACCTCCCCCTCCTTCACCCACACTTACTTAGTTACGCTACACTATAACTTATGACGTAATAAACTTGTTACAAGAAGTCAGGAGGCCACATTGGGGCAATCCAAACATGCCTCAGACTGATTCAGAGTCAAGACTGTTTATCAATATCTGGGAATTGCTGACATATAAGATTAGTAAATCAATTTGTAGACATTGCTCATACTGTAGTTGCTTGCTGCTAAACAAGCCAGTGTTGGGTAAGTTACTCAAAAAAAGTAATCCACTACAGATGACTAATTACTACATGTAAAAAGTAAACAGATTAATAATTACTTTCCTTTCACGCTACTTGCAAAACCTATCAAACATACAAAGATACAAAGTGAAACTCATAGTTCTTTCAGTAATTTTAGCACATGTCAATGTATGACATGATCAGAAAAAGTTGGATTTATCATAAAACATGCCTCGGTGTTGTCATTGTTTGCAGGACTACCAGACCGATAAAATATAAAATGTTTCTAACTAGGCTAGTTTGGTGTTGTTACCATGGGGAGGCACAACTAAACTATCATCGTATGGGTTTAGGAGTTACAGTGCCATGTAAAGTAAATTATCTTTCCTTATATCTTATATCTTTGCCTCCGTTCACTAAGGTTATATAATTACATCCACTTTCTTCTTTACTGACGTTTAGTTACGTAGTAAACGTAAAAGCGGAGAATTATTCAGGGCTAAAGAAAAAAACATTTGGGGCAAAACGTGATTTATTTTAAAAATAAATTTTACTTAATATTGTTTTGAGAAGGATTAGCGTTATAGAAGATGGATGGATAGATGGATAACATTTTCTTAACAATACATTTGTAATGCAAGTAACAATTTTAATGACATCAGTAACTAATCAAATTACATACATTTAAAATGCAATGCATTACATCACTGCATTATCAGAAAAAGTACTTAGATTACAGTAATGCGTTAATTTGTAATGCCCAACTCTGCAATTAGCACACATATCCAAGTCTTGGTTAGCATTGTCACATTTTCAACAATTAGCCAATTAGCTAATAGTCAGTTAGATTTAATCAAAATATAGTTAACAATAACATTTCTGTTCATCCCTAAATTAGATAAACATGTGCATTTTATAGGTGGATGTTTCCAGTTAGCTCAGTAAACACACAACACACACACACACACACACACACACACACACACACACACAATATATATATATATATATATATATATATATATATATATATATATATATATATATATATATATATATGTATATATACACATACATTTTCAGAAACAGGCTTGCCTTTTCTTAACATGGGAAAGCATGGAAAAAACAACAACATATTTCTCTACCAATTCTTTCCTACCTCGGTCAATTATCACTCCCAGTGATGGCCCGAATTTATCCTATTACAAAGAGACAATTTAAATTCAACATAGAAGCCAATACTCACATCTGTAAACCTAAGAGGAGATAGAAAAAACACCAGCCGTGAGTGAGAAGAAGCAAGGGTCCAGACTTTATTTCCACCAACCGAGATCCACACCAATGAGAATTCTCAGAAGTGATCCCATAATCTGGAGCTCAAGCTTATTAAAATTTACTTATTTTCACAGTAAATATTTCAGAAAGCTTCCCAAACAGTTACAGTGATGTTTAAAAAACCATCTCAAACAGTTACAATGATGTTAAAAAAACCCTCTCAAACAGTTACAATGATGTTAAAAAAAGCTTATCAAGATTACCAAGAGGTTAAAAAAAACCTACTCAGAAATTTCCCATTAGGATTCAAAAGTTGAGATAGACAAAACAATTCAGAGCGACGACCTTGATCTCACTGTGCAGGTGCCATGTAAGTCAACCATTCTTATAAATGGCTCCTCACGGACAGTTCTATCGGATGGTTCTCTCTTAAAAATGTAAAGCCCTCGTCTACACCACGCCTCTTATATTTCTCTGTGACTAATAAATCCTAGTGTGTTGATCCCAAGAATGCAAAACCTGTTCATCAGTATATAAATATATATCCGCCTAATACCGCTTCTGTGTGTCTAGGCGCCCTCCATTTTTCCCTATTTCCACTACGTGAGGGGGTGGACCCGGATCTGAACACTCTCTATCACATCGCGCATCTCACTGCTGATTTTCAATAAAATTACGTATTACTCAGACTAGGTCTCCCTCGTGTTTATTTTATGTATATTTTTAACCACAACACCAGCTTTTTCTCCACTATCACATGACAGCCACCATTCAGGGAGTGCAAGGACTAACAAATGCTTCCTTTGAGACATTCCTTTTTCCTTCATTACCATCTTTCTGAGCTGTTGCTAATGCAATGTCATAGCACAACTTAACTCCTCAGTACACAGTACATGAGCCAGCAGACATCATGATTGTTTAGTGTCACCCTTAATGATATGGTGGAAAGTAATGTCATCCTTCTTACGAAGAGAGGATGTTGTTAAAATCACAACTACAGGGCAAGTGTTTTCACCACTCATTAGGTTTGCTTAATTCGAGAAGCCTGTAAAAACATTAAAATTCAAAAGTATTTTCTCCATGCCCATGTGGATTTACTAGACAGGAAATGACTAATTTGCTTTGGTGTATGTAAAATCTAGATAAAATTTAGCTGAATCCTTACAGTGTTTATCTGATTGCCACTGAAAAAAAGAATGGCGTAATGCCCTTACGTGGTCATGTTGTAATGGAAACTGATTTGTGCCATGTTACAACCCTCAACAACCCAACCAAACAACCCTCATTCGATTCCAAAGATTAGGTTGTGTATATGTGTAATGGACACAAAAGGAGAAGATTTTGAATGATTTTAATAATATAGAAAACATTGAACCAGCTCAAACTTAGTGTATATATTTATTTAGATATATTTAGATATAGTTACTTTCTGCAGGGTCTTTTTTAAAATGTTATTTAAATAAAAATGTATTTATTTTTATTTTTACAATAAATAAATCATTTAGATTTTATCATATTTTCCCCCCGGTCTGTCACAAATGTGCTTGTTAGCATGAGCACATTGAAAAAAGAAGAAAAAAAATACAGACAAAATAGATAAATATTACTTAGCAACAACAAGCTTTGCTCTGAAAACAAGCAGTGTTTGGAAATGTAAGGAAGAGACATGGAAAAAGAGAGGGAAAAGAAATGCATGATATGAGACAATACTATAAACTTGTCTGTTGAATTCTGTACTGATTGGTTGTCTGCTCCAGTTCCATCTGTTGGCTGATCCAAGCCAGTGATCAAACATGGAGGCAGCAGTCTCTCACTGTCTGACAGAGAAAAGCCTCTGCAAACTAATGACAGCCTTGGCGAGCCACTGTGAACTGAAAAGTGCAGAGCTAAGCAGCACTCCTTTACACAGAATTATACCCTAAATTTTTCCCAACAGAATAAGAGGGAAAAAACAACAACTGAAAGCTCCACAACCTATAAAAGGAATTTGAAGGTACTATTTCAAGAACCACATTTCTTTTCTTGGTATTTAAATCTTGGTATATAGGTGCACAAATGATAATGCTAAAGATTAGAATAAATATCAGTACTCAGAAAAAAAAATGTAGGCCAAAAAGCTGGGGAAGACTGGACCAGCTCGTCTGAGAACACACTGAGACACTATGAAAATCTATTAGCTTGGCAAAAGATGCCAAGAAAGACAAGCGCTGGAATCATCATCCAAGATGACAGAATTTTTCACCTGTAATGTTCAGCAAGAGGACGGCCAAAGGTTAGACTGTACTGAAACGCATGCAACATAAATAAAAACAGCACTAAAGGCAAATAAAACATTATGCCCTGGTCAGCTGTGCTAGAAAGTAATTTAACACATGTATCCACATATGTATCTATCTATCTATCTATCTATCTATCTATCTATCTATCTCCCCCCACACACATATTCCCTCTATTGTCCATGATAAGTATTATTATATAATAATATAGATTTTGTTTGACTAATCAGTACAATCCCTCTGGGTTAACTGAACAACTACAAGTTGCCTTTGACACAGTGAGAGAGAACTTTCCACTGTAGACTGTGAACTTCTTGAGACCTCTTATGATATCCTATCACCCTCTATCCCGTGCACCAAAGTTAGCAACATCCACCAAAACAGAAGTACGAGCTTCGTAATGTGACACTTGTGCAACATCTGCACTCTGGAAAGTATGTTGGAGAAAAAAGTAGAAGTGTTTGTCTTTGGGCTTTCACTAGGGGACTCTAAAATCCTGCTGCTGAATGCTTGGGTTTGCGGTAAAACTGTCGACCTGCTATTCATAGAAACCCACAATTTATCACCAACCCATCACAAGTGGCTGGAGGAGTATGTGAAATTGTGTGTATAAGTACAAAGGCAGTTTCAAAGAGATTGGGTGATACATGCTACTCATGCACTACTGCTGAAAGCCTCCATGGTAATTAAGATACTTGAAGAAATTACGACACGTTCTTGGATGTAAAATCAATGTTCCTAGTCAGGAATGTCCATAAATTCATGCAAATGTCAGGGGGTTGTTATGCAATTGCCAGGGTACAAACAGACATTAAAAGATTATCATTGGAGACAAAATTATCTCCACACACACACACACACACACACACACACACACACAGGATATGTACCTTTAAACCACAAACCTATTATTCAGCTATTTACCTTAAAGGACATTATTCTGTAACAGCTATGGATTGTCAGTAGCTACAGTCAAAATAAATTGAATGGTATATTCTTAAAAGAATACAGATTACATTTTTGGGTCCTGGAAATTTGGGTCCTGGCAGCTTCAAGTGTTAAACAGAACTGAATCAATAAATGTATATTTGGTTTTTCCCCACATTAATTTATTCATCTGCAGTAACCATTATATATTATAGTAACCAAATTTACCACAGCCAATCAACCCACCTTCATGTTTTACTGGACAGCTGGAGGAAACTGGAGAACCTGGAGATGAAGCCGAACACAAAAGAGAACATGCGTAACTCCACACAGACAGTACGCCGCGCTCAGTATTGAGCCAGGAACCATGGAGCTGTAAGGCGACAACACTACCCGCAACAGTACTGTGCTAACTAAAGTTTATTTAGAAAAAAGAAAACCAATGAATGAATTTTATCATTAAACATTACTAATGAATAAACTAGACTTAAGCCTAATTTGTGAGTTAAGAAGCATCAGAGGCTATGACAATTATCATACAAAGACTCATGGGCACAGTAATGCACAAAGTTCTATTGACAGTATAAAGACAAAAAGAACAAGGGTTCAAACCCAAGTTGGAAATGAATATCTTTTAATGATCTGTGACATCCTAAAAACAGTTTACAGTAAAAAAAAAAAAAAAAAAAAAAAAAAGAACTTGTGTTTCTGAGGGCTAGGCTGGTCCATTCTGTGGTCTGGCAACAACTATTGAAGAAATAGGCTAATAGTAGGCTGTAAGTATTCTAAAGCCAGTGGTAGAGTCAGCCACTGCTGATCTGTGGCAATGGCCCAATCATTTTTACTAACAGCTAGAAATCTGGTTTAGAATTTAGAAAGAAAATTGAATTTTCATTTGTGTAAATATAGTTAGTAATGACATGTATGTTAAAAAATATGGTTAATTATTTAACTGACAGATGGATACATCTGTTAAAAGAGTTAACAGATGTATCCATTTAGAACAAGGACACAGTGTCATCAATGCAAAGCAGCATGACACGCACATACGTTAGCTCTGAATGTCCCTATATGCCCAAACACTATCCTCACCCCATCACAGAACGCTATAACATTGTCCCCACCTTGGCCCCACATTGCCCTAACACTGTCTCATCACATACAGGTGTAGTCTGTCTCATTCAATAAATTACTTACATATTATTCAAAAAGGTGTACCAATATGGAAAGTGTATTGAATGTTTTAGCAGTGTATACAGTATGTCAAACAATTGGCTTACTTAGTAAGATTTTTTTTTGTACAGTAGCACCTTTACAAATCATTGAATTTTAACTGAAGTGATAGTGCACACTGGTTCATTATGAGATGAGCGTGGTACTGTTTAGAGCATACACTGTATAATATATAATATACACAATATAATATGTAAAATTTGAATTTTCTTGTATATCATTTCTAGTTGTTGTATATGTCATGGCATATAATTCATGCAAAAGATGCTTTGTATGCTTATTGAAAGTGGAAACAACCACATTGATTGACATTGAAGCATAGCACAGACACTGCTTTGGGACTTACTGACTGTATTATGTTTGTCATTTCACTACTACAATTACCACATTCATTTTACTACTAGCCCTGATTTTGCTTTTACTACAGTTTTTCCCCCTCATAATTTGTCCCCATTCTTGAATTGGCATTTCGGTGCACCTTTTGTTGAGTGCCAATAGCGCCCCCTTGTGGAAAAATCTTCAGCATGCTAAACATGATTGAGTGAGTGTGTGAGTGAGTGAGTGAGTGAGTGAGTGAGTGTGAGTAAATGAAGGAGATAACAGCCAGTTCCATGAGGTGTTGCACATCTAAATATTTGCCTGAAAGGTCACTAATAGTTCAGCAATTGATAAGCATTCATAACACACAGTATGCTTTCGGGCAATTTAGCATCTCACTAGGGGGTACCTTCATAGTTTCATTTAAAAATAAACTCCTAGTCACCCATAATGTATTTTCCTCTTTTTGTTTTGCCTCCTTTTTCAGTGTTGCTTTTTACCATTATCCCCCCAACTTTCTTCCATTATTGTTTTTTTCATTATTATCTGCTGAAGAACAAAATAATTATGACAGACAGGTCGCACAATTTGTACACACAGTCGTCAGCAGTAGCAACCAGTTAACCAAGTTAGTCTCTATCCACAAGCTTTAAAGATATGTCATCAGTTGATATTAACTTGGCCTAACCTCGGGAGAAAAGTACCCATTGGAAAAGAAACAGAAAAGAAAGAGAAAACAGGAAAGGTACTATATGCGGTTGGCCAAGTCAGTAACTGTGACAAGGCATCTGCCATTATTAGATATTTAGAACAATGAACAGCCTCATAAATGAACCACACACACACACGCACACACATGCACACACACGTACACACATGCACACACACACACACACACACACACACACACACGCACACACACACACACGTACACACGCACACACGCACACACACACACAGTTCGAGTTGGTTCTGAGTTGAGAAGGAGGTCACTGTGCATGCAATACGTCTGTAATCATTGCTAAAAAAAAAAAATCAATGCTGAAGTAATAAATGCACAACCACAGACCCCCTCCATCTGCACAAGTTACACAATACATTTCAGCAGTGGGACTCCCTTCTCAGAACAATCATAAATAATAAACATAACCATTAAGGACTGTGCATGTTATATAACTGTGTATGGATTATTAGCCAATTACAGCACGGAGGCTTGAATGGTATTCAGTAAAACGCTTCCCAGATGTACAGCTGTACACTCTTAGAAACAAAGTAAAAATTTGGAACCTGTATATGCTCGCTGTACAACAAACCTACAACAGAGTGTTTCATTTTTTGATAGCGTTCCAAACTAGAAACCTTTTTGGAGGCTGAAAACCCTTAACTATACAGATTCTCGATTCCCTAAAATAAAACCTTTGAAGAACCTTTTCCTAAAAGTATAGTCAGCATGCCTGATTGCTAAAGATACCCCTTTGAGTCAATCAAGTCTCCACCATTCTGACCACAATTCATATATTATTTTTCCTTCTGCTTTTCCTGGTGGGTTGTGCAGTAACAACAGGCTGAGAAGCTCAGTCCAGACTTCTCTATCCCCAGTAACAGATTCCAGGTTCTCATGGGTGATCCTCAGACCATAGCCAACTGTGGTACAGAATTTCGCCAGTGGGGTCTGGGTCTGTCCCAGATAGATTGACATGATCCTTTAGTTTGCCCTAAACAAAAATCAATGAAAAATGTTATATACAACATAGTAAGGGTTATTTTTTGTCTTTACACATGGGCAACATTAAAATATGGTACCTTTTAATGGGTGTAGTTCTATAGTAGTCGTTAAGAGGGGAAAGATGTGTCAATTTCTGCATTTCAGATTAAAGATTAACTTTGTCAAACTGAAGGAAAATTCATTTTAACAATGTTAGATTAAAAATAAATAAGCTACTCCAAATCCAGTTTTCTCACAATCACGAATCGTAAAAATGACAAAGTATGTGGCCATTTGATATAGGCACATTTTTGGGAGGAAACTACTGAGAAAAACAATTCTCATGACCTTATTCACTTTTTCCTGTTTGCCCTCAACTGACCATAACCACTTCACAACTTTCATTATGACTCTAGGTGTAGTTTGCATGATCAGCAGATACATCCAAATTTTATGTGCTGACATTTTAAAATGCCTTTTTCTGTCAAGACATTTCTCATCTCTCTATTTACAGCAATGCAAATGTTGTCTTCTCTACATTTTTCTATTTGTCTTCTCTTACAATCTGTAACTTAATGATTCTTAAATCACTTTCTTGATCCACTGTGTGTCTTAAAGCTTAACAAAAACATCTCAGGATAAATAAATGTGGTTTTCTAGAAGATTCCATCTCAATAATGGTGGTATTATACACCCGTGTAAAAGATCACACATGTACACAAGGAATCAAGGCATCCTGAACATCTCATGTTATTAGTAAGGTTTTCTGTGCATTGACACTGTATGGCAGCAGATATGAAATCGAGCAGTCAAGCACAGTAGACTATGGTTGAATGAGCTGTGCTGGGTTGAAAAGGCCATTTTATGCAGATTTTTGTTAATCTGTTAAACAGTTTTAGGCTGTGCTCTCAAGCCTGTCCAATCTGAAACTTTGAGAAGACCAGCTGGTTGGAAATCACATGATCTGCACTGAACCCTACTCAGATACTTGGTCACAGTAATAAGCACAATGGTGCTGCCAGAACATAAAGCATAGGATCTCTCAAGACCTGGCTGCAATCACTGTAGAAATGCATCACTTTAATATCATATATTATAATCACTTGGTGCAGTGAAATAAAGAACAGTTTCCAGCTTTCTGGCTTTCTCAATACTTTAAACAAAATTTCAGTGTGCCTTGTATCCATTCTTTGCCTCTTTCTTCCCTCCAGCTCCACTGATGAATTTTCCTCTGGATTATTTTACAGTGTTTTTAAGAACATATAGATGGGCAGGGATGGAAAATGAAATGCAGTTGTGATGATGACATCAGGTTGGGCCATTTTTTTCACTGGATTTCTGTCTCATGTGGCCTGTTTGGTCTGTATACTAGTAGACATAAAGGGACAAAAGGAAAGAACATATTTATATTGAGACAAACGTCTCCTTAATACCAAACACATGGCCAGAAGCCCTGCTGGTCTGCAGAAGACATTACGTTGGAAATCTTCCAGCTCAATTTCCTTTGTTGGCTTCTGAATCAGATACACATAAAACAATAATGAAACAGTACTTATACTGCTATAAATACGTCTAGCGCTTGTACTGCTTCAGTGAGAATACTGATACAACTGTTCTGTCATGATTACCCGCATTCACATATTTTGTAGTGATTTATGAAATTGCACTACTTATTCAAATGAATATTTCTGTATCTATGAAACAACCATTTGGTTTTGGGAAGGGATTCTGACATGGCATATGATGCGGCATACATGTAGCATTTTTTAATAGTCTTTCAAGGGTAAGAATTAGAAAGCTACTCCTGGATTCAAGCTGATTCAAAATACCCACATTGCCGTCAGATTCTGCGGCACAACAATTAGACAAATTTGTAAAGTGATGTGGATTTTCCTCCTGGAGTGCAGCTCCTGGTCCCTGCTTAGTCTATTAGAGAGCAAAGTGTGTGGTAAGGCCCAGACTCTCTGACCTCTGTGTGTCTGCAGAAGTGCTGAAAAGTGTGACAAAAGCACTGTGGATCCTGGAACACTTTACTCGGAGCCTTTCTGCTAAATTCCCCCTCATTTTTAGACAGATCTGCACACCTGATGACATATTAGTAGCAACTACTGACAGAAAAAACAAGCAGTAGTAAAATGAATCTGGCCAGGAGAAAGAGATGGTACAATATAAGCATACAGAATGAGAGTGAAAGACAGAGAGAGAAAATTTGCTTCTTTTCAGGCAAAGGAATGCATAATTTTTTGCCTGCAGCACAGCAGAATTTGAGATCAGAGCTCTGTTTTGGAGCGATTTTGGAGTATCTCCCATCCTAGGATAGGAAAGTGAATCAGTCACAGAGGACTAGATCAAAATACATGATCTGGTTCTTCTCACTGTTGCAGAATCTGTAAGCATAGGTGAAAACCAGATTGGAGATAATTACAAGGAAAAAAAATAGTGGTATAACACTCTAATATATCCATTCATTCATCTTCATTAAGAAATTTATCCTGATTAGGGTCATGATAGATCTTGTGCTTATCCTGGGAACACTGGGCATTAAGCAGGAATACACCATGGATGGGATTCCAAGGCACTATTCAAACACATATTCACACACTTGTTCACACTGAGAGGTGACTGTAATCCACCTACCTCCATGCTTTAGGGAAATGGGAGGAAACCAGGAAACCTGGAGGAAACCCACACAGACACTGGCAGAATGTGCAAAATTTTGCAAAGACAGTAGCCCAAGCTCAGATTCAAACCGTGGACCCTGGAGTTGTGAAGTGGAAATGCTACCCACTGCACCACAGTGCTGTCCTCAATCCAGTATGTAAGAAACATAACACAATGGAGTGGTGTTTTGTGGCCAGATGTGAAGTCTATTTTATAACATGTATCCTGAAGTGTTTTATTCCTCTTATACCACTGCAATTGACTAACAATTACAATTTGAAATTTTATTAATGAATGGCACAAATTATTTCATTTGTTAATAGACACATTCAATGTTGTGGAACATCCACGAAAAAAGTTAGTTCCGGTTATCACTCTAATTCTGTTTGAAATTCTCATCACCTGAAAATCATTTGCTTTTGCTGAGGATGGCCCCACATGGACAGCCTAAAAATCCCCATGTGATAACTCTGAATGGTACCACATAGAAAATATATAGATAGCTGTAGATATTCTTCCTTGGGTATCCTTAGGATTGCAATTGCGATCCTAAAAGAACAGTTTTGCACTCAAATCTCCATCAGTTGTCAACAGTTGACTCAGTAGATTTTTAGTTATGTTAAAACTATAATGAATTCAGAAATGACTCTGATACTCATAAGTTGCTTGAGTTGCACTGTTTGACTATATACTATACAGTTATAAAAGGGAAATTATTTACAATTACAATATCCAGAGTCACCCAGATGAGGATAGACTCCCTTTTAACTCTGCTTCCTCTTAAGGTTTCTTCCCCATTAGAGCTGTTATTATAGAAATGATAACAAATTAGAACAAGTGCATTTATAATAACCTAAGATTTAAATTACAGATGGTATTACAGTCAGAGCTGTGTTGCTTTAGAAAATTAATAAACTAATCAGATTTTCGAATTTAGTGCTGTGGTATAAAGTATAGCAATAAATAAAAAACATTTAAATATTAGTTAAATATTTGTTGTTTTGTATTAATCTAGATAAAAATGTCAGTAAAATCTACTAGGCTTCTGAACATTTTGTTTACAGTGGCAGCGCAACAGACATTCTAAATACAAGCAGTATTATATCAAATATGTCGTGGTTACATGGATTATGTAATTGTGAATGGGGCATAAGTAAAACGATGATGACCCCAGAATGGGAGCCTGGGGCAAAAAGTTTAACTGCTGTGACTTTAAATGTTCCTGATCATCACCATCAACTTCTAAAAAACTAGATGAACAGTAACCTGAACCTACATATATATTTTTCTCCCTAATCCATCAATTTCAGGCCTAATATGTTTATGTATCCTTTAAACAACTGAAGGAAAACCAACGACTGCTGTGACGAGAATAAGACAACACATTTTAGTGATATTGGATCTCACCTCCCATTAGGAAAGGGCACTTCTGGTTTCCTGGCACCCAAACCTCAGTCTTTGTTTAAATACAAGCCATTCGTTAGCCAGATTATAGTATGTAGGAGAAAAATATCATAAGATTAATTATTAGTTCTACATCAGTAAAGCATATTAGGACCCACAGTAAATTTATAACACATAATCTTAATACTTGAAAATGGATACATGTATATACAGTACAAACACAACATCTTGATGAAGCTCATAAAAACACTGTAAGCTCTTAATGCCCTTATAAATTCTTTCATAAACCTGAGGTGATTAAAATGGTTTGTTTAGATGTTTATTTTAAATGTTGTCCTCTGCTTTCATGTTTATCCAGTACTTCTTTGCCTCTGCTGAGTGAGGTTGGAGTTAAAGGATCCAGAAAGTTTCCACTGTGTGGACAGAAGAGTTAAGGAACGGGGCATAGGGTAACTACAGGGTAATGCACTACACAGGCAATGGTTAGGGCTAGGAAAAAGAACAGTAACCTATTGCATGTCTTCGGTACAGACAAAGAAAGAAACATTTTAACAAAGTAAAACAAGTTTTTATTTTTTTTTGCCATATCAATGATGTGTGAATCATGTGTAAATGAGCCAATTGTGTATTTTATGAATAAGACATAAATAATGATCCATCCATCCTTCCATCTTCTACCGCTTATTCCTTCTTCAGGGTCACGGGGATCCTGGAGCCTATCCCAGGAAGCATCGGTGCCAGTCCATCGCAGGGCACAATCACATACACACTCACCACTAATAAACTACGGACAATTTAGACACGCCAATCAACCTACCATGCATGTCTTTGGACTGGGGGAGGAAACCGGAGTACCCGGAGGATACACACATGGCCCTGGTGGGAATCGAACCCCGGACACTGGAGCTGTGAGGCTAACCACTAAGCGCGGATAAATAATGATCATTCATTACAATTATATTATTGTTATTACTTTACATATTTTAGTTTTTTTTTAATTAAAACACATAAAAGCTGCAGAGGTTACTGATCCATGTAAATAATTTTAACATAAAAACCCCCCAAAATCGGTGAGGTACTGGATCCTGTTCTGGCTATAGCTTTACTGGCTTGTAGCTATACACAACATGTTACCAATTTCTTTAAAAAGTTCTGTTCATGAATGAATGAGCTCCTATTCATAGCAAACCGAGGAAGAATAGCATAAATGTTTTTGACTTTATGCTTGTATTTATCAATGATGCATGCTATGGGAGCTTGACCCAAGATTCACGGGTCGACTACCCTTGAAATAGTCTATAAAATTCACACTGCTTTTGAGCCAACCTTTACCAATTTTTTGGAACCCCTTGATGAATGTATCAGATGTAAAGGGCACAAATAATGGTTAACATCTCTTGATAACCATATGATAGATTCACTCCTCATAAAGTGTAAACTCATGTGGTGCCTCTAAGGAGACCTTTAGAGATTACTGCATTTGGAAGCAAGACTGACGCCCACCTCAACTCTGATAATATATTACTGCGTTTCTTCACACTCGCCAAACCTCTTTTTTTTTGTGTAACTTAAGACCACACACAAAGTGCACTCCATGTACTCTTTTAAATTCTCAATTGCTGGAAGGTCCTGGCAAAGACACAGGGCACAGAGATCTCCACAGACTTTCAGTGAAATAACTGTAAAGATCAGACTACTTGAATGAAGACGCAAATTAGAATACATACAGTATAGAATAAACAAAGTAAAACTCCAACTCTAAACGATTCCTCTCAAAATCATATGTCATAATCTGCAGAGGCATCCCTAGAAGGAAGTCTTTTATTAGGCATTTTGTTTTCCTTTCCTGTAGGCGGCAGACAAAATAAACTCGACCTGAGATTTATTTTATGTTCCTCTCGGCAGTGTGGCATCCAAAAATCACACGCTGCTTTGGGTTCACCGGGAGAAAAGAATCTCAATCATAACAATGGGCTCAGAGATGGCAGGAGACACAATTGTGCTAAATGCTACAAGCTAAGAAACATGGGATCAAGCATGAGGGGAAGGGTTGAGAATGAAAAGATTAATGTATTTCATTGTGCCACTGAGAGAATCAGAAAAGAAACTGTTTTTTTTAATCTTTGTTTCAGTACTTTCATTCATTCTCCCTAAAGACAGATCTGAATATTCAGTGCTCAACTCCTGAGGATTCCAAAGTAAACACAAGTCTCACAGTGAATGACCCTTGCTCCATATCCCCAGGCCAAACCAAGGGAGAACTAATAAAAAAAGGGGGCAAATGTGAGAGCAAGTAGCAGGAAAAGAAAATTGCACAGTTTAAGTGCAAGGAGTGCAAAATGTGAGGTGGGTTCATTTTATATGGAGCTAAAAAGTAGAAAGATGCATGGATTTTGTCACAACAGCCTGCCTTTGGTAAAGTAATTCTATCACAATGGAAACATTTCTGTCAGAAGAAATCATTTCACTCCATTGCTACATAATTAGATGTCATGCACTGAGAAAATTCAGTACTTAACACTTCAGTTGGAGAAGACTTTAAATAGCCTTAAACTGCTGTTTAGCAAGCTCTAACACAGGCTGAATCAAAACTGTAAAAATAAAAACCTCATGTTGACTTTGTCCCCACAAAAATTATGCTTCATTTATTTTAGATTATAGTTTTGTTATTATCTTTGATTGGTAGTTCTTTGTTCTGATTTGATTTTATTATAATACACTGTCTCCATACAGCTAAAAGCCCCAAATTCCTTCCTAATGACAAGAGTCACTGTTTGGAGCGACAGTTTATTTTATGGTAAGTTTAGCTATTGCAGCTTTAGTGATGAATATGTCTTTCCAAGTGATTGGAAGCACTTTAGAGAAATCTCTAAATGAATTTTCAAGGCAAAAGTTCCAGATTGCACAATGTGGTGGAGTGCTATTTCTAAGTTCAATTTTCCGCCTCTGTAGCCTGTCTTACTGACTGGCTTATGATAATTCACTGCAAGTTCAACTAAACAGTCATACGAATTTACAAATCAAAAGAATGAAGGATAATAGAAAATGGTAATACACCTCTTATCCAGTTTGGTATTTGACATATACTGTATATTTGAAAATGGAAACAACCAATTATTTTTTTTTTGTTATTGATAAGTTGAAATAAAAATAAAATGGCCTGCTTGAAAACAGTGTGCAACATAACATTTTCCCTAGCTCAACTGATCTTAAGTTGCTCATCTTACTAATGATGCTACTTGGAATTTTCGTCAAAGTATAAGAGTAAGAAAAAAAAAAACTAACAACCATTTTAATAGTAGAAAAGTCACCTAGCAATTGTTGTTGCCTAAAAAGTGTTGTGTGTTTGAACCTTCCATACAGTTTACAGGAAAACGGACACTGGCTAATAATTTTGGTCAGAAAAATGCTTGGAATGGGCAGCTGAAGCAGAAATCTGCAGTGTACAGTAATTATTCTTTTCAACACACTGAGTTAGGATGCGATAAGGTTGAAAGGGATGCTACTGGTAAATCTGTACTGTAATAAAACACTTGACATAAGCTTATTGACTCAGATGATCCTAAATGGCTCGTTTGATTATATTCCATTAAACTGTTTTTTATTAACATCAAAATAAAAATCGGTGGTCTTGTATTCACTCATATCTGCTAACCTCTTCCTACTCCCCACTAATAAATTGTAGTTCTTTTCTACTTCATTGCTTCTCTATTATCTTTTAACAAGCCACCAGGCCCTCTTTTATCTATCTACATATTTTGCTTCTTTCCTTTTTTTTTATCTTTTTTTTAAACTGGCCAAGAGAATTAGCCTTGCTTTTCTTGGACTTTCCTCCTCACCGAATGACTGATAGATCAGTCAATTGTTCCTGAGGTTGCTTTGGCTATACTCTCACCATTTTATCCTCTCAAATCAATGAAATAGAAAGTGTGTGAGAATATATTTAATATATTTATATTTAAAGCTACCTCCTGGATCATCATACAGTTGGAAATGAGAATACCAGTGTCCAAGGCCCATAAATATACTGACAGCATCTTATCCACAACTCTTTGCAAGTATCTATTTAGTAAGGGGCTACCGTGTTGAGGCAGAGCAAACTGGACTTCAGAGAGACCTAGAAGATAGGATAAATGGGAAGTCAAACCTTTGATGCACAGGGTTCCACGGGGACAATTTCATTCTGAATAATTATCTTGTACTGATTATTTTTCCCTCCTCTTCTTTCTCTTTACAACATGTTATTATGTTGCAGAATAGCCACCCTGTCTGTGTTGGCAGGAGATGAATCCATGCAATCATCGTGAACTCATAAGGTTTTCAGAGTCTGGTGCATCTCTGCAGCTCAGGCCTATCTAAACACACATACTATATAATATCCTTGCTCAAAGTAGAACATGCACAGCATGTGTGCTAGTAGTCATGTGACCACCACACATCAATGAACTAAAGGGTTCACAAAGAAGTGCTCATTGTATGCTCAGACGAATATATAGGAGATAAAATCATAATTAAATAAAATACATATTTATATTTATTTATTCATTTAGCAGACGCTGTTATCCAAAGCAACTTACAAATGAGGATACTACTACTACTACTACTACTACTATTACTATTACTACTATTAATAATAATGATAAATATAGTTGCAAGCAGCAATTCCAGGGCAAAGCAATATAGAGGCAAAGTAAAGAGATAAACAAGCATGATTTTAGCTTGGTCATGATTTTGACAATCCATTTAAAATTTATGCTTTTTTCATATCTCATGAACATTAGGTGGTTCTGTTCCACAACTGAGTGGGTACCCTCAAGTTCTGATGCTCATGACATATACTAAGTTTGGAAGAATATGCTAAAGCTTTACGTAGATATAGCATCGCGTCCATTTTGGCATCATAGCTTACAAATTCATTAGTGCATCAATCGAGAACGGTTTGAACAAGTTCAAACAAGCTGATTTTTTAGTAAATTCAAAATGGCAGACAGCAACTTCTGCAGAACATGGCCTAATTGGCATAACTATTCTTTGCCTGAGCCACTGAATCTAGAAAGACCAGACTCATGACAATGGGCAAAAGTATTCAAAAGCAATTAGCATTTTTAAACTGCATTATATTTTAAAACAATGCAGATACCCCAGAGTCAAGATGCCAGTGACAGGTACTAAGTTTTGTCTGAATACACTAATGCACTAAGGAGATATAGCCTCACATCCATTTTGATGTGAACACCATCAAATTCATGTGCATATTATTTGAGAACGGTTTGGTTTATCTAAAAGCTTTTGCTAACTTTTTGCCAACATGGTCTAAAGATGATCTCTTACAAATTTTGTCAAAATTGGATCAACAATCTGGGATGAGTTTGAAAACATCGGTTTTTAATAAAATTCTAAATGACAGAAATTTTAGCCTATTGTGGCATAATTGGTATTATTGTTCTCTGCATGACTAAGGGAATCTGTCAAGATCAATCTCATGACAATGCAAAAAAGTAGTCAAAAGCTATTAGCATTTTTACAAATTGAGTTATAATTGTTCACTGTCCTGAAACTTTTTGAGTCCTTTTAGGGTATGGTCCTGATGATGCCTACCAATGTTTGTAACATAATGTCCTTCATAAAATAGAGCATTTGAAAAGTTAATTAAATGACTTGTGGTTATGCCCCACTGAATCTGTAGAGACCAGTTTCATGATTTCAGGACAAGCCATTCATAAGTTATTAGCACAAATTTGCTTTTTTCATCTCATGACCACTAGGTTGCGCTGTTCTGAAACTGTACAGGTACCCTCAAGTCATGACGGCTATGACATACACCAAGTTTGGAATAAATATTCTAAAGCGTTTCAGAGATATAGCCTCACGTCCATTTTTGGCATGCTTGCCATTGGTTTTGTTTGTGCATTGTTCAAGAACAGTTTGGTCTATCAAAAATGGTTTTTTGAAAATTGGATGAGCAGTCTAGGAGGAGTTTGAAAAAGAAGATTTTTCAGAAAATTCAAAATGGCAAGAAATCTAGAAAATTATAAGGTCCATTTGACTTGGCACAAGCCAAGAAATCAGGGGAAAAAAGAATTTTGTTTTTAGCACTTATGAGTCAAAGGTTATTAGCATAAACATGAGTGCAAATTTGAGCTGTTGGTGGCACAAGATAATTTGATATAGAGACTCAAAAATTGCTTTGGTTAATGATTGTTAACCATGGTTAATGATACTGTCATCTAGCCGTCTGCCAACATTCATAACTTTCCCACAGTCGTTCTATGAGCTGCCATAGACTCGGGAGTGGAATAATACTAATACTAATAGGAAAACACTAAAATGTGTAGGACAGGGGGTACTCCAGAACACATGTTGGGAAACTATATGGTTTATTAAATAACACATGAGAGCATTCTTAGAAATTATTTCTTTCCTCATGATTAGTTTATGCTCATCGCTGCTGTCCAAACAACCTCAGCCTTCATCAGCTTTCAGCAATGTTTTCACATGTAGTTTGTCTGGGGGCTTGTGTGGTTAACCAAGAAAACCTCCTAACACCCTCCCTTCCCTGAGACACTGTGAATTGTCCAGCCATGTTCTTCTGGAAGGCCAACATGGGATAATAGTTTAATTAACTAAAAATGATTTTACCAGATGGCTGCTCTAAGATCCTGCGTACATTTGCTATGTAATGGAAAGGTTAGTTTTACTGACAGTAGATGTTCCAGTGACTGTAAAGAGACAAGGGTGGCTTGAAGTGTGTGATCCATCCAGCCTTGCTTCCCAGAAACTAAGAGCTACCAAAGGTCAGCAGAGTCTGTGGGCTTGTTCAGGCACAGTCCACGATTTTGAAATGGAATAAACAGGCAGTAAAACAAAGCAGACATTTCTATTAAAGAAAAATGAATGGAACCCTGAGTCAGTGAGGTTTTGACTTTCATATGGGTGTATGTAAGCAGTCAGATACAAAGCTCATGGGAAAAAGAAAGACCACATTCAGAAAAATAAACAATGTATTTTCTGCATTCATTCATTCACACTTAGTAACTGACTGGTTAGGGTTTAAATTAGGCTACTATTTTGTTTATGCCTATGTTTTGGGAAATAGAGCCTCAAACTAAATTCATTGGAAAATATTGTTGTTGAAGGATGTAAAAGTTAGGATTGTGGGTGTGTGGGAGAGTTCCGGGGGGAGGGGTGGTATGGTGGTATGAAGCTGGTATGGCTGTGGCCAACTGTAGCCTGGTTCAATAAAATGTTTATGCAAGAATCTCTCTTTGTGTAACTGTGGAAAGATGCTACATTGGTGTATGAAGTAAACTTTTATCTGTCCTGCGTCTTAAGCACCTAGCTAGTTAGCTACATAGTTAGCAGTTAGATTAGCCATCATTTCAGCGAGAGTGAGAAGATGCTTCCCAAAGTCTATGTTCTATAAAAGTTGAGGAGGAGGTGGAGGAAGTTGCAGGAAATGCTAGCCATTGGATTTTCACCAACCTCACAGAGGAGCCTCAGAGAGCCACCCCAAAACCAAAAAGTTCGGGAAGGGTTTGGGGGGGGGTGTTTTATAAAAAAAAAAATTTATTTTAGTACCACATTGTTGTTTTTTTTTTTTGTTAGGGCCCGCCCTGTGCCTTTTGCTTTTTCAATAATATTTTTTTTTTTTTTTTTTTTTTTTAATATAAAATTTAATTGGTTTTTGTGTTTTTTTTTTTTTGTAGTTTTTGTTGGTTTTTGAGGGTTTGCCCCCTTCCCCCCCCCCCACCCCCCCCCAACCAGGCCCCCAAACTCTAAACATGGCATGCCATCCCAGCAATGCTCACTGGGTTTTCTGGGGCTGCGGAGAGCTGAAACATACCATGCGTGTCCAAAAATTCCCAGAAATCAGGGAAATGGCCACATAGATTGGATGCTGTAGACCCACAGCTTCAGATTCCCATGAACAGTTCAGGGGTGAACTGACAAAAAGACAGTCAAGGTGGTGAGTAATACTTCTGTCTGGAATTTCTGCCATGTTTCAGTTACCATGGAACGTGTGCCCTGTGTGGCATTAGTAGACATGGGCTTCTTCCATTCAGTCTTAGAGTGACGCTGGAGGCGCATGCATCGAGGCGAACTGGCGCTGGAGATCGTGTAAATTAATCGCAACATTTAGCCGGTGGCTGAATGATATGTGTATGTGTCTCGAGCCACGGTATCTGTGAGTAATCATACGCCTTCGAGTCTGGTGTGTCATACGCCTTCGAGTCAATGGTGAGAGTGGGGAGTTGAGCTAAGTCTTCTCTATTACAAACCCCTAGCCGAAGACGCTAAATGTGACGCCGCTGCTGTTTTGCTTTATTGTGTTTTGCTTCAATGACTGTTTTACTTCTTGGATTGTGTTTTATTTCAACAATTGTTTTGCGTTTATGTATTATTTTGTTTCATGGTTTTATGTATATTGTTGTTCTTTAGTTTTGGATGTATGTCTGGTTTGTTTTGTAACCATATAGTAAAAGAGTGAGCAATATGAGAGTGGTAAAATTAGTGTTCATAGCCTCAAACATGTTTCAGGTTTGTTGTTCCACATAACCACTTTACTACTGAGAGGGTGTATGTTAAACCTTACTGTCTCCATACTATAGTGGCCATAATTGTCATTTGTACTGTTTGCCATAATTATGGTTTTGCTAGGGTGTTGTCAACTGCCTCTATTTCGTGTGGTGGTGTCAGTGGGCCTATGTGTTATAGCTACCATACCACAGTGTCTGTAATATTTGTCTTTCTGTGTCTTGTTTAGTATTTGTATAATTTTGGGTTAACTGGTGTCTTCTTTCTCTCCAGGAGCCAGTGAGTCTTGGTGGGACAGGGGAGGCTAGCTGCATTTATTCAGTGGTGTGCTTCACAGCCTGCTCAGTGTGCCAACACAACTTCCTTATGGTGTAGGTAATGTGATTTTGGTTGTGACTTGCAGTGGGTTTGGATGACCTCACGAGCTGTAGCTGGCCTGCCTTGTCCCTGCCAAGCTTGGGGCTGGAGAAGTTCTTAGTTTTAAAACCCTTATTGTGCTTCATGGGAAATCGATTTTATATTCTGTCAAGTTTTAAATGATGCTTAAGTGTCATAATATAAATATAAATTTATATTCATACTCATGTCTCACACTCATGTTCCTTGCCCCGACCGGTGAAACTTATCTGTGTGTTTTTTGTTTGGGAGTATTTCCCTGGTTCCTCCCCAGGGTGGCGTAGTTGGATTTACTGAATTTGGGTTAAATGTCTCCCTTCAGTTGGGAATATTGCCACATTCTGGTGTGGTTGGCAGGGTAGACGTCTCCCTCCACTTGAGGCAGAATATTGCCACACTAATATAGAAATCCCCTCACATTGCAGACAAATACCCTTGTCTTGGCCCCCGAGGAACATAAGCATCTTGCAACAGGTTCCCATCATAGGACCAAGCCCTAGGCTTCTAACACAACTGGAGCACATGGAATATACCTCAAAGGGCTAGGCCTTTGTGTCCATACTGATCCAGCTTCCCCAAATGGGAGAGGAGATTATAGTGATACACACGAGGGACATTTGGCAATGAAAGTTTGACCTCCAACAGGGTGGGGAGTTATGCAATTGTTGTTACAGTCCAGAAATGTGTTTGCCACTGGGAAGGTTGATGTTGGGCTCACTCATCTAGTGCATCATTGTGCTGCCCTCAAAAAGTCACCCCTGTGAGCTGCTCCTGTCATTTGGTTCCCAAGAAAAACAACCAGTGGAGACCCGTAAACATTACCTCGAATAGACAAAGCTTTAGACCAGGTGACAAGATCAACCTGGTTCACCTTGATCGCTCAGAGAGAGATATCCTTTTTGGGACACCAGTCTTCCATGAGCTCTTAATCAACCCCTAAAATGCCAACCCCCACATTATTTAAAAAAAAAACTTTCTCTGCACACTTTCCTTCTCTAAAACTCAATTGTAAATCTTGCACGGTGGCACTACTTGTATTGTTCTCCATTTGATATATTGCTTTGCTTGTATTTCCTGATTTATAAGTCCCTTTGGATAAGATTATCTGCTAAATGAATAATTGTAAATGTAAATGTAAGTTAGAGGGTGAGGGCATTGGTATGAAGAAAGATAAAGCGCAGTCGGTCAGGGACTGGCCCACACCTGCCGACCAACACCAGCCTGGCCTCTTTTTATAGGAGATTTGTGAGGGCTTCTTGTGTGTGGCTGCACCTCTTTTCAGCCTGTTGTACAGCCAGAACAGTGTTAGTTGCCCTTGGATATACTGTGAAATGCATAGTCTCCAGCTGGCCCTGGCTTGCAATTTATCCTGGACACTGATGCAAGTAATGTGGGGGTGGGAGGCATATTCTCTCAAGTAGGCAAAGGGGAAGGTGGCTTATTTCTGCAGGACACTAAATAATCATGAATGCTGTTACTCTGTCACCTCTAGACAACTCCTGGCTGTGCTGCTGTAGATTTGCCATTTAAATACTACTTTTGTGGCCTACCTTTCACTGTCAGGTTCAACCACACTGCTCTCTAGTGGTTCGTGTTCTTTAAAGAACAATATAGCCAAATTGTATGCTGGTTTGAAGAGGTCCAATCCTATGACTTTAGAGTGGTGCATAGAGTGGTCCACTCCAATGCTGATGCCCTCTCAAGGCACCCATGTAGTAATGCGAATGATGGGAGGCACGTGAAGTGGAACTGCAGGCACAGGAACAGGAGGATGCTGCTGTGAACAGAGCAGAGGTGGCTATTTGCTGGGAGCTTCAGGAGGTACAAATGACAGAGTGTAGGCAGCAATAGTAGGCTGATGTGAACCAAAAGTCAGTGTTCCATTGGATGGAGGTGCAGCAGCGGCCACCTTGGGTGCCAATGGAAAGGTTTGGGGTGGAAATTGTTGGGCCATTCCCAGTCACAGACAGGAACAGCAGGTACATGCTAATAGCCATGGACTATTTCACAAAGTGAAAATATGCACTCCCTTACCAAGAGGTAGAACACAGCAAAATCACCAGTGTCGATTTAACACCCACAGTGTTGTTTTCACACTCTACAGTGTTTATATAAGTCCATTGGACTCATATAAAGACTCTGGGTGTTAATTCATATTACCGTGAAATGATGGTCCCTAATTAGTGTGATGTTTAGCCGATTTGATGTGCCACAGGCTATTCACAGTGAACAAAGGTGTAACTTCGGGCGGTTGTGGCGCAGTTGGTAGAGCGGGTTGTCCACTAATCGTAGGGTTGGGGTTCGATTCCCGGCCCGGGTGACTCCACATGCCGAAGTGTCCTTGGGCAAGACACTGAACCCCAAGTTGCTCCCAAGTTGACCCCAAGATGGCAAGCTAGCACCTTGCATGGCAGCTCTGCTACCATTGTTGTGTGAGTGTGTGAGTATGGGTGAATGAGACACAGTGTAAAGCGCTTTGGATAAAAGCGCTATATAAGTGCACATTTACATTTAACTTCGAGTCATAAGTGCTTGCCGCACTCTTGCTTGCCATCATGTGTGACTGAGCATCCTCAGAACCTGCACCCCAGAGTGATGGCCTAGTGGAGAGATTGAACAAGACCCTGTCGGAACAGCTTGCCATCATCACCTTGAAACACCAGCATGACTGGGATTCCCATCTGCCTTTGGTGCTCATGGTCCACTCATGGAGTGTCACTCTGCAGCGCAGGGATCCATGTCCTACATCTCATGGGGAGAGAGATCAGCACCCTACTTGCAAATGCCATTTGCTCTCCAGTGGTTCCTCCAGGATGAGAATATGCCAAGAGGCTTCTGGAAACACAGCTGGGGTGAAACCAAAAAAGGAACTATGATCTGCACCACAAAGACCACCACTCTGGGGTGCTAGTCTGGGTGTACAGTCTCCCTGGGGGAGATAGGGTGCTGCCCTAATTTGGACAGTGACTTGGTGGTCCCTTGTAGGATTTTAGAATGGTTAGACAAAGTTGTATACAGGGTTCAGTTACCACCTTGGGACAGATGGATGGCTTTGCACAGGATAGACTGGAGATGCCACACTCCAGACTTGAGAGTAGACCCCCTGCCCATGTTCCTAGCAGGGGCCCCTCCCCATTCTCTTTGCTAGGACCTGTGAATGAATATACACCCACATCAGTGGTGCCCCAAACAGCTCCCTCACGGCCCTGCAGACAGTGCAGACCTCCAGCTCGCTTCAGGGATTTTGTCCATTCCCTCAGGGATTTTGTCCATTCCCTCACGGCCCTGCAGACAGTGCAGACCTCCAGCTCACTTCAGGGATTTTGTCCATTCCCTCAGGGACAAAGAAATTTGATGTATGAGGCCAGTATAGCAACCTATGTAGACTTGGGGGAGGGGGAAATGTAACAAGTTAGGATTGCAGCTTCTGGAAGGTGGGTGGAGGAAAGAGAAAAAGGAAAGTGCACAGACATTTTTTGTTGTTGCTATTTTGTGTAAGTTCGAAGTAGCCTGTGATCAACAGTAGCTTGGTTCAATAAACTGTTTATGTGAGAAACTCTATTTCATGTTACTACAGGGAAAGATGCTACAATAATAACTGCAGGCATGGGATTTATACACCACCTATTTTTTATTTTTTATTTTTAAAGCGCAAGCTTCATCTGTATGCCCCACCCACTTTAGGTTTAAATCAACATATATATAGATCAATGCAAATATTTGGAGCAACAGATACAGATACATTTCGAATTACTGTTGTGGAAAGGTTTATTGCCATGCAAATTTCTTTTAAGGGAATGCTTGAGCTTTATTGTAAAAGTCTTTCTTTTACATCAATGCACTTGTGGCATTTGTTAGACCCATAAGATTTGGTTATTTCCTGGAAAATTTAGCATGGAAGACAAAGCAGTTCTTTCATATTTGTAAATAAAGACACATTTCAAACACAATGGTGTGATGGAAAACACAGTTTTCCAGCGTCGGTTGCTGTTTAACCTGAAGGACACTTTGCTGAAATGCATCTGTTTCTCTGTTGCATGTCTCATGTTTACAGGGCAAGCGGAGAACCACGTGAGAAAAGGATTGCTGCTGAATATCACATTCACTTCCCAGCACCACACAATGCGTGGGTTACTGCACTGCACAGAGACCTGCAGTATAAGGCCAATCATAATACTATTCCAGGACCGTACAGTGAGAGAAAAGAAAACAAGGCTGAAGGAGATATAAATACCAGCAGACTGTCACATTGTTGGAATACTTTGGAAGATGGAAGATGAGACAAATGTAAAAGGCAAAGATAAAGAGAGAGCGAGGCAGGGGGCTGTTTAGTTTAATTCTTATAGTTTTTCCTGGCCTCCAGATACCCTCCACCAGTAGACTGTTTGTTTAATGGTGCATTGAATGATTATAATGGTATAATTGAGGGTTTTGACAGGTGGTGGCAAACACACAGTCATGTCATATATTCTGGAATATTGGAGTTCCTGGTGGCTGGGGGGTCTGAATCATATGCTGCAATCCAACCTGCCCTCTAGGCTACGGAGGTAATTCTATCAGAACAAAAATCCACAGGCATTATTCTTTCACTTCCTCTGGAGACCTAGCCTTCTGTTGGACTTACAAATTGTGGAATAGATTTACTGCCAAGTTTATCTACAAATGTTGACATAGATCATGGAAGAATGCTGCATAAGAAATAAATAATAAAAAAGTAGTCATCTGTAATGTTAATGGCTATAGATGTGCGTTCACATAATTTTCTATAAGTCCTATAGTCTGTTCACTCAGCAGTGCTCCTGTGCAGTTATTTTCAGTCAGACAATATCAGGCTCCTATCTAATTTAATGGAAAGAAAATAAATTGATAATATAACATTTCAAATATGGATTCCGTAAGGATGAAAATGGCTTAAATAATGTGGTTCCAGTAACACAAAAGACACAGATTGTTTTTCAGGGCGCTCTGTCTACTGCACATGCTATTTTGTCTATAATTAGAAGAGCAAATTGCCTTACACATGCATTAGTGTAAGAATGTAATTAGCTGAACTCCTGAGTGGTGGAAGCTCTATCATTGGAACATTGTGAGGATGAATCCTGATGATGCCACAGCCATCCATGGCTGGGAGTTCAAGAGAGCACAAGTGGTCCTGCTTTTGATTCAATAGAATTTCACTACTGTATCTACTGTAAATCAGAGCAACACTATGACTGGCTTTACACATCTTGGAGGAAGTGCTTGCCTTCACCCTCCTCTGTTAGCATTTGTCATGTTATAAGTGATCTAAGAGATCTAACTAGTGGGTAAGAATTGGCAAATGACCAAATTCTGTGAAAATGGGCTAAAATGTCTCATTTTAAAATGAACTAATCAAAAATAATGTGCCACTTTTTTTCTTTCTTTCTTTCTTTCCTTTTTTTTTTTACCAACAAGGCAACTTTTTTTTTTAATGAGGGTAAACAGTAGTCGGTGTCTCCTCATACTGTTTCTGATTATACTGTCTCTCCATGATTAATACCCATCGACTACACAGCTCCTGTTTTCTGACCCTACACTTTCCATGGTCCTGCACCCTTTCCTTACCTCAGTCAATGTTTTCACCTTTGTCTGTTCCCCCTTGCCTTTCCCTCACCACTGACTGTCACAGGACCCCAGCAGCCTGCCCTCCTCACTGCCTGTAACTCAACCACTTATTTTCGTTTGCGCTGGAGGAGCCGATGACCTTGAAGAACTCTGTAAAGGCTGCCAGTAAAACATTTAAGGATTACCGGTATGTAACTGCACATTCATGTGGTTTGTTTGAATAACCTCGCGCTACAGAGCAGAACACAATATATTACATTTTACGAGCCTCAGAAATGCACCATCGCTGCCCCTACTGTCAATTATCCACAAATATCCACTGCAGCCATTCTCTACTTTTCTTAAAATAAATGCCATTTTAAAACTCCGGTTGTTCATGCAGTTAGTGCGGCATTCCTACTTGTCTACAATAAACACCTTACACATTCACACTAATATTTTTAACAAAGAGAAAAGATACAAAGGTATACCATCTTCTACCTTTATCCATCTAAACACTTGCCATGATATGTGATATCATGTTTTAAAATAGTCTTGCTATAAGTAATGTGTAGTTTGGATCAAATAAACTTTAGTGAACTGCAAAAGAACAAAGTGTGAAAACAGTATGTTTATCTGTTATATTGAGGGTCATCATGTATATCTTACCCTTAAATGACCTGTGTAGTTATCACCATCTAGATCAAGTAAATTCTCAGGAACATTCTTTCCTGCTCCTCTACTAACCATACAGCAGTGTATATTTGACCAGAATCCAAAGAAAAATCTGCCGAGTAGAAATAAACGAATGGCCATAAATTATTAACCTTATGTTAAGACATATTAATCAGGATATTGCTCTTTAATGTTCAGATGTTTTCTCATTTAATGCTTCAGATGTTCAGTACATTTCTGTTATTTTTTCTCTGTGTAATTGAAAGATAGGTATAGCAATCCAATATGCGATATTACCATCAAAATATAATTAAAGAGGTGACATTGTGTATTTGTATTTTTTTTTAATCAACGTGTGATATATTAAGAAGTAAAACCACATGGAATGAGATGAATATTATGTAGCAATATAATGTTGGAATAAAAGCATAGAGAAAAAACGTCTCTTGATCCAAAGTATATTTTATCTATGAAACATGGTACATGGCAGATATTTCTGTTACTGGGTCAACTGTTTTTTATTTTTTTTTAAGTTATTGATATGACTGCTGCTGGCAGCAACAAGTGATAAATAGGAGCATATTATTGTACGCAGCCATCTTATCAGCTCAAATCTAGCCAAATCACTCAGTGAAAGCCTCTTGACTCAATGACATGATTTATTCTAGTAAAGGAACCAGAAAGGTTGTCAGAGACAAAATGTCAAACTTTCATGAGTGACCAAGTCAGTTGTACCAACACACCCACTGAGAATATCACTGAAGACAAAAACCCAGAAAACCAATTTTAGCCTAAACTCCATTATCATGGAAGTGATCCAGCAACTGGTGATGTCTCTGGATTGAACCAGTCTGGCCATTCTCCTCTGATCTCTCTCATCAAAAAGGCACTTACACCCACAGAATGCTATGCATTGTGCTACTGCAAAATGATTGCGTGATTGGATAACTGCATGAATGAGCAGGTGAACAGGTGTTCCAAATAAAGTAGAGTGTGTGTTAGAGTGGGGTAGATAAATATGTCATGATACAGAGCCAAAATATCAGGCCAATACTTTAAATCCAGATGCGATCCATACGTCAACCGCAGGATCTGTAAATGGTTAACTTCCCCACCACAAATATATAACTATTATATACAGTAGATGCTTCACAGATAACTATGTCACTATAAGCCATGTCACCTTCTCTTCTAACTGTTAGGAAACAGACGCAAAGATTCAATAGACTGTATGGAAATTCTACCCTGTTAAAATGATTACTGTGTCATTCTGCTCCCTAATGTGAGGTCCTATCATATGGAAAGTCAATAGAACTTCCCAGATGCTGGCTAAAGATAACACGGTATTGCCTTGCCCTTATCCTTATTATTGCTTTCCTTTTCAGCTGTAATTTTCCTCTCTCTCTTTGTAATGGAATACAAACTGCCCACATAAGTTAATCTGTCAAGGCTCATTACTCAATCCCACTGAGAACCAAAGCCACACCATAAATCAAAGAGCCGCATCTGAACTCCAGGAATTTTGATGCATCATATCACGCAAACACCTTCTCTATTAAGAAAACACATGCAGGCTGAGTTAAACTGCCCTGATTTCTCTTCCTCCTCAGGCAAATATGACTTGCCCCAGGTGATGAAAACAGTTGCATGAACCAAACAATCAATAATAACAATAAAGCAACATTTATAACATGTAATTTATTGTTAGTTCTATCAAGAATTGAGGGTCTGCCGACTACTGAACTGAGGTTTGTTACTGCGTAGCATTCATAGTGACATATAAAATGGAAAAACCTACCCATTAGCAAGCAATACTGTGGGATCGATACATTATATATATATATATATATATATATATATATATATATATATATATATATATATATATATATAATATTTATACAGTATCTCCCAACAGTGAGTACACCCCTCACATTTTTGTAAATATTTGATTATATCTTTTAATGTGACAACACTGAGGAAATGGCACTTTGCTACTATGTAAAGTAGTGAGTGTACAGCTTGTGTAACAGTGTAAATTTCCTGTCCCCTCAAAATAACTCAACAAAAGTGATTACACCCCTAAGTGAAAATGTCCAAATTGGGCCCAAATAGCCATTTTCCCTCCCCGGTGTCATGTGACTTGTAAGTGTTACAAGATCTCAGGTGTGAATGGGGAGCAGTTGTGTTAAATCTGGTGTCATCGCTCTCACACTCCCTCATACTGGAAGTTCAACATGGCACCTCATGGCAAAGAACTCTCTAAGGATCTGAAAAAAAGAATTGTTGCATAAGATGTCCTAGGCTATAAGACGATTGCCAAGACACTGACACTGAGCTGCAGCACGGTGGCCAAGACCATACAGTGGTTTAACAGGACAGGTTCCACTCAGAACAGGCCTCACCATGGTTGACCAAAGAAGTTGAGTGCACATGCTCCGCGTCATTTCCGGAGGTTGTCTTCGGGAAATAGACGTATGAGTGCTGCCAATATTGCTGCAGAAGTTGAAGGGGTGGGGGGTCAGCCTGTCAGTGCTCAGACTATACGCCGCACACTGCATCAAACTGGTCTGCATGGCTGTCGTCCCAGAAGGTTCCACTTCTAAAGATAATAATAATAATAATAATAATAATAATAATAATAATAATAATAATAAACTTTATTTTATAAAGCGCCTTTAAAGTAGCTTCGCAAAGCGCTGTACATAAAAACACAAATCACAGAATAAATAAAAGTTAAATAAAATGACTAAAACTGTAATAAAAACAAATATAAAACAGTCAAAAAGATATTAAGAGTCAAAAGCGAGTTTAAAAAAGTGTGTCTTTAAAAGAGCTTTAAAAATGCCAAAGGACTGAGATGATGCACAAGAAAGCCCACAAACAGTTTTCTGAAGACAAGCAGACTAAGGACATGGATTACTGGAATCATGTCCTGTGGTCTGATGAAACCAAGATAAACTTATTTGGTTCAGATGGTGTCAAGCATGTGTGAAGGCAACCAGGTAAGGAGTACAAACACAAGTGTGTCTTGCCTACAGTCAAGCTTGGTGGTGTTGCCAGCACTGTCAAGCATGAGTGTTGCCAGCACTGGAGAGCTACAGTTTATTGAGGGAACCATGAATGCCAACATGTACTGTGACATACTGAAGCAGAGCATGATCCCCTCCCTTCAGAGACCGGGCCACAGGGCAGTATTCTAGCATGATAAAGACCCCAAACACACCTCCAAGAAGACCACTGCCTTGCTAAAGAAGCTGAGGGTGAATGTGATGGACTAAACCCTATTGAGCATCTGTGGGGCATCCTCAAACGGAAGGTGGAGGAGCACAAGGTTTCTAACATCCACCAGCTCCGTGATGTCATCATGGAGGAGTGGAAGAGGACTCTAGTGGCAACCTGTGAATCTCTGGTCAACTCCATGCAGGTTAAGGCAGTGCTGGAAAATAATAGTGGCCACACAAAATATTGAAACTTTGGGCAAAATAGTGACATTTTCTCTTACATGTACTCACTTTTGTTGCCAGCGGTTTAGACATTAATGGCTGTGTTGAGCTATTTTGAGGGGACAGCAAATTTACACTGTTATACAAGCTGTATACTCACATTGTAGCAACGTATCATTTCTTTTGTCACATTAAAAGATATAATCAAATATTTACAAAAATGTGAGGGGTGTACTCACTTTTATGAGATACTATATATATATATATATATATATATATATATATATATATATATATATATATATATATATATATAATGTCTGTGTGTGTGTGTGTGTGTGTGTGTGTGTGTGTTAAAGACATGTTAAAGACAGTAACCCATCTGAAATTAATCTTCTCTTAATCAATTTGGAGCTCTTAGACAACTTAATGGTTTTAAAAAGCCTCCCCTCAGTTTATGCACTGAGCAGGCGAGTTTACAAGCACCTGGGTGAAAAATAAAAAAGTAAATAAAATACAAATAGCGTAGTAAAATAACAATGAGCACATTGGTATATCAAACAATTTTATTTAGCAAGAAATGTGTTCCAGACACGCAATGTTTATAAAATTATCCCATAAAAACACAAGTCAGGACACTGATTTTTACTGAAATAAATTTTTTTGATTTGTTTCATTATGTTTTATTATATAATTTATATAATGTGCTGCTGAGTTAGGGCTATATTCATTGCATCACAAATCATTTTTGCAGTTACTGATTTTAGGACACACAGACTAATGATTGAAATCAGGACATAAGGCGTAAGACACACAGACAGTTGTGCAGTAGTTGCAAGCTGAGCAGTGCACTCTAAAAACTCAATTACACACAGTTTCTCAATTACACACAGTCCTGAACTTGTGTGATTTCAACTCAAGCGAGTAGCAGTAAGTCCATTTGACAGTTTTTGGAACCACAGCATCTCACACTGAAATTCATGAAAATATTAAATACATAAATATGACAATATGTCCCTGCAAAGTTCATGGAGAGGGGTTTTCTTCTAATGGAGGAGCTTGGAGGAGACAGTATCTTAATCTGAGACGTCTCATGGATCGAATTTTATGTTTGTCTTTTTAATTAATTTATTAATTTTCATATTTTTCATTTACATGTGATTCATTTTCAAACGATTCATTTTCATGTGATTCATTTACATGTGTTTCATTTACATGTGATTCATTTTCATGTGATTCATATTCAAGTAATACATTTTCATGTGATTTATTTATGTATGATTCATTTACATGTGATTCATTTACTAATTTGCTTCTCTTTCAATCCAGTTTTAGACTGGATTTAAAGTCTTTCCAGATTATTACTCGCTATACTGTATGAGATAAACCCAGTAAAATTGCCTGAATTCTATAATATAATTTGTTTTCCGTGTTTTCTAGATCCTCTAAAAACAGATTTGCAATTAAATAACATTACATCCTTCAAAGCATTGGCATGTTCTGCTTACTCTCACAGTCCACCAAACACCCACACACCCAAAGTCTCAATAAACAAATGAGACAGCAGTGTATCCTACAAAAACCAAAAGTTGTCCACAATGTGAAAACAACTCGGACAGTAAGCTGAACTAACCAACAAAATTACCAACACTGATAAACAGTTTGCGCACAATAACCAATAACAAATATAATGTCCTTACCTTTTAAAGACTTGTAACAAATAATATAACAGTGTACCATGTAAAGCCGAGGAGATAACACTAATAAAATTAAATAAACATAAAACTCGAACCCAGTCAGAGCATCAACAGAGAAGCACATTAATACAGAAGTAAATGTTAAGAGGAGTAAGACCACAAAATCTATTTAGAGTAATGCAACGACAATATCTTCAATAAAAATCCAAATACAGAAGAGCTGGAAGGCTGACTGCAAGAAAATAAAAATAAAAGAAGAGCAAAAAAGATGTCGCTGTGTAGGTGATGCAGTTCACCCCAATATCAAGAGTTTAACGTAGTCTCCTGCTTCCTCCGCTGACATAAAGTCCTTCTGAACATCGTTATATGTAATGCAAAGCCGAGCTGGGTGAAATATTCCATAGCGAGCTCCCTCTATACCACGAAGTTGACACCGAACCTCGTTAAATGCAACCCAGGCTATCTCGTGCACACTAGGCCTCAGTCGTGTCTGAATGCTACCATGGGTTTTCGTGTTCTTTCCAGAAATTTTTAACATAACACAAAGTTAAAATTAAACGGAAACGGAGTAGAATAAGTCAAAATACAGTGGTGTGAAAAAGTGTTTGCCCCCTTCCTCATTTCCTGTTCCTTTGCATGTTTGTCACACTTAAGTGTTTCGGAACATCAAACCAATTCAAACAATAGTCAAGGACAACACAAGTAAACACAAAATGCAATTTGTAAATGAAGGTGTTTATTATTAAAGGTGAAAAAAAATCCAAACCATCATGGCCCTGTGTGAAAAAGTGATTGCCCCCTAAACCTAATAACTGGTTGGGCCACCCTTAGCAGCAACAACTGCAACCAAGCGTTTGCAATAACGTGCAATGAGGCTTTTACAGCGTCCTGGAGGAATTTTGGCCCACTCATCTTTGCAGAATTGTCCTAATTCAGTTACATTAGAGGGTTTTCGAGCATGAATGGCCTTTTTAAGGTCATACCACAACATCTCAATAGGATTCAGGTCAGGACTCTGCGGCTCGGCCACTCCAAAAGTCTTCATTTTGTTTTTCTTCAGCCATTCGGTGGTGGACTTGCTGGTGTGTTTAGGATCATTGTCCTGCTGCAGAACCCAAGTTCGTTTCAGCTTGAGTACACGCAGATGGTCGGACATTCTCCTTCAGGATCTCTTGGTAGACAGCAGAATTCATAATTCCTTTTATCACGGCAAGTCTTCCAGGTCCTGAAGCAGCAAAACAGCCCCAGACCATCACACTACCACCACCATATTTTACTGTTGGTATAATGTTCTTTTTATGAAATGCAGTGTTCCTTCTACGCCAGATATACTTGGACACACACCTTCCAAAGAGTTCCATTTTTGTCTCATCGGTCCACAGAATGTTGTCCCAAAAGTCTTGGGGATCATCAAGATGTGTTGTGGAGAAATTGAGACGAGCTTTGATGTTCTTTTTGCTCAGCAGTGGTTTTCTCCTTGGAACTCTACCATGCAGGCCATTTTTGCCCAGTCTTTTCCTGATGGTGGAGGCATGAACGCTGACCTTAACTGAGGCAATGTGAGGCCTGCAGTTCTTTGGACGTTGTTGTGGGGTCTTTTGTGACCTCTTGGATGAGTCGTCGCTGCGCTCTTGGGGTAGTTTTGGGCGGCCGGCCACTCCTGGGAAGGTTCACCACTGTTCCATGTCTTCCACTTGTGGATAATGGCTCTCACTGTGGTTTGCTGGATTCCCAAAGCTTTGGAAATGGCTTTATAACCCTTTCCAGACTGATAGATCTCAATTACTTTCTTTCTCAATTGTTCTTGAATTTTCTTTGGGTCTCGGCATGATGTAGTCTTTTAAGGATCTTCTGGTGGACCTTACTGTGTCAAGCAGCTCCTATTTAAGTGATGCCTTGATTGTGAACAGGTGTGGCAATAATCAGGCCTGGGTGTGGCTAGAGAAATTGAACTCAGGTGTGGACAACCACAGTTATAGTATGTTTTAACAAGGGGGGCAATCACTTTTTCACACAGGGCCATGATGGTTTGGATTTTTTTCACCTTTAATAATAAACACCTTCATTTACAAATTGCATTTTGTGTTTACTTGTGTTGTCCTTGACTATTGTTTAAATTGGTTTGATGTTCCGAAACACTTAAGTGTGACAAACATGCAAAGGAACAGGAAATGAGGAAGGGGTCAAAAACTTTTTCACACCACTGTATATTGTATGACCGAAAAGTGTAAATTAATTACAATTTTAATCAAAATCAGCAGGAGCCTCCAACTTCGTGTCCTACTTCACCGAATTCCGAATCACTCAAATTTTATATTTATCAAAAATTATGAACTACACTGACTGTTTACTACACTTACGTAAAGTGAAGTATAACTGGAGCTGATGAATACTTGGTCAACTTACACATTTTTTAGAGGAGAGCACACTGAAAAAACAAACAAACAAAAAGTTGGCATTATTATATTAATTCAATAGGCCAAAATAGCTAAATCAGTGTTCAACAAATTAGCCTACATCCCATGCACATGTTGTACCTCCATTATCTTGATTTAGTAACTTGTGGATGGGGGTGTGTGTGACATAAAATAAGAATAATATTTTTCATGGCCTGTCAAATGTTGCAATGCTCAACAGTAGATTTCCATCCCTGTCCTGTGTACTGGATAAGTTGTGCTGGATCAAGTGCTATTTTATAAGCTGCAGAATAATGATGGTGGATGATGTGCTTTTAAATTAAGACAAATTGGCAGTGATTAATATGAGAATTACAACTAGGACTATTCATACAGCAGTATACTGGCAATATAGTAAATTCCCTTTTTTTCCCCTCGTTTATGTTATATTGCAGCAGACAACAAAGAAACAAATATGCAATATGCTCCTTCTGTTCGCACTTTCTATTCTTAGATTTTTTTCTTAAGTATAAAGGCAAGTGCTAGTCTTTAAAGTTGGTAGTTTTGAAGCTATAGTAAAACCCATTCTAAGTCACTTCTACTCAGGAAAAGCCTTGAAGATGTGAACTACACACAGGTAATTAAAAATGTAAATAAAATTAAATGGGACGTGTGAGAAACACAAAATGCATATCAAGCACAGGGTAAGAAATGCATAACATACTCATAAAACACATTAATGAACATGAAGGAATGTAAGCAAAACTAATGTTTTTCACGAAACATTTGTGTTGTGTCGAGTCCACCTTTGCTGAGTTCAAGTCGAGCTCAAGCCCTTAAACAATCGAATCCAAATCCAAAAGGGGTCAAGTTGGACTCAAGTCCGAGATCTTAATGGCGGAGTCTGAATCGTACAGAAAGTAATTCAATTGAAAAAAGATTTGAAATTGCTATTGTAAACTGAACACTGAGCTGTTAAATTAAAATTTAACCATGACAAACCAATGGCATCATAAATGTAACAAAATATACCACTATTACATCTTTCCATTGCCATTTCATATTTTTATTTCATTCATCAGCACCTCAACTAGTTTCCTATCAAAACATGGTTTCAAAGATAAAAGGGATATAAAGGTCTATGTAGAACTTTTATTTTATTACAAGTGAATAAAAATACAAATGAAGCCGTTTTGTTATTGTATCACACTATATTGTGTCCTCCAGTTTGAGTTGACATTTCAATTATTTGATGCATCTCCCCCACAGTTATGCAGAATGAGAGAGAGAGAGAGAGAGAGAGAGAGTGTGCAGAGTAGAGTTAAATTTCATAACAACATTTCATTACTGCTTTTAATCTGTCTATGAATGTCAACAAATTCAATTCTAAACACTGCTCTGTTCGTGTAACTTTTTTCATTTTAATTCCTAAAAAAAAAAAATCCCTGTCAGCAGGGTTTGATATTTGCTTCTGTAAAAAGTACATTTCACATTTTACATGCAATTCAAGGCTGGAATCACCAGATGTTCAGGGAAGGGCGATATGACCACAATCTTATTTCATGACAACAATATGTTTTCTCAGGTGTAGGTCTATCAGTAGTATTCAAGTAAGATATAAACTCAGCAATAACAGAAACACCCCTTTTTCAGGAGACTGTATTTTAAAGATAATTTTGTAAAATCCAAATAAGCTTTACAGATAAACGGTAAATGTGCACTTATATAGCGCTTTTATCCAAAGCGCTTTACACTGGGTCTCATTCACCCATTCACACACCAACGGTAGCAGAGCTGCCATGCAAGGCGCTAGCTTGCCATTGGGAGCAACTTGGGGTTCAGTGTCTTGCCCAAGGGCACTTCGGCATGTGGAGTCACCCGGCCCGGGAATCGAACCGCCAACCCTACGAATAGTGGACAACCCACTCTACCAACTGCGCCCTACAGATCTTTATTGGAAAGGGTTTAAACAATGTTTTTCATGCTTGCTCAGTGAACCATAAACAATTATTGCATTATAACTGTCTAACAGTACTTCCAGACACTGTTTACATGTGATAGGTAATTAAGGTCACAGTTACAATAACTTCAGGCACTAAAGAAACCTTTCTACTGACTCTGGATTGAGTACTCCAACTCTACTAAATATGATAATAGCAATATTACCACAAACCCTTGTCAACAAATTCCTCTTATTTGGCTTTACATAAATTTATGATTTCTTGGCTAGTAACTTGACAGTATTAATAACATGCTAGGCCAGACTGAGGCAGAATAAATTAAACTAACTTAACTATAACTATATTAGTTATTAGTTACTGTCACCTAGCCTGCTAGATACAGTGCCTTGCGAAAGTATTCGGCCCCCTTGAACTTTTCAACCTTTTGCCACATTTCAGGCTTCAAACATAAAGATATAAAATTAGATATTTTTTTTAAAGAATCACCAACAAGTGGGACACAATTGTGAAGTGGAACGAAATCTATTGGATATTTTAAACTTTTTTAGCAAATAAAAAACTGAAAAGTGGTGCGTGCAAAATTAAAAAGGCTTGTGGCAAACTTTAGACTAGACTTTTTATGGATATCTTTGAGAAATGGCTTTCTTCTTGCCACTCTTCCATAAAGGCCAGATTTGTGCAGTGTACGACTGATTGTTGTCCTATGGACAGACTCTCCCACCTCAGCTGTAGTTCTCTGCAGTTCATCCAGAGTGATCATGGGCCTCTTGGCTGCATCTCTGATCAGTCATCTCCTTGCCTGAGCTGAAAGTTTAGAGGGACGGCCAGGTCTTGGTAGATTTGCAGTGGTCTGATACTCCTTCCATTTCAAAATGATCGCTTGCACACCTTGGGATGTTTAAAGCTTGGGAAATCTTTTTGTATCCAAATCCAGCTTTAAACTTCTCCACAACAGTATTACGGACCTGCCTGGTGTGTTCCTTGGTCTTCATGATGCTCTCTACGCTTTCAACAGAACCCTGAGACTATCACAGAGCAGGAGACTTGATCACACACAGGTGGATTCTATTTATCACCATCAGTCATTTAGGACAACATTGGATCATTCAGAGATCCTCGCTGACCTTCTGGAGTGAGTTTGCTGCACTGAAAGTAAAGAGGCCGAATAATTTTGCACGCACCACTTTTCAGTTTTTTATTTGCTAAAAAAGTTTAAAATATCCAATAGATTTCGTTCCACTTCACAATTGTGTCCCACTTGTTGGTGATTATTCACAAAAAATTTAAATTTTATATCTTTATGTTTGAAGCCTGAAATGTGGCAAAAGGTTGAAAAGTTCAAGGGGGCGAATACTTTCGCAAGGCACTGTACATAAATATCTTTCTACAATTTCCTCTCAGTAAATATATATTTCATGTAAAGGTAGATACTGCGTATCCCACAAGAAATAATTTCTGTTTTTTTAAAAAAAAGAGGCATAAACACAACATACCTAATTAGCTAATTCTGCCAGAGCACTTCTTAGTAAAATGTTAGCATACCATTTAGAGCTTTATGGTTGTATATTATAAATGATGTATCTTTATTTATTTATTATCCATGGGTTATAATTGTCTAATAAATAGTCTAGTTGTTTGAACACATTCTATATCCTACACCAATGACTTTACTTGAATACAAAATTTGATAACTTTTTTGTATAAAAAGGTAATCTGGTTGCTAATAACAACAGACTTGATAAATAAAGTCCGTAATATTGTGTTCATATGTTTTTTGTGCCTGTGTCACACATGATGCTGTTGGAGCCATCTATACTGTTCAGTTTTAAATTCTTCTCCATATTATCAAAGCTATTAGATTTATAGGGTTATTTTATAAGTGGTTTGAGCAATCATTGGTGGGAAGATGGACTGCTGCTCTGATACTACATCAACTCAACACTCTTATCTGTTGTCAAAGAAATCTCAAATCTCTTCCAAGTCTTTGACACATCATACATTAAACTTTGGAGAGCCATTTCCAACGTACCTTATGTGGTGTTTCATCCTTAAAACCATACAGTATGTGATGTGTGTCTGGTGTCAAATCTTACAGACTATGTGTGTACTCATACAGGGATGTGGCTCTGCTTTTGGTCTAAACAATGCTTATAGAGAATAAAACCTTAAAGGCAAAACATATGTAAACACTAAACGTCAATATTGGTAGGTTATATTGTGAGTGTGTGTGCATGGTGTCCTGGGGGAGGAACTGGTGTTCTATCCAGGGTGTATTCCAGGGTATAAAGCCAAGGAATGTGTGCAAACATTAACTAAGGCTACCTGGCCATAGATATACTGGGCCTTTTAGCCACAACCTTCTTAACTGCTTGCATTGTATCCTCTCTGATGACCTGACACTGTTTATAGAAGAACAGCTATTTGATTCAACAACTCCTGAAATCAAAGCCACAGGCAAACATAATGTAGCATGCACTCACATATGCAATACATTTTCACCTAAAGTCAAGCTGTACAGCAAATATTTTTCAGTACATTTTCTTGACCATTTTCCTTCTGACTTGTATGTCTTCCCTTATTTTACCATCTCTCTCTTTCTCTCTCTGCTGTAGAGTCATGGTGAGTGTCACCCTTAGGCTGAACTCTGCAGCAGCAACTTAGTGAGTCAGGTGTCAGGTTTAGCCCCAGGTCAGCACTGACTGCAAGCAATCTACCTCTCCACAGGGGCTCTCTCCCCTGAGATCATAGCATTCTTTTTTCCAGTGTGTGCTAACAGTCTGTGAATCTGTGTGTGAAAGTATGAGAATGAGAAAACAGGATAGAAGAAAACAGAGATAGAGAATCTGTGTGTAATGTGTACACTTCTTCTCTCTCCCTCCTTAACAGACTGCTCCTAGCCTCTAGTAACCCAGGCATGACTCAAACACCATCTGGTATCCAGATGGAGGCTCGAAAAGAGTCCTTGCTCCTTTTTTTTTTAACTCACTCGCTTTTAAATATTAACGAATCTCTGTGTGTGTGTGTGTGTGTGTGTGTGTGTGTGTGTGTGTGTGTGTGTGAGAGAGAGAGAGAGAGAGAGAGAGAAAGAGAGAGTTAATATCCCTTAGTGTTAATGTGAAAGCACAACAGTGTGCATGCATGTGTTATTCTTCCCTTTTGGACAAACCCTGACCTCTGACACAGTGACCCTTACTCTGCTCTTCACTGCTCTGAGTGCAAACAGCAGGGTCATGACCGGCACATCTCTGACCCTATCTGTTTTTCCAGCCTCCTCTGTGAAGGTGACGGGTCACTGGAGTTCAAGTTCATTAATCGACATATTCCCATCAGCTTCATGAGACAATATGTGCACTCAATAATGTCGCAATTGCTCAGTCACTCCACTCAGACAGAGATATGTCAAAAACCTTTGATCTCTGCTTGTCTCTCTTTAACCATTAGTAATTTCTACAATAGCAAAAATTGCAGTGCAGCCATAATATTAAACTGTCATGTCAGCTCAGTGTGGTATGGGCCTTCTGGACATAGAAAACTGCAGGAATCCTCTTAAGGCAAGCTGGTAAGATTCTTTGAACAGCTCTGGTTGTTGAGGAATTTCCACAGAGGCATTGTGTGTTTATCAATAATACAATCTGACAGTCTCACTTATCGCTGTGTGTTGCCTTCCGAAGCCTCCAAGATTCACCGGACAAACAATTACTCTTAATAAACTAGTAATTGGCCCTTTTTTTCCAGTGAGTACACACACAGTGCAGAACGGGCTGAGCATTCACATCAATATGCCCTTGATTTGTCTAAAGGCGGAATCACAAGATATCACAAGGTAATGTTAAAAACCATTTTCAGGTTCACATGCCATGTGTCTAGATGTATACATTATCTTACTTAATATACCAAAGATACACTGGTAAAGGTGTCATAGTCTGGGGCTGCATGAGTGTTGCTGGCACTGGGGAGCTACATTTCATTATTGGAACCGTGAATGCCAACATGTACTGTGACATACTGAAGCAAAGCATGATCAGAATGCAGTATTCCAACATGATAACGACCCCAAACACACCTCCAAGACAACCACTGCCTTGCTAAAGAAGCTGAAGGTGAAGGTGATGGACTGGCCAAGCATGTCTCCAGACATAAACCTTATTGAGCATCTGTGGGGCATCCTCAAACGGAAGGTGGAGGAGCACAAGGTCTCTAACATCTACCAGCTCCATGATGTCATCATTGAGGAGTGGAAGAGGACTCCAGTGGCAACCTGTGAAGCTCTGGTGAACTCCATGCCCAAGAGAGTTAAAGCAGTGCTAGAAAATAATGGTGCCACACAAAATATTGACACTTTGGGCCCAATTTGGACATTTTCACTTAGGGATGTACTCACTTTTATTGCCAGCAGTTTAGACTTTTAGCACCTCACCACCAATATTTTTTGCACAACCTAATTAAGTCAAACAACATTACAGAGATCGTGGAAAGCATTACAACCTAAACCCCATCCTCTCTTTTTGTCACATTAACCTTGTGAAGAACTTTTGGCCTCAACATTACTGAGCTAGCTAAGCTCCGTTAGCCACTGACTGTCTGCACCTGTTAACCAGCATTAACATTCACCGAATACATGAAGAAACACGGCCCTAACCCATCCTTTTAATGCTAATTACTACAGCTTACCTGTCCAGGGTTAGCATCACTCATCCCTACTGGTGACAGAATCCAGCTACCTAACCCTAACTCGGAGCCTCAGATAAGATGCAGACCCAGAGAATTATAGAATAACCTCAGTCCATATTTCACAACCAACATAAACACATGACACTAGTAGTATAACACCAACACTGAGGAAGCAGTATTTGATATTCAAGTTTGAAGCCATCATGATAGGTAAAGTTAATTATCACTTGCTGAGTTACTGTTTTTTAATGAATACATTTTTGAGAGCTCCCTGCCTAAATATCACAAACTCGGCCAGGCATTTTCAGCAGCATTAACGCTAAATAGTGACGAAGGCTAAGTTACATGTCGTCATTTGGTTTCCTCACCTCAAAAAATGTTCAGTGATAGACGCTTGCTGTATCTTCAATATTAATTTTGTTATAGTTGGCATCGCATTAATCAAGATTTACTTTCAGAACAAACTCAAAGAGTTATTTCAGTTGGGTATGTGGTAGAGTTTGAGTACTCTTGAGTCCAATTATGAATAAACTCAGACTTGTTGTGCACTCAGGTAAATTTTAACTCAAACTTGACACGGACTCAGATGTTTTGGATTTTTCTGAGTACATTCGAGTCTGTGTCATGTGTAACATGAAAAGAAAGATAAAAAAAACCATAAAATTAAGATAAGAACTTAATGAATGTCTCCCTGCCTGACCAGGGGGCTTTCTTAGCACATACACTTGAAACATGTGCACAGAAGATTTTGCATGCACTCATCATGCGAGTACTGAATTGAAGCTTATTACACTTGGACGTTCAAATAAACACACACACACATCATGTTAAAATTCAGGTATGTACAGGTACTGGCCAAGTATTCATGCAAACACAGTTGGTTATGTCTTAAGTGTTGTGTAATGTAAACAGTTTAGAAAAACCGGATGTCAATAGTATATTAGATCCATGCATTAGGTCATAACGTGAATGTTAAACACCAAAAGACAAAGAGAAAATAACTCACACTCATTTGATTGAATAACTTCAATTTAATAAGAACCACTGTATATATCATACATTGAAGTCTATTTTATTTTACATTAAATTTCTTTATGCCATTTCTGTAGTATTTCTTACTTGAATACTACTGATAGGCCTACCTGAGAAAACATATCGTTATTGTGAAATAAGATTATTAATGTAGTAAATATCATAAACCCTGCTGACAGGGACTTAACTAAAGATTTTATAAAAAATAATCATTTTAGGAATTAAAATTTTAAAAAAGTTACATGAACAGAGCTGTGTTCAGAAATGAGTTTGTCGTCATCATAGACAAATTAAAAGCAGTAATAAAGGATAAAGCTTGTTGTTCTGACATGCTGCTAAATGTAACTTTACTCAGTATCTCTCTCTCTCTCTCTCTCTCTCTCTCTGCCTATATAACTGTGGGGGAGACGCATCAAAAAATGAAATAATTGTCAACTCAAACTGGAGGATATAGTGTGATACAATAACAAAACGGCTTCATTTCTATTTTCATACACTTGTAATATAATAAAAGTTCTACATATACCGCTATATTCTTTTTTTCTTTGAAAGGAAACTAGTTGAGGTGCTGATGACATGAAATAAAAGTATTAAATGGCAATGGCAAGATGTAATAGTGGTATTTTTAAAATGATATTTATGTTGCATTGGTTTGTGAAGGTTAAAATATTAATTTAAGAGCTCAGTGTTGAGTTACAATTGCAGTCACTTGAGGGTCACTTGATGTTGTTAAGGAACTGGCGAAGGCTAATCGACTTAAATTTTTTTCTTTTCTGTTGCAAAACTCATACACTAGTGCATGTCAGAACGATGAAAAGACTAAAATTGCAGATACACTCTTACTTTTAATGTGGCTTGTTTATATTTGGCTCCCAGTATGTGTGAGTTAGAGATATATTGTTAATAACTTTATTCCTTCCCACTGCTCAGATACTATGATACTGAGGCTACTTAATTTCCTCATGCAAATGGTAATTATTTTAACTTCTATCACATTTTCCAGACCTTAAACATTTCTCGTCTTGATGATGTTCTCTTCTCTCTGGTAATACTTGCTGCTCATCAACAGCATATGGGCCTTTTCGGGCTCAGTTCTGTTTAAGCACAGTTTCTGTGAAGCCTATAAATGTGTCAGACAGATGATGTTTGTTTCCCAGCACCACTGTGTAACAGCTGGAAATTTCTGACTCTTTCTTGTGTACTGTGACTGTGCAGCCTTTCCAAACAACTATTGAGGTCACTTACTCATGTAGTTCCCTAAGATTTAATTTGAAATTATTAACTGCATACACATAGCTTGTCATGTTCCTAAGAAATCACAAAACACTATGTTCTAAAGACATGGCAGACCTAAAGTTAAAGGTTTACCTTTGAACGTTACAAAACCATAGCTCCTTCCAAAAATGCCAAATAAACATATCCTCACAGAAAATTTCACCATCCAAGAATTATAGACATGAAAAAAGTATATGCTGTACAGTACCTTACATGTCCCTCTCAAAACGTATTACAGACATCATAGCTTGTTATAACAAAAGCATTAATTTTTGCAGCTTGAACTATTTTACTACTGTTATTTTTTTTAATGCATCAGCAGCACTGTGGTGTAATGTTAACTAATGCAGTAAAACAAATTAGTTATAAAAAAAACCTTAATATAAGGCATTACCAAATAGCACGTAATAGTTTTATTATTTTTAATTAATTAATTTATTTATTTTGCACTGGTGAATGTAAATGTAAACAAACCTTTTATAGACAATGTCACGTATCAAGGTTGAGGCAGAAGCAAGCGCAGATATAAACATTTAATATAAACAAACAGACTACAAAACAAAGACACTAAGACAACTAGGCATAACACTGAGGCATGAAACAAAACATAGAGACATGAAACATGGAAATCTAAAACAACGACAAACAGTGAAGACAATGACTATAAATACACACGAGTGCTCATTAACAAAAACGTGAATCAGGTGCAGGTGGTCATGTGACAGGTAGTGCAGTGCAGGGCTGATGGGAACTGGAGTCCAGAGTTTCTTGATACGTGACAGACAAAGACACACCTAATCAATTAACTCTGCAAAAGTTAATGTTACGGTGGTTTCTCTTGCACCCCACTTCATCCTTTCCACACATTTATAAATTGTAAGTGGAACAAAAATATTAGACAAATATCATTCAATCATACGTCTATATGTGTCTATGTGAAATTAAACATTTTCTAAAAGTCTGAATAAGAACAAGTACAACATTCTGTACTTAAAATTGTCCTTAAGAAAGGCAGTGGTGTATTTATTTGCATTGTTGCTTCTTTTGATTGTTTTTGAGTCAAAATGTGACTCGGTCTTTAAGTCTGGAACAACCTATCCACTGACATAAGGCGTGTATCTTCTCTTTCACCTATTTAAATTATTAGACTACAGCAATGCCCACTGTTTAACTCTATCTATATTACAACCGCAATTCCAAAAAGTTTAGACAGTATGGAAAATGGTATTAAAAACAACGAGGAACGATTTGAAAATGTACTTTGACTTGTATTTAAACAAAAAATTTATAACCCCAATTCCGAAAAAGTTCAAGACAGCATGGAAAATGCAAAAAAAAACAACAAAAATATTCATTTGATAATTAAATTCACCATGTACTATATTGAAAATGCCTAATTAACACATTATTTGATGTTTTACTTTGTGAATTTAATAATTTATTTTTGAAAATACACACTCATTTAAAATCTGATGACTGCAACATACACCAAAACAATTGGGAATGTCGACTGTTTACCACTGTGTAACATCACCTTTTCTTTTTATACCACTTATTACGTGTTTGGGTGCTGAAGACACCAGTTGGTCAAGTTTAGCAAGTAGAATTTGGACCTTTGTTGCCTTAATTTGCACTTCATAATGCGCCACACATTCTCAATTGGAGACAGGTCAGGACTGCAGGCAGGCCATACTAGCACCCACACTCTCTGCTAATGCAACAGCTTTTTTTCCAGAATTGGGGTTGTATTTCTTTGAGATTTGCTGTTATAAATCTGTAAAGCACTTAGGTTCGATGTTGGCTGTTATCAAAGTGTTATTTAAATAAAATGTGCTCTCTTACTTACTCAATAACTGTTGTTCTTGAATGAGCATAACTATTAAATTAGTAATCAAACTCCTCATTACAGTATAGAAACATAACTATTCAATAAGACATATTGTGGAGAGGTGCTTTAAACAAACACAACCTTACAAATGCAACCCACATGGAAATGAATGGATGGCTGCCAAGGACATATCTGTGATTCTACTCATCCTTCTCTGAGTTCAGCTGAAGGTTACAGCTCCATTGCACTGAACCTGGAGTCTCACTCTGTGTTATTCTATCTCTAAAATGTATTTGGTGGCCTTCATATGGAATAGAAATTAGGAGATCAGATTAATTATATGTCTTTGCTATGACCTTTCCTTTGATGCTAAAGTGACTGTACATATTTAGACTTTGCTTTCTTGGTAGTGAGAAATCTAACAATTCCCAGAAAGAACAATTCCCTGAACATGAACATTTCAAACACTGTGTCTATGATGTGTTTCTGTGTCACACAACCAATTTAATGTTTGAGATATGACTAACCACATCTATAAAAAACAATCAAACCCACATTGGCTATCAATGTATGAATCCATGGGATATCATTTCTCCAATGGAGACCTAAAACTTACTGTGGTGCGAAGAGGTTAAAAAGTATGATTCTGATCCCCCCTGTGGGAATAACCCATTTTCATTGGTGCTCAAAACACCAGAACCTACCTTAGCAATAAGAAACGTGAATGTTTTTCTCAAGGCCGTGTTCCCATTTCAACTCTATATTGAATCAATTGTCCTTATTTCCTTCATCTCCTTTTATTTCAACCAGTTGCCCATGGACAGTCGCTCTAAACCCCATTTTACCTTAATTTGCAAGGAAACCTGTAATTAACCCATAACTGGCTTAAAATAATGATGTCACTTCCTGAGCAAAAAGTTTGTAAATGTTTATGGTTTATGGTCTGTATATACAAAAGCTATGTTGATTACACACAGCTGTATGTTTCATCAAAACCAGATGATAGGCGCCAGCTTAATAAAGATGAGGAATGTGTAAAGGACATTAGGCACTAAAGGCTGAGTAACTTCCTCCTACTTACTTCCGACAAGATGCAAGTATTTTTGCACGCAGTTAATATTACTTGAATAGCCTTTTTTACATTTTTTTATTTTTTAATTTCAGAAACATTTCTAATCATGCAATGTCGTTATATGATGTGGAAAACTAATTTATGATTTTGATCTGACTCCTGTCATGCCTTGTGTCTGGATGTTTCAGTAGGTGCATAAACAAGCTCCAATTAGTTAAGAATGCAGCCATCATTATTATTAGCAGGACATTTGACTATTTCAGCTCTATTTTATTTAACTACATTGGCTCCCAGGGAAATGCACATTCATTATAGAATACTGCTTATGACCCATAAAGGTGTGTATCATGTCTATTTGGTCTATTATGCTCTAGCGCATTTGCATCAATCAAAAGGTACAGGTTCTTTATCAGTACCTAAAATAATGAAAATTACATTATTCAGACATGGAATAGGAACTGACATGGAAAAATTCAAATGTTTAGTCTTCCAAGTGTTTGGAACTTTGACACAGTCTTAAAGTTTAATTGTAGCTCTACTTTAGTGTAAAGATGCAGATCTGAAGGTTTATGACCTTAACTGTTCTACAACTATATACTATAATTAATTGTAATACCACTATCTAATGTCACCCAGAATAAGATGGGTTCCCTTCTGAGTCTAGTTCCTTTCAAGGTTTCTTTCTCATATTGTCTTGGGGAGTTTTTCCTTGCCACTGTCACCTCTGACAGTGACTACCTCATTACGGAATTAAATATAAATATACATCAAGAATTCTGTACAATTTTTGACTAATGTCTTCATTAAAAGTCAAATACACTTGAATAAAAAAAAAAACATTACAGTTGAAATAATTAAAATGACCTCTAATTGTTCTAGCTTGTTTGTCATACAAGTATGTAAATATGTCACATAATGAAACAAAGAACATCTTGTAAATATTTTTCCTTTTTTGGGTGTTGTATGTAAAAGATCATTTACAGGTTTGTCCCTATGCTTTTGCAACTAACTAAGAAAATACTTTCTGAATTTTACTGTCACATTGATGACTTTTATGAATACATGTTACTGGAGGCAGATAGTTCAAAATGTCACTGAAAATAAGAATGTGGTCCACACTGAAACCACATCTTCAATAATGAACCTGTACTGTGCAAATGTTTTAGGCACCCTATGTTTTTTTACCACAAATTTTGATAGCTTTTTTATTTCATGACTTCTACTGTACATTATCAAGTCAGTACAAAAAACATTGCTTTATTGGTTCTGGTAGAGTAATGAAAGCAACTGGAGTATTCTCTGATTGACAGGAGTAATTTAACCGGGTTGCTTTTGTGATACGGTTTGCCTACAGTGCACGTGTAAAACACTTGAAGTGTATCTGAAAGGGTAAAATACACAATTAAACAATTCAGTAACCTTAAGAGAAATCCTATGACATGGCTGAAAAGTTGCTTGCAATTCATAAATAGTTTATGTGAGCATTCTTTAAAGGTTTGCTGAACATATCTCTCTGCAAAGGTCATAATCTAGTGTCCACTGATCATTTACTCATTTGGAGAACACACACATGTCTCTGGGGTCAACATATTTTGGTTGGTGTCTTTGGCCACATGCGTGACAAATAAAACCTGCCCTATGGCTGAATGTGTGTGTTGGAGCCAGGTCTACCCCAATAAGCCCCTCGGTATATTTAGAAGATGTGCATTAGCGCATTTAGGATGCACCGGACCAATTGTCATTTCTGGGGAACTCATAAGTCATATTTAATGACAATAATCCACAAGATTCATTATGAGACCAAGAGTTATTGGACACTTGGTGATACTTGGTACACTGTGAAATCAATTTAAGGTGACAGATGATCACAAGATGAAGAAATGTTATTTTTAAAAATTGTAATACTGTACATGAGTTGATGCCACATAGAAAAAGACTAACAGAATATTATGATTTTGTACTGTGATGCGACATTGAAATCACAGTAAGTTGTAATAAGATTTTTCGGCTTGATCTGTGGAGTTTGTCGGACCCATAAAGTCTGTAGACGTCTCAGCTGCATGATGGAAATCTATTTTAAGCAAAAGTAAAAGACATATTTTTGAATGGGGCTTAAATAAATACAACAAGATGAACTCTGGGTGGTGAATATTGTTGAAGTAGTATAAGATGGGGGTCTACATAGTTTTTTAGTTACTAACTTCAAATCTAGGTTGCTTATGTAAGAATCCAATTTTAAATGAATATTTAAGTAAATATTTGATTAGGCTTATAGTTGTGTTAAAATCTAGATATTTCACAACATTTTTATAGCACAACAGTTTATGATTATGATTTAGCTCTCTTGCTCTGAGCAAACATTATCTCAATCAATGATCACATTGATGTGGCTTTTGATGTCACAAATGCAAGGGCAGATCATTACCAAAACCTGGTCACTGTAATACAGTACATGGCAAGGAAGTAAGAGTGTTGTTTAATTCCCAGGTTACAGACAAAAATTCCCAGGTTAAGGATAAATCCAGATGTGTAGCTATGGCCTCTTTAAACATCCTGTGAAAAGATGAGTTCAGAATCCTCAACCTCATTAACTTCTCGAAATACTGGCTGGCATTGTGAACTTTTAAGTCTACATTAACCCAAAAACACAAATGGAATGATGACTATATAACTAGTAGTTAAAATTGAAACTGCTGATGTTGAGCAAGAAATCCAATCTTTACAAGAACATTTACACTATATTCACTGTCAAAACTGGGCCTTATTTTAGTTCTTGAACTTTGTATTCAATGATTCTATGAGCTTAAGCATTTTAATACCTAACAAATCCTAACTAGTAGTCATCAATTGATGCACTGTTCCTGAGGTAAGAGTGAATGCAAAGAGAAATTCCAGTGTTTTGTCCTCAGATTTCTACCTTGACATGACTTCTAACAAAGTTGGTGTATGCAAACGCATCAGGTCTTTGAGTGTGACTCAACTCTTCGTTTCCAAGGCAGCACATCTACTTTAAAGCACCAGAAAGTATTCCAGACTGACTATACCAACCCCACATGTACAAGAAAGCAGTAGATACATTATTTTTCCTTCATTTGGGTTGGAGGACCGTTGAGAACTATGCTATATGTATATGAACTTCTTTAAGAAATTATTTAATGCTTAAATGTATTTATTATTTTGAAAAAACAACAATGGTGGTGGAAAAATTGGATTTGTGTTATTTAAAATACAATAAGTGTACGTCCCACTCTGCTCCATTTATATGTGTGAAGAAATATAAAACACCCTCTGTCCCTTCACTGACTACCTGCCGTAAGGTAACACCCACATGCTACAGAAATACTGCAGAAACACCCAAAAACAGCACTGAATCAAATTTTTGGCACATCATCTCGAGGCCCAGGTTGTATGCTTCTTCTTACACTCATCTTTCTCTCCATTCCATCCTCCTTTAAATGATATAATATATTTTTATCCATTTGTTACCACGGTGGCTAGATAAACATGATGGTCACTTCAGGGACCTCACTTGACTGAAGGCACCATGATTCCACTCTGCTCATGCCCACTAGCTATTGACAGAACATGGGCAAGAAGGAAAAGGCAAGAACTTGGGCCACGCTTTCTGCTTCAGGGCTGGGATGAGGGCAGTTATAGAGAAAGGGGGTAGGTGGGAGATTTGATGGGTGATCGAGTGTGGTGTTTTTACTGTAACCGTTCCTTAATTTGAGAAAATGTTTTGAAGAGGGAGGAATGTTCCAGGGCTCAAGCAGACTAATCAGTGTGTCTAACTAATTCAGGCTTAAGAACACAAAGCAAGACATTTCACATCGGCTTGTCAATACAGCTACAGGGCCAGAAAGGGGGCAAAAAGGCCATAAAAGTTCTTTTGCTGTATTTCTTGATCCAATTTTTTCATGTAGTTTTTTCTCCCTTTCTACATCTCTGCCTCTACATAACAGTAAAATAGTTTTGCCTTAATCCTTTTATCTGAGGGGAAAATGTACAGTTTATATTTTTTCCATGCTTCATTTTTTGGTTTGAAATCTCAAACTCTTAAACGAATGTCCCCATAAATGTTGAAGAGCAAGATTTCTCGTCTGATCCTTTGAGCCTGGAGCCATGCCTTGCTATTGTACCAAGATGCACTGTGAGCTTGGCAGTTCAACCATAATTATAGACTAGTTTAAGTTTTTACCCTGAGCTACAAAGTGCAAGGCCGTAATAACTCTTCTTTGGGTCCAGAGTAATTGTTTGTCTCTGAGTTCTGAGTGGGAAAGCAAAGGATACCTCTTTCTGTACTTGCTAGTAGGCACTATGTTCATCCATTTGCTATTTCTAAATAATTTTCCAATAATAATTTAACCAATAATTTGGTACCAACACTCAAGTAGCAATGAACAGCACTTTTCAACAAAAATGTTTTTTTTTTGCAATGCTGTCAGTGCAAGCACTTTCACCACAAAGATTAACTGTAATTATACTATGCTACAGACCTATGAATATCTGGTCTTATATAACAATAAGGTGTTCTGTCACCTCTGCTAATCATAACAACCCTTTGCCTACATCATTAAAATGCAATGCTAAGAGTGCAGAGCTTCCACACCTGATACGGACTACAGCATGGTTTGGTTGAAGCAAGCCCAAGAACACCATTTCAAGAGGAGAGGTGGTTCCACAATGGCAGCTGTTATCCTGTGTTAGCATTCCGAAGGTGGCAGATCATTCAAATAGACGATGAAAAAATACAACTATGCTAAGTGGTTACACTTTGCTGGAATGTTTTCTGGGCTCTTTGTTTGGTGGGCAAAAAGATCAAGATTGGACATATGTACTGAGAGCACCATGTAATGTTCAGATTAGTTGCAAGTTGACCTTGACCAGAAACTCATCTTTCTATCAGATATTATTACAACCAATCTCAGGCCTGATTGGTTCCTGTGATCAGTCTCGCAGAAAGTTCTTTTCCTTGTGGAACTAATGGTGCTTTGGTGAAGTTGGAGTTGGCACATGACTGAAATACCCTGAACAGGTAGTTGAGGCAATACAACATGCCTAGAAAACTCAGGTGCCTCCAGTGGAGGTTTCTTCAGCCATCAACCGGAAAGGAGTGGGAGTCCAAGGACAGGGTCATTGACAAGCCACTAGATCACTGTCAGAAGCTGCTAAGTAGAGCAACAGCTGTCTGTGGATGAAAGAGAAGGACAGCAACTGGTCGACAAGAAGACTGTCAGTCAGTGAGAGTGGAAAAAGCTTAGGAGGGTGCCTGTCCAATGACCCCAAATTAAACATTTACCCCTTCAAGATCCCACTCAAGATATCAACTCTGGTGAATGCTGGTAGGGTATTGTAAGACTGTGTCCTATTACTTCCCTCTGGTTGCTATAATGTTGTTAGGTAGTTGCAAAGATGTTGCAGGTGATTACTAGGGTGTTGCTGGTGCCCACCTGATGACCCCAACAAAGCATTTACTCCTCCACCTTCCCACCCAAGATATTCAGAGAAACTCAGATGAATGATGATAAGCAATTTTATGGCCAGGCCTTATTATCTCAACTCCACGTAAAGCCTGGGTGTTCTGTAGCCATATCTGTGGTATGTTTCCAATATTGGATCTTCTCAATGGGCCTAATAAACTCATTCAGCCAACATTGCATCATGGCCACAGTGCATAAATGTGGAAGGATGGTGCTCTTAAGGCATCTTGTTTTACTTAAAGTTCAGAAATGACCTATGCTTTGCCATTGTCGAGCATGGATCATATGTACAAAACTGAAACAATCAAAACAGGAATTCAACCATTTGGTGACACAGAGATATTATAGATTCTGGAGGTCAGTCAGGACAAGCAAAAAAGATTTGATATAGCCCGCAGTTATAACCAGAGGTGAATTTGCTCCTTAGAACTTCTCAATTTACCCTCAAGACTGCTATCATTTCCCATTCTTTATCCTCTTTATTTGCTCTGATTGTTGCAGTGTTCAGTGGTCAGCTACACCATGGAGCCTTCACTTGTCTCCTTTTCTCTGTGCTAAACTCATTATCTTAGGGGAGTTTTCCATGCCACCGTCGCCACCGGCTTGCTCATTAGGGATAAATCCACACACTTAAAATTTGTAATCTGTGTTTACATGTTTCTGTAAAGCTGCTTTGAGACAATGTCCATTGTTAAACATGCTATACAAAGAAATTTGAACTGAATTATCATTCAACAATTTATAGTAAAGAACCTTAACAGCTCTTGAATTTCTTTATACATCTGCCTTTAAAAAAATATATATATCATTATCATTGTTAATCCATCTTCGCATCTACGTTACAAAATTGGCCACAATTTCATTCTGGCATTCAACCAGAATGAATCAGCAATCCAATAGCTGATTGGTTGACGACAAAGCAGGAAACAGGTGAGAAGAGGAAGTGAGTCTGGTCAGGAGCATGTTGCCATCCTGCAGAATTCAGACACAATCCTATTAGCCTTTGACTGCTCCCTTCGCAGAAAAGTTCTTAGATACACCCCCCTCCCCTGCTCTCTCACTTTCTCTTTCTCATGCACATGTACATCTTCACTAAATGAGATTTGAAGCAAAATTGAGATTTGGGACAGGAAAATGAGAGAAAAGGAAAAAATGCTGTAATATAAAGAAATATCCAGCAGAGTGGATTTGCTCAATACTCTATTACACTCTTATGGCACTTGTTAAACAGTATTTCCTTTCCAATCAAGCATGAAAGAGATGTTGAATTTTCTTTTGCTCTTACATACTTCTAGGATCCAATGAAAACACTGGCAGTGTGACCAGTCTAATTTGATACTTGATAAGTAAATGATGGACTGATGGGAATTTGAGGTTAATACTCTCATACTTCACAAAGCATATTTTGCCAGTGCCAAAGCTTGATTTTGTTCACAAACTGCTTATACCTGTCAGATTATGTGCACAGTCAGAATAGTTCAATAATGATAGGACAATACCAGGTCCATATTTGGTTGCCTTGGAACATTAGGCCCCCTGTAAGTGTTGTAGATTTGCCATGCATTTTGGATGTCTGATGGACTGTAATTTAGGCCATAAGACTGAATGTTACTCCAGAGCTCAGGTGGGAAACAGGCAGTTCACAAAAAGGACTGGTTATGAGTTTTCAAGGAGAAGGATAAACTGCATTCACTTATTTCAGAGTAAACATAGAAGTGGGAGAAATAAATAAGTGCAAAAACACATTGTTGAACTTTCCAACAGTGGATAAAAGAAACAGATCATTTGTTCTGAACTTGTTGCTACATAACAACAAGTACAATGTGGCCTCAGGAGCTGTTCAAAAAAGCTCTACCAAAGACAAGAAAAGAAATATGAGGATTCCCGCAGGTGCCCTGGCATTGTTCTGAATCTGTTTCATACATGGACAAGGAAAAGTCAGGAAGAACACTATCATTACTGGATGGGCTTTTTCAATCCCCACGTGGTCCAGGGGTCATGCTAAGAGACAATCTCAAAGCTGTGAGCAATTTTCTGGTAAGGAGCAGGTGCCAAATGGAGGAGAAGAAAGTCCATAGTACTGAAAAGATGCCACTGATTGCCATCTGACCCTCATCTCAGGTTTCCCCAGGGTTTGTGCTTTATAGTATCACATAAGGTGCTCCATTCATTTATTTCCCCCTGTTTTCTCCATGCTCTCACTCCTAAGTGATGCTGTCTCACAAGTTTCCATCCTGAAATCTTGCTCACTTCAGGCACCAGTGGGGGTAACAGATTTCCTTCAGGTAATCTTATCAGACAGTTGTCCTATTCACATGGTGCATCTCGTGGCCCTACCCGGAGAAGGAAAGAAAGGAGAAATGGAGAATTTGGCATTCCTCTGTCCATCTCTCTTTTTTTATCTGTAAAAGGGTGTTATTTTTTGAATAGGACCACCTCCAAAGTGTAGCCATCTATCCGCTGAGTCTCTGGGGTTTGAGGAGGTGGATGGGAAGAATCTGGAAATGGTACAGGGTCAGGTGAGTTGGTTCGGGGGATAGCAGGGCTGACAAATGAGGCCCGCAGGCAGGAGTAGGGGTGGGGTGGTGGGTCGAGGGCAGGTGAATTTGGGTGCAAAGTTAACAGAAAGGGCAGACATTACCTCACCTACACTGATAAAGAGCCAAAAGCCTGCTTTTCAGTATGCCAAATGGAAATGACTTTGCCCTACTTTCTATTGAATCAACCACAACAGTGGCTTCCATTTCAGTGCAACTAAAACCATAAGAAAGTTAAAGGTAATCTTTGATTATATATGAAACACACATCAGGAGGCAGTTATGGGCTTTCATGCTGTAGCTAAGCATGAGGCGTGCTCATGTGTCTCGCTGGTTTGCAGTGCTTGGCAGTGATTATGCATTCATACATCTTAGTCATTAGCACAAGTTTGTCTAAAAGCAGAGCAAGCTGTCCCACACTGGAATGTCTCGCCTATGGAGAAAAAGCCATAAAAATGGCAGTGGTGAACCTTGTAACCCCAAACACATTCTGACTAAGCACACCCCTCTGACAATAATTCAAATATTAAATACGTACTTCTTACTAAATGATTGAATAATTAAAGGGACTGAAAGTGGGAAATAAAATGCACAATATCTTTTGTAAGTGTTTCTGGTTAAGCTCAGTAGGCAAATTTCTCGTTGGCTGCTTCAGAAAGTCTTATAACATTGCCAAGCTTTTCAATTGTTCAAATTGTTAGGGTTCAAGAATGTTCTGAAGTTACGCAAGAGCAGTTTATTTAAGATGGGAGCTGTAGTTATATGAACCCTGAGATAGTTACAAGTTTGAAATTCTAAACACATGTACAATCAATTTTTTTATTAGGACCATAACAAGAATGATCATGTTTTTTTCTCGAGAACAAACTACACTGTATATTAATAATAACTATTAGTATATTAATAATTAGTTTTTCCTCACAGATATTCTCATGACTTTTGGGATCCTCTGAGCTACAAAACAGGCAGATGTGAACTTGTGGGCACACATACAATACAATCAGCTAGTTTGTTGTTTTTAAAGCAATTCTCTTTATTTTATTTTTTTTTAAAACTGACACATATACTGGGTGACCTGCTGCAAGTGTTGCATGCAACTGTATGGTTGATGCTTGGGACATTTGGACACTAGGTGGTGGAGGACACTGAAAATGTAGACCAGCTATAGTTGTTAAACTTGAGAAGGAACTTGCAAGGGACTTCAGTTCTGCAGAATTTTACTCAAGTGTTTTATTGCATTTTCAATTTTACAAAGGTTTAATGGGGCAAGAAATAAAGTGGCCAGTACCAGGTAACTATCATCTGTAAATCATAACCATGGCTGTATCGCAGAGAGTTGTTAATCAGAAAGAAATATATTAAAAATCCCTTATGTGGCCATTGCTGTACCAGTGTATCAGTTAGTGTTCCCTATACAGACTGTCTAAAAAAGTTTTTCTGCCCACTACCACTGTATCTTGCTAACATACATTCATATGCTGCATTTTCAGTCATTAGTGTCATCCAATTCTTTGGTACTTGAGCATATGGACTCTTCCAGTGCCATAGAAGTAATCTAGCAGCTGTATTAATGCCTACCCCATTTTTTCCCATCTATATGGCAACACACTTTTCCTTTTGATTATTATTACCACTACTCTTCACACCTCTAGTGGTAGGGTTGTCTAGTGACATGCACAGTCTTACACACACACACACAGTTTAATGATTAGACAGTTGAGAAGCCAGCTGGAAATGTATATGAATCTTCAGCAAATAAGATTTGTCTGAACAAATGTAACACATTCTCATGCTTCATTTGAAAGTCCTGCTATATTTCTCTGGTTGCTATGGTGATCTGAACACCTCTTGAATCTCAGATGGGTGCAATTTGTTTTGCTAAAACACATTCAGGCTAGTTTTGTTCTTTTTCCACCCCTGTAACTTTATTTATCCCCCTGTGTTGGTGTATTTGAGACCAGGCCACCTGTCTATTATTCAATACAATAATAATCATAAAAGGCCTGTTTAATGTACTTGCTGTGGTGCTGCTGCTCTTGAACAGATTGAACCTTTTATGCCTGTCTCAGACAGCAAGTGGCAGAGCTATCCAGGAGCGCGCAGAGCCAGAAACATTCCGTTTGTTTTTTGTCCTGTTCCCGCGACGCCTCTGTACTTGGTCTGACGCTCATCAGCTCTCTGTGCTGATGGATCTAGCAGATGGGCGTCCCAAGTACACAAGTACCATGTCTTTCTCTTTCTCACACACACACACACACACACACACACGACGACTGATATAACGATGTCATTTTGCGCACGTGTGTGTAGATAGATAGACAGAGAGATATCAAGCAAGTGACTAAAAAAGTGACTTGCTTCAAGCCAAATGACTGAATCGAGTTTGTGACATTCAGTATCCTCTTCCTCACCTCACCACAAAATTGGATAGGAAAAAGAAAACCTGCACTTTTAGGGTATTAACAAGAAACACACCATCGCAGCACAGCAGGGAACCTGGGCCTGTTTAAAGGGGAAAAGTCTGCTCACAGGCTCATTTCTATAGGTTTCTTTTTCTTTGTGCTGTTGTTTTTGATTGCACCAACCTCTAGGTGAACTTGAGGTGTTACACCTGAGTTTCCCATGGATGAAACTATCCAGATGAGTATCTGTTGCTCTTTGGGTGTGTGTGTGTGTGTATGAGTGTGAATGCATGCACCACAGTATGTTATCTCTGTCCTTGGAAGCAAAAGTAGACATTATGCCAGCAAGATGAAGGAGTAGGAATGAAGTAGTGCTGAGGGAATACAGTGAGACAAACACGTTAAAGCACAGGACAGAGAGAGCAGAGATGATGCTGAGAGGGATTGAGTGTGTAAGAGAGAGAAAAGAAAAGAAAGGGGAACAAAAGCAGAGTCAGAGTGAAAGAGAGTAAGAGAGAGAGAGAGAGAGAGAGAGAGAGAGAGAAAAGAGAAGGGATGAATAGACAGTAGAGAGGCGTCTGGGGTCTCGATGGCCTTGAAAAAGTCTCTGTCTCCACTCCCAATTAAGGGCACAAAGATAAACTTGCAAAAAAACAAGGGAGGAAAGAAAAGAGGAGAGGAGAAGAAGAGGGAGGATCTTTTTACAGGCAGGAGACAGTTTTTATCTGCTAACTACACTACTTTCAGAAGCAGCCCCATTTGCCATTGGTCTCGTTCACGCTCTCTCTACTCTTTCTTTTCTTCTTTTTCTCTCCAGGGCGGGGTGCTTGTCTCTCTGTTCCTGCTGTCCTCTGCCTGTCTCTGGTTACTCTTAAAAGGGCAGCAGTTGAGAACAAGGCAAAAAGGGGCTCCCAGTATAATGCAGCCACTTAAATCCAGCAAAAGGAGGTACACGATACAGGAGACAGGGCGACCTCCACCCAACCCCTTTCTCTCTCTTTCTCTCTCCCTCTTTTTACCCTTTCTCAGTCCAGCCATCAGTTCTTGCCCTCTTCCACTCCTCCACACTCCATCTGCTCTCAGTGTGCTTGCTCTGCCTCTCCCCTCAGTTGCCTATAATTGGCAGTAATTATGGCTAATCCTGAGGGTTATCTCCTAATAGCTGGAAGCTGTTTCTCATGATCTGAGCTGGACCGCTCAGAGAAGATGGTGAATAAATGAAATTTGTATTTATTAATACATTACAAAAAAAAAGAGAATATATTTCCTAGCAAGAATATATGATGTATATTTATCAATGTAAAATTATTGCTTATTAGCGCAAATAGTTAATTTTTAGACACCGTTCAATTTCATCCCATAGCAAATAAGCATTAGGTCTAAAATATTGAGGAGAAACATTTGACCACTTAGTCCCTCACTTCTGATAAACATTTATTTTACTGTTTTAAAGACTTTCCCATGTCTAAAAATTTATTTTATATATATATATATATATATATATATATATATATATATATATATATATATATATATATCATATGAAACACATTTTAGATTTTTATGCTTGAAAGTGGAAGGAAAAAAAACTTACTGTCATTAGAATAAAATTACTGTCACTTTATAACAAATGTTAAAAAAATAGCTAAAATCAGCTTAAAAAAATATGTAGATGCTTCTCTGTAAAATAGAGTCTCTTATATACTGTACATCCTTGGGCTGAAACAGAGAAATATCATCGCCATCTAGTGGAGGAGAAATTGAACAAAGGTGTACTGTGGAAGCCTTATGTTTCTTTGTATGGTTGGTAAAAATGTAATGATGAAAGCAGGTTATTGTCTGTAGTGGGATTTGCCTGTTCTCCCCATAGCTGCATGGATTTCTTTCCATGCCAGCAGGTAGATTGTTTACTCTAAATTGCACCAAAGTGTGAAAGAGTGTGTGAGCGTGTGTGTGTGTGTGTGTGTGTATGTGTTCTGAGAATAGGCTCCAAATCCAGCACCACCAGAGTGTATCTTCTCACCTACTGAAGATGACTGAATGCTTAGAATGTTGGGAGGAGGGAATCTGAATTTAAACTGTACAAACACTACACAGTAAAAGTGGTCATTAACATGAACACTTCAAGATTGAAATGGTCTTGCTCTATTGGCAGATAATTGTGCTCATTTTAAGCTTTTATTTCTAGAAAGAAGAAAAATTATCTGCCAATAGAACAAGACTATTTCATTCTTGAAATGAGTACAAATGGCTTGAAATAGATTTAATAATCTTAAATTTGGTTTATTGTAATTTTATAATAAGAAGTACTAGATACATTTAACTATATTCAAGATTAAGACTATATACTTTCTTTTAATCTTCGCAGTGAATGCATAAAAAGGAGCACTTTTTATTTTAATTTAAATGACATTTATTGGAATAATTTATAAGAAAGAAAGAAAGAAAGAAAGAAGTATCCAAGGAGTGTGATGCACTCTTTAAAAGAGCTGTATGAATGTGTGTGACTGGTTGCATGAATTTGGGGAAAGTCTTGTATCTGGTGAAACCTAATAAAAGCAGATTAAAGGTTTCTCCAACTATGTGGTGGACGTGTGTGTGTGTGTGTGTGTGTGTGTGTGTGTGTGTGCGTGGCGCAATCCATCATTCTCTCTCTCTCTCTCTCTCTCACACACACACACACACACACACACACACACACACACACACACACACGCACACTCTGACACACCAAGGTGATAAAGTGTGACTACTGTAAACCCTGCTGGCCTAAGCTTGCTGGTATATCTGTTTACAAATTGAATTTAGTAAAAACTAAGTAGTTGATGTTTAAGAGTGTTGTGTGCTTTGTGGTCACTTGACATGAAATAAATTGTTCATTTTCCTACCACACAGGCATTTTTCTGTTTACCTATTAAAGTAAGGACCCATAAAACACAATATCTAGGTTCCAACACATACACATTCACAAGCATTCACAAGCATAAGTAATATACCCTCTTGAGCTGCTTATTTAAATTGTTTTAATGAGGCAAAAGATGCAAGAAATCTCAACAACATTTTTCTACATAACTACATCCCATTGAAGTTATGCCATTGTCTGACTTCAAACATTTAAGATGTGTCCAATCTACACCAATCTTCATCCAATCTTTCCTCAGAGGAAGGTGGAAGCATGGGGAAATAATGAGGTACATCAAAAGTACACAACATGATTAAAAATGCTCACAAGTTCACGTGTGTGTGTGTGTGTGTGAAACAAAGCAGGTAAAGAGGGATAAACTCAGTCATTAATCCTCTTTGCCTGCCGTCCTTTACGTGGCTTCCTTCATTTGTTCACACATTGGTTCCAGGTGTGAGAACGACTGTAGAGTCTGGCCTAAGGTACAAGACTGTATTTAGGCAAGAATGTGTGTATGTGCGTATGTACACGTGTGCATGTGTATGTGGGCAAATAAATACCGTGCGCTGTGGGGGCCGCACTTTGTGCGCAGCAGGGTGCTTCTTCTCCCCCAAAAAGGCGTCTCTGTTGAGCTTAATTGGCCTTCATGCCCGGAGGGCACCCAGTCTCCAAAGCTGGCATAGTTTGATGGTCTCCAGGGGGTATACAGTGTTGAAAGACTGAGACACACACTTCTACCCACCCCTGTAGGCATCAGGAATGTCTGAGTATTCAGACAGTTCAGGAACAAGGCCCCTGGTTTTGGAGGCCTCATTTGTGCTGTGCCTGAAGGCCAAAGTAACACCTAGTTAATGAATAGAAACCGAATTGAATAGAAACACATTGTACTGCACAACCATGAGCACTGGTCCCATAGAAGTACAATAATAAGAGTGAACGCCATAGTCCATAGCTTAAAAATGAGTCTGCAACACAAATTATAACAAAAGCCACAAAAACGACACAGTTGAATTGAGGAATCAGATCACATAGTGTGAGCTGCATGTAGTGTTCCTTTCCATTTCTTTATCAGAGCTCTGAACATGCCCAGTTCTCCCTAAGCCACGCTACCCTGTATTAAAATTTTTTTTTTCCAGAGTTAGTCACTGTAACATCCCCATCAGCTATACACACCATGGCACAGCCTGAATGATCTCTTTGTTCTACAATCCCCCAATTCCATTTGCTTACGACAGAAAAAGGGCTCAGAATAGCACAATTTGAGTATAAGTTATGATTTTATGTTGAGGCCTGAGTTGGGGAGGAGGAAATTAGATATAGAGAATAAAAACGTTTTTAAGAATGGGTAACTGAAATTATTTTCACTGGCTTTAAATACTGGAAGATTTTCACAGAAGAAAGGGTCAGGGAGAATTTAAAGCCAAAATGTTTAATCGTTTACAAGAAGGAGACTGTATAACATCCATTCATTGACCTTTTTTCAGGCAGTGTGTGTGTGTGTGTGTGTGTGTGTGTGTGTGTGTGTGTGTGTGTGTGTGTGTGTGTGTGTGTGTGTGTGTGTGTGCACGTGTTTGGCTGTGTGTGTGTGTGTGTGTGTGTGTGTTTGGCTGTGTGTGCCTGTGTGTGCCGTCAATCTTAGTTTGAGTACCCAGAGGCCAACCAGTGGAGGCATGACAATACATTAAACTTGAATATCTGCTCTACCTGTCCCGATGAGCAATGTACAGTAAATGCTCACACACATGCATAGGTACACAAACATATTTGTGCACATACTGTTTAGTCAGGGGTTACTATATAAAACAGTAATGTAAGTGGTAATCAGTTAATTTAAGATGGGTTACAAAGCAGCACATCCTCTGGTTTTACCTTTATTAATCTGTGAACAGTACTTGATCTTGTTATGTGTTTCAACAATCCATTAAACATTTAATTTGGTTATTAAACAATTTACACAAACCGATAAAGCAGGCATATGGATATGGAGTGTTTGAAGGGAATTCTTTCAGTGTGTGTGTGTGTGTGTTGGTGGGTATATTGGAGGGTGTGTGGGATGGTAGCCTAAAGTGAACCAAACAAGGGCAAATAGATGTCTCTATCGAAGGTGGAAGTAATTGGGAACGTCTCACAAGCTAAAATCACAAACACATACCTTATTGAGATTCAAAAAACTGAGAAGTGGCAATACCATTCCCTTTCATAGGTTCACCTAGACACTGCGTCAGTAGCTGATGCTATGAGGACACCCATGGGTGGTACCGATCGACCGTATATGCCAATACACCATATGATGCCGCCAATGCCGCCTCCCACAGCACTGCATCACCCGCGCTATATATATCGTGGCACCACTTCCAGATGTCTTTTTCTTCAGGAAACTATTTATCTGGCCTTTGATAGAGAGTTTTTTGAAGAGCTATTTCAAATATATATATATATATATATATATATATATATATATATATATATATATATATATATATATATATATATATAAATTATATATAAATAATTATTTATATATATATATATATATATATATATATATATATATATATATATATATATATATATGTTTTGGCAACTGAGTTGAGCAGGCTTGTCTCCTAGCAGTGAAGAAATTCCTCCATGCTCGTGCTTTATAACAAGTGGGGACACGCAGGATGAGTGTGTGAAATTCATCAACATCTCTCATGTTTGAGTGGCGCTGCATCCCGTTACTCACTGTGCACATCACAACTTGTCATCTGCGCTCCGACTCGCTTTCTTTCAGAAATCAAAAGACATGTCATGTATCCCACGTCAATCCATTTCTGAGGTTGCTGAGGTGCCTCACGAAACCAAATCTTGGGGATCTAACAGTGAGTGTGAGGCTATGGAGAGTGAGCAGGCAGATTTTCCCGTGGTGCAGGGGTACGCTTGCATGCCAGCAGTGGAAAAGACGCTAGCTGTCCATCTCTCACGGTCTTTGGCCTGCTTGTGGAAGACTTGGCCTGTATTGCCTACACAGCCCTGTAGGACGACTTCTGCACTGATTTACAAGTCCTAAATGGTTGCCGGTCAGGCTGGTTTGGCACTGGACACTGTGACTGTATTACAGACCTACCAGGCGGATGTCCTTAAGGATATGGATGAAGGAACTGGCTTTACCCTGGAAACGGTTGACGGGAAAATGATTTGGCGCCAAGTGCGATAAAGCACACCACTTGCACAGTCAGATGTTCAATGACAGGTTTGCGCACACCGGAGAGACATCTCTGTTAAACCTGAAAGAGATTAGAGAATGGGACAAGACCATCCTTTTTAACACTCCAATCTCATGTTTTTCTAGTAGTGCACCTAAACTCATGCTCGATGCAGGCATCTGTCTCCTACTCGTTTGGAATCTCTTCAAGCCTGCCCGACTCATTTCAGGCTAGGTTGGAATGTCAATGTGGGTCTGTGTCACAGGCTGCCGGGTCTCATGGCAGCTGCCTCCCATGAAGCTGCTCCCTTTGGGCCTGCTTCATTTGAGACAATTCCAATGGTCCAATTCCTAACTTGCTCATCATTTAATAAGGGTCTTGCAAGGATGCCTTCCAACTCTTGCTATTTGTAAACATCCTCCAATCCAAGGAGTTCCTATGGGAGGCATTCCTCCATCTCTAATTTGAGGAGTTCCTATGAGAGGCATAGGAGGAATTCCTATGAATGGGAGGCATCACCCTCCAGAAAGTAATTATGATGGATGCTTCCCTGAACGGCTTGGGTGCGACCTACGATGGTCACCCAGCCTATCGAGTCTTGAAGAGCAGACATCTCTCTTGGCACATAAATTGCCTGGAGATGTTGGAAGTATACTTGGCTTGGGAAATGGATGTTGCACCCTCAGGTGGTGAACCTGATATGGCAATGTTTCAGCAGAGCAGAGGTAGATTTGTTTGCTTCAAGCAAGACAGCCCGGTGTCCTCTTTAGTTCTCTCTGTCACACCCAGCACCTCTGGAAATAGATGCTCTGACGCATGCATGGCCAAGGTCACACCTGTATGCATTCCTGCCAATCAAACTGATTCCATCAGTACTGAGCAGAGTACAGGAAGATGGGGTGTATCTTCTGATTGTGGCACCGCTGTGGCCCTTGCAAGTATGCTTTTTGAAATTAGTCTCTCTACCGGAAGCCTTCCCTTGTGAGATTCTGGTAAGAAATTCTCTGTTGGCACAGATGCAGGAAAAAATTTGGCATCTGCATCCCTGGATATGGAACTTTGGGAGTGGCCGCTGAATGGAGTTCTCTGATCAATTCTGGTCTTTGGTGCAAGAGACAATTCGGAATGCCTGGGCTCCTTCCACAAGGAAGTTGTATGCCAATAAATAGAGGGTATTTGCTTCCTAGTGCAGGGATCGTGATGAGGATCCAGCCCACTGCTTGGTGGGTACAGTGTTGAAATGTCTGCAGGGGCAGTTTTTGCTGGCATGGTCATAACCACTTTGAGGGTCTACATAACAGCTATTGCAGCTGAGCATGTGAAAGTCTGAGATGTTTCCTTGGGAAGTCATATACTGATTTCCCCTTTTATGCATGGAGCAAGTGGACGAAGACTTTCTGTCTGGCCAATGTGCCTTCTTCAGACATATCTATAGTCCTAGAAGGTCTTATGAGGCCTACGGTTGACCATATGGAATCAGCCTCTGAAAGGATTCTGACTTTTTAGGCAGTGGCTTTTGATTGCCCTAAAACTCTCGAGCACATTGGTGACCTGCAGGCCCCATCAGTGAGCTCTTCCTGTATGGATTTCACTCCTGGCCTAGCTAAGGTCTTTTCATGTCCTGGACTAGGTTATGTACCTAAGGTTGTTTCCACTCCCTTTTCATTCTCAAGTAGTGGTTCTGCAATCATTTTCTCCTCCACCTTTCACATTGGAGTAAGGCGGGAGACTGCACAGGCTTTGCCCAGTAAGGGCTTTGAGGATTTACATTGACTGCACCAGCAAGTGCTGTAAATCAGATCAGCTCTTCAATTCTTTTGGGGGTAGCCGCAGGGGGTTTGCTGCCACTAAACAGAGAATGTCACACTATATACCACTTCTAGGTGCTAGAGCCCACTCTACCAAGTGTGAGGCCTCTTCTAAGGCTTTCTTAAAGTGAGTCTCTTTGGATAATATTTACATGGTGGCAGGTTGGTCCTATCTGCACATGTTTGTCAGGTTTTACATGGACTTGGAGTTCACTCTTGGTTCCCAGGTTCTGTCTATTGGAACCGTTGACATTTTCTCATCAGAAAAGCATAGGGTTGTGTTGAGGCACAGACCAGCTTAAAATGGCAACCTGCAGAGCATGTATTAAAGTGAACCTAAGAAAGGGAATGTCTGGGTTATGCATGTAACCCCTGTTCCCTGAATAGGGAACAAGATGCTGCATGGCTGCCATGCTCCGCGTTCTCCTGGCTTCTTCAACGGAAATATGATTAGGAGGTGGCACTGCGGTATATACAGTGCAGTATATACAATTGATTAAATTCATTATTTTCCTCAAAATTCTTCAAAGAATACCCCATAATGACAATGTGAAAGAAGTTTGTTTGAAATCTTTGCAAATTTATTTAAAAAAACAAACAAACAAAAAAGCACATGTACATAAGTATTCGCAGCCTTTGCTCAATACTTTGTTGAAGCATATTTGACACCAATTACAGCCTCAAGTCTTTTTGAGTATAATGCTACAAGCTTGCCACACCTATTTTTGGGCAGTTTCTCCCTTTCTTCTTTGCAGGACTTCTCAAGCTCCATCAGGTTGGATGGGGAGTGTTGATGCACAGCCATTGTCAGATCTCCCCAGAGATGTTCAATCGGGTTCAAGTCTGGGCTCTGATATGGTCACTTAAGGACATTCACAGTGTTGTCCTGAAAGCACTACTTTTGTTATATTGGCTGTGTGCTTAAGGTCGTTGTCCTATTGAAAGATGAACCTTCACCATAGTGGCACCAATGTAACATAACAAAATGTGGGAAAAGTGAAGCGCTGTGAATATTTTCCTGATACACTGTATAGAGTGGCGGATTCAGCGCTGTGAGAGGCGCAAATGAATTGTCGTATTCTATATGGGTTTCAGACAATCGGTACCACCCACGGGTGTCCCCATAGCATCAGCTACTGATGCAGTGTCTCATTTCCCATTCAGGGAACAGGGATTACAGAGGTTTTTGATTGAAATTTCATGGATTTTCATGCAGCAGCCATTCCATTTTTAGTTTGGCTCTGTATTTATATTACTCTGTATTAGTGAGCAGATTCTTATTTTGTGTGTAATTATTCAAACTAAGGAACTAAATATTCCAACACTTTTTCATCTAGTAGGCCATTTGCCTTGTCTAAATCAGAGTGAAATTAATACTTGATTCACCATTTCGGTTTCTTGCTGCACAAATTTCAACTAACCAGAAAACAAAAACATTGATTGAGGGGCATGTGGAAAGAAGCAGAGCTGGAAACATGTGTAAAACTTTCATTGGTCATTGCTTAGATACATGGCAATAAAGAATATAAACAAATATTTGGAAGCATGCATAGACATCACAGAAATCAACCAAGCACTGAAAACACTGAGCTAGTTTAAACTTATAAACTTTATCCAGCATTCATTTTTGTGTTTGCCAGCCATATATTCAGAGAACACAGTACTTCTGAAACATGTCACCTCTGTCCTCTGTCTATGGTTGAATCCTATTCTCACTGCATAAGGGTTCAGTGGGCAGCAGACTGAGAGCTCTTCTCACAGTCATAAACTGGTTGTTTAGGTCCTCACTACTACATGATTACTGTGTTCTCACTTGCCTAAACACACTGCACCAAGCAGATAAGCACACCATGGTTCCAGTCAAATTGATTAAGAACTGTATATGTTAAAACAGCTTCAATAAAATTTTTTATTTTTACTAAATTCATCCTTCTAAGAATAGGATTCCGCTTATTCTTCTCCTATCCGCAAGGCTCACTGCAACAGATGGCGTCAGTAGAACATAAGGCATGACTTACACTGATGACATGCTTCTTAAACATTTTTCCCAGCCACTTTATTCTGTTAATAAGTTTATACAAACAGCTTGGATAGAAACGGATCCAAACACTGAGCCATACACTACATCAGCTTAGCCTTCTTCATAGTGTCAGTTTCTCAGGGTGGCATCTATAATAAACCATCACCTCTATGACAGAACTCTCACCTCCACATATATAAATTAACCAACACTAGTGCATTTTTACCAGGTTTCGTTTCTTGGTGTAACATGCAGGACTCAACAGGTGAGTGTGAATCTATAGGCAGAGGCTTTATTGAAACCAAAAAAACAAAATCAAACCCAGAATAAGGCAAGATGTGAACTAGAGCAAAATGAGAAACTTGGATTAGATAGCACAAAAACTAGAAGTCCAGTACAATGCTTCGCAAAGACAGACATACAAGAGGGTATAGATTGAAACGCAAAACACCTGAACATGATTTAGGCACAACTGGGAGATAAACAAAACACAAGCTCAACATGCATCAGAGTGAGCACCACACACTGAGAGATGAATTCCTTACACATTGCATATTTTCATGTTTGTGGGTGTCAAGGTTTATGGTGACTTAGTGGTTACCAAGTTTGCCTTGCACATCCAGGGTTGGGGGTTTGAATCCTGTCTACCCCCTCTGAGCATGGAGTTAGCATGTTCTCCCCATGCTATGAGGGTTTCCTCTGCCAGTCCAAAGACATGCATTGGAGGGTCTGTATCCACCTTGTGTCCTGAGTTCCCTGGGATAGGCTCCAGAATCCCCATTACCCTGTGTAGGATAAGTGGTACAGAAAATGGATGGATGGATAGATGTTTTTGTCAATCACGGTAGCACAAGTAATATGGTGATTCCCACACAAATCTACAACATTGTGGCATGTGCAAATGAAAAGTGTGACACTTTGTGTAGCTGCCACTATCATGGTCAATATAATCAGCCTGTTGAATTGCACTTTAAGGCTCTCATAATAACTTTTCATATATTCATTCAATCATCTCCAGTAACAGCTTTATCCTAGTCAGTATCACAGTGGAGCTGGAACATATACTATTAACATTGTGTGTGAAGTGGAAATGCACCCTGAATTTGACACCAATCCATCACAATGCACTATATACACACACTCATACACATACTAATTTACACCTAGGGGTAAATAAGAGGAAACCCAGAGTAAGCCCATACAGACCCAGGGAGAACATGCAAAAAGAGAATATCCTGAGCGCAGGATCAAACCAGTGACCCCGAAGCTGTGAGGCAGCAACGCTCCCTACTGCGCCACTGTGTCGCCCCTGATGTTAGCCATAACAATTTGCATTCTGTAATAACTGGAGAGCTTAATAAGTTGGTGTGGATTTGAACATTGGTTAAAATTGAACCCCCCCTTTTTTTCTTCCATAAAACATGCTTTAAACTGAAAAAAAACCCTCTAAAAGCTCTTTGATGTGAATTGGCTTGCTTTCTACTCAGGGGTTTTTGTTATTCTTTCCCCAGCACTTTTCAAAACAAAGTCCACAGAGTTGCACATATAATAGCTGCAGCTCTTTAAAGGGGTTGTACACTGCCAGACATGACTTGTGGACTTGGTGTCTGCACAGATCCCTCACACACTGGATGGGAAAATGTACAGCATTATGCAGTCAGACCTCAGTGGTTTACCATTACAGTTGAAACCTTTCTAGTAATTGCGAATAGTCCAGATACTGTTTCCAAAAGCGTCCAGAGAAAGTCTTAATTTTTGATCTATAGTATCATGTGCTTTTGCATTAGTTTTAGAGTCATGCACTTCAAAAATCATAAAATGTCAACCTTTAAATACTGGTATTGAAAACCTAGTATTTAAATGTCAGCTTATTGTTTTAGGTTTTGGCAGACATGTATATGTGCATGAACCTTCAGTGTGTGGACTTTGTGGAGGATTGTATAAGACAAAGACCAAACATCTGTAGTGTTGCATCATTTCAGACATAATATAAAGAAATGACATGTGCTTTATTTACTCTTGAACTGCAACATCTCTAATGAATTTAGAAACAAATGAATGCATGTGTGTGTGAGTGTGTGTGTGTGTGTGTGTGTGTGTGTGTGTGTGTGTGTGTGTGTGTGTGTGTGTGTTTGTTTCATATATTTATTAAGATCATTATTTCAGGAAGTAACGGTCCCAAATGAAAGAGAGGTATTGTAGTGTGGCTCTGACTGGTGCTTATTATCCAGACCACAAGCTTCAAGGCAGCAGACACACACACACACACACACACACACATACACAATGTCAGGATCATCTATTGACAATATTAATGCAGATTAATATTGCTATGTTTATGTATATACACCTGAATTTGAAGTTGGTAACCAATGTAAAAGTGATCCCATTGGAACCAATCGCCCCCCAGCACCAGCTTCTCGTCATGGACCACCGATTGGACATCCTAGGCCAAAAGCAACCCTGAATCATTGGAGTGGAATGGCGGCATTTACTGGAGTGCAGCATTCAGCTCGTAGCTACTCTTGGTCGAATAGGTATGGTCAAGGACCAGCCAACATTGGCCATGTGGGACAAATTGGTTGAACAAGCCCATGCTGCAGCAATTACCATCCTTGGGAAAATGAAGCCAGGGCCATTGACAAGCAAGTTTGGTGGTGGAATGAAGAAGCACAAATGTCTGTAAATTACAAGAAGGCGGCATTGAAAGTTTGGTGAAAACAACACAGATGAAGACCGGCTTCGGTCTAAAATCGGCTGCCAAGCAAGCAGTAGTGGCAGTCAAGGCTGCTTACTATGACCACATATATGTTGAATTGGACATACCAGAAGGAGAAAATAAAATCTACCACCTGGCCAATGCACGTCATCAAGTCACTCAGTCACCAAGGCCGCCCATACTATGGGACACCCGAGGACGAGCCCAGACCGACCGAGCCAGACCAGAGGACGCCGAAGAAGACCCAGAAGACCCAGAAAACCTGGCCAGCTGGGTGTGTCCTCCCCACGCTGGACCTGCCGAAACTGCCCCACTGAAGGAAGCATGAGTGTGGCAAACCATGGAGCGTGGCAAACTGTGGGGAACCGTGGACCTCTTGGTCATACCCAAAGCGAGAACGCAGGCACTGATGCACCTGGCCCATGCCCATCTGCTCAGGGGCCACCTGGGGGCAAGAAACACCCTGGAGAAGCTGACAGACCACTTTGTCTGGCCAGGCATGGACGCAGAGGTCCGGGGCTTCTGCCAACAATGCCCCCAGTGCTAATGCATGGCTCCAAGGAAGCCCCTGCCGGCGCCCCTCATCCCGCTTCCCATCATAGGCATCCCCTTTGAGAGGATCGGCATGGACCTCATCAGGCCGCTCCCAAAATCTGCCCGAGGTTAGGAGTATATATTGGTAATGATGGACTATGCCACCAGTTACCCCGAGGCAGTACCACTGCGTAAAGCCACCTCCCGGAACATCGCTAAAGAAGTGAGCAGAAGCAATTATTGACCCAGGCGAACAGTAAGTGGTAAGTGTTTCTTTCTGGATTTTTTAGTTGGAACTTGTTTTAGCACCGATTGTCAGATAGAAGCTGTAACTGTGCTCCCTTGTTTCTACGAGCTGTATACTTGTTGCTAGATTAAAGCATATTCCAGTACTCAGTTTCAGTTTCGGTCGGGAGTCGCTCATTCACGCGACTACTCTTTGTTTGCTAATTAAAGAGGCGTGCTCAGCTGAAACACATCAGTATTTATTAATTAAAAAACGCTGAGGCGGAAGCATCAGGCATCAGCGGAAGCATCAGCCCTTGTCATGTGAAGACCAAGCTCGTGTAAAGACCTGTGAGTCTACCTGTGCGAGTCCACCGAGCAAGGACACCGACAAGACAACACACGTGCTGCTAAGTATACTTTTTCTCCATTTATTCTTCTTGCTGTTTACCTGTCTACACATATTAACATGTGTCATCAGTTTATCCCTGTTATTTGCCACAGGCGCAGATGGTGGCACTCTCCCAAAACCGTACGCAACTTGGACAACCTACGCTCTCTGAATGCGGCCTCTGCAGGTTCCATCTCATTCTCAATCGGACTTTGGAACTGCCAATCTGCTGGCAACAAGGCAGATTTCATTTCTGCATTTGCAACCCACTCTAATCTCAGCGTGCTGGCTTTGACTGAGACTTGGATCCATGCTGAGAACACTGCCACACCAGCTGCCCTGGCCTCCAACTTCAACTTCTCCCATACCTCACGCCCCAACAGACAAGGGGGTGGTACAGGTTTGCTTCTCTCCAAAAAATTGAAATTTACCTGTCTTTCTCCCTCTTGCTCATACACTTCCTTTAAATTATATGCTGTTACAGTCACTGACCCTACAAAAATGCACTTTCTTGTTGTTTACCATCCTCCAGGTCATCTGGGGAAGTTCATCGATGAATTTGACACGCTACTGTCCACCATCCCAGATGATGGAACTCCTCTTCTGGTCCTTGGTGATTTCAACATTCGTCTAGACAAGCCACATGCAGCAGACTTTCTTGCTCTCCTTCCCACATTTGACCTCAAGCAGTTCACCACACCAGCAACCCACAAAGCCGGCAAACAGCTTGACCTCATCCTCACATGTAATTGCACCACACACAATCTTCTCATTAGTCCTCTCCACACCTCTGACCATTTCTTTATCCAGTTCTCTATTTCTCTCCCCTCACCCCCTTCACTGTCTCCTCTTTCCATCTCTTTTTGTCACAATCTTCGCTCTCTTTCCCCCCTCACATTTCTCCTACATTGTCACAACCTTATTTCCCTCTAACAACCACTATGCCTCACTTGACGTAAACACCGCAAACAACATGCTATGTTCCACCTTAACATCTTCTATTGACAGCATATGCCCTCTAACCTCCAGACCTGCTCACACATCACCCTCTAGTCCTTGGCTCTGAGAAGCTCTGCGTAGCAACCGGGCCAAACTAAGAGCATCAGAAAGAAAATGGTGCAAATCAAACAATCCAATTGACCTAACCAATTACCAGACACTTCTCTCTTCTTTTTCCCAAAGCATCTCCATTGCTAAAGCCACATACTTCCAAGATAAGATTGGTAGTTCTCCCAACACCCGCATTCTTTTCAAAACTTTTTCCTCTCTTCTCTGTCCCCCTCCTCCCCCTTCCCCTACCTCTCCCACTGCTGATGACTTTGCAACTTTTTTTCCAGCAAGGTTACATCAATAAGGAACCAGTTCTCAACCCCAGACATGCATAGACTGACTCCTCCTCCACGTAACTCTCAACTGACTTCCTTATCTCCCCTCTCAGAGACTGAGGTCTCTAAACTCCTCTCTAGCCATCCCACAAGCTGTCCCCTTGACCCTATCCCATCTCACCTTCTTCACTCCATCTCTCCCACACTATTACCTGCACTTACACACATCTTTAACACATCTCTCTCTACTGGAACATACCCTACCTCATTTAAGCAAGCCCGGGTTACCCCACTGCTTAAAAAACCATCACTCAACCCTGCTATAGTTGACAACTACAGACCTGTTTCCCTCCTCCCCTTTCTTTCCAAAACTCGTGAAAGAGTTGTTTTTAATCAACTCTACAATTTTCTCACACAGAACAACCTCCTAGACACCAAGCAGTCTGGCTTCAAGAGCAACCATTCCACGGAGACTGCTCTGCTTTCCGTCACTGAAGCCTTACGATTAGCAAGAGCAACCTCTAGATCATCTATCCTCATCCTACTTGACCTCTCTGCTGCTTTCAACACTGTGAACCATCAGATCCTCCTGTCAACTCTCTCCAACCTGGGCATCACTGGAACGGTTCTACGCTGGGTGGAATCCTATCTTTCGAACAGATCCTTCAAGGTATCATGGAGCGGAGGTATTTCTGAAACTCAGCAAATCACAACTGGCGTTCCACAGGGGTCAGCTCTGGGTCCACTCCTCTTTTCCATCTACACTACATCTCTCGGTCAGGTGATTGAGTCTCATGGTTTTTCCTATCACTGTTATGCTGATGACACCCAGCTCTATTTGTCCTTCCAGCCTGACGATCCATCTGTCTCTGCACGCATCTCTTCTTGCCTGTCAGACATCTCGGTTCTGGATGAAGGAGAACCATCTTCAGCTTAACCTGGGAAAATCTGAGCTTCTCGTCATCCCAGCCTATCCCTCAATCAACCAGAACTTCACTGTACAGCCCAGTTCACTTACACTCATGCCAACCAGGACGGGCAGGAATCTTGGGGTGATTCTTGATGACGGCTTGACCTTTACAGACCACATCTCAGCAACTGCAAGGTCCTGTAAGTTCATCCTGTACAACATCAAGAAAATCCGACCATACCTCACCAAACAGTCTACACAGATACTAGTCCAGACTCTGGTCATCTCTAAACTGGACTACTGCAACTCACTTCTTTCAGGCCTCCCAGCCAGCTCCATCAAACCCCTTCAGATGATTCAGAATGCTGTAGTGCACATTATCTTCAACCAGCCCAAGACAACCCATGTCACACCCCTCTTCATCTCCCTCCACTGGCTTCCTGTAGCTGCCCGCATCAAGTTCAAGGCCTTGATGCTCACCTACAAGACCTTGTCAGGATCAGAACTCTCCTACCTCAACTCTCTCCTGAAGGCATACATTCCCTCTCGCAATCTACGATCGACTAGCGACCGACGTTTAGTAGTTCCCACTCAGCGTGGCGTAAAGTCCCTTTTCAGAACCTTCACGCTTACCGTTCCCCAGTGGTGAAATGCACTTCCGATCTCAATCCGGACTGCAGAATCTCTCACTATCTTCAAAAAACAGATAAAGACCCACCTCTTCCGTGAACACCTAATCAACTCCTAGGAAAGAAGAAAAAAAAAACCCCACACACAATGCACTTACACCTCTACTCCGTGCACTTTGCTTCCTCTGGTATTCAATTAATGGATCTTGAATAGTAGCACTACTTGTATTGTTTCCTGCTTGATATATCGCTTTGCTTATTTGTAAGTCGCTTTGGATAAAAGCGTCTGCTAAGTGAATAAATGTAAATGTAACTTGTGCTCCTGTTTAGCTTTGTAAGGATCCCAAATGACATCCTAACTGACCAAGGTACCCCATTTGTGTCAAAGCTTATGTCTAATCTGTGTTGGCTGTTGCAGGTGAAACACCTAAAGGCGTTTGTCTACCACCCACAAACAGATGGGCTGGTCGAACAGTTCAATCCTTAAAGCAGATGTTATGGCGGGTAGTAGACAAGGAAGGGAGGAACTGGGACCTGCTCATGCCGTATGTCCTTTTTGCCATCCAAGAGTGCCACCAGGCATTAGGAACATATGAGAACCGTCCAGAAGGAACAGAAACGAGTGTAATCGGGTATTCCTGCTAGTACCCAGCAGCTGCTGCAAATTCCTAGCTCAGTGGCAGGGCCCATATACAGTCCTCAAGAGGAGAGGTGCTGTGAACTATCGCCTGCAGCTGCCTGGTAAGTAAGCAGACACAAAAACGTACCACATAAACCCGCTGAAGAGGTGGATAGAGCCAGAACCTGTACTATCTGCGTTTGCAGCCCTAGACAAAGATCACGACCAGGGCACCTTTGTCCACCTGGAGAAGAGCTCACCCCCACACAAAAGCAGGAGCTGACAGAGTTGGTGGGTCAATTTACCAATTTTTTTCTACCTCCCCAGGCATGATGCAGCTGGTACAACACGAAATCAAGACTCACCCAGGAGTGGTGGTGCGGCAGCGGCCCTATCGGGTCCCGGTGACCTGCCGTAGGGCTAACGAGGAGGAGGTCAGACAGATGCTGAGGGACAACATCATAGAGGAGTTGAACAGCCCCTGGTCCAGCCCTTCAGCATGGCGAATGGCCACCGGCAGTACCGGGTTCTCCCGTTCGGGCTACATGGAGTGCCCGTGACATTCCGGCAGATGATAGACATTGTGTTGCGACTCCATCGTACCTACCAGAACGATGTGGTCATCCACTCCTCCACTTGGTTGGACCACATGTTCCACCTGGGGGAGGTCCTAAAGGAGCTCCGAAGTCTGTGCTGACAGCCAACCCCAAAAAGTGCCACCTGGGGCTGAACGATGCACAGTACCTCATGTATTGTATTGGCCGGGGCTTACTCAAACCCCAGATGAAGAAAATTGAGGCAGTGAAGGGTTATCCCTGACCTATGTCAAAAAAACAGGTACGTGCCTTCTTGGGGTTGGTGTGGCACTACCGTAGGTTTCGTCTCAGGTCTCACAAAGAAGGGCCAGCCAGACTGGGTGAAATGTACAGACACTGAGTGGGCATTACAAGCACTGAAGGAAGCCCTCATCAGTGCCCCCGTACTACGCAACCCTCCATTCACCGTGCACACAGATGCATCTGAGACCGGGACAGACCTTCAACAGGGAGGATCACCCAGTCCTCTACATTAGCCGAAAGTTGTCCCCAGTTGAGAGGAGGTATGCGGCCGTGGAGAGAGAGGCCCTAGTAATAAAGTGGGCCATCGAGGAGCTACGCTACTACCTGGCCGGGCAGCACTTCGTCCTGGTGACAGACCACACCCCACTCCAGTGGATGACCAAGGCTAAGGACACTAATGCCCAGGTAACTCGATGATTCCTCTCCCTACAGGATTTCTCTTTCCAGGTCCAGCACCATGCAGGGAACCAACATGGGAATGCAAATGGCCTCTCACGATGGGACGCCCTGTGGGCCCAACATATGACGGCAGTAGGCTCTGAGCTGAGGGGGTTACTGTGGCGACAGGCCGATACACCAGAAACAAAGATCGCTCCTCTCGCGACTGCCGCAGTGGTGCTGAAGCGACAGCACCGCTTCAGGTCCACCATTGTTTTGGGCAGCCAGAGGATGCGTGGCGGCAGGGTGGGGCCGCTGACACATACAGGGCTGCTGAATGGTGGGCGGCACGGAAAAATTTCAGTGTGCATGTGATAACCTTTGCTCTGCGTTTTACAGACAATCCCAATGTAAGCAAAGATTCCGTCCCCTTGCTGCTGATCCCTGATACTTGGGAAACCCCCAGCATGCCCTAGGCAACCCTGCAGCCACGAAACACTTCACCTCACACCCCTACTTCGACACACATGCACACTCACACCCTCTCACAACCCGTCTGTGAATAAAGATTTCTCTGAAACGACCTCCTGTGCGTGTCTGCTCTGTTCCCTGCTGGCTAAATTCCCTACTATATATATATAATTTTTTTAGATGTACCTGTATATGTGTGTGTACACACACATATACAAGTGCATCTCAAAAAAAAAATATTTTGTGGAAAGGTTATTCTAAATTCCTTACCCATAAAGTGAAATATTTCAAGCCTTTTTTTTTTCTCCCTCTTCTCCTGCTGCTGGCACATTATGATTATTCATCTTTTGCTAGAGACAAAAAAAAAGTTGACAGCAAATTGCTCCTTTTTGCATTCTTTTCCCTGAACAGGCACCTAAACAAGTGGCTTTCCATTAATCCCCCACCAAGAAAAACACACATATGCACGCATACACACACACACACACACACACGCACACACATGCACACACACACACACCTGCGTCTGTGCTTAATAGCACTGTCTGTGCAGTGTGTGTGTAGTTTGTCTAGTCTGAAGTCCACTGTGTGTGAAAGTAATAGCCAAATCTCATTTAAAGGCACACTCTTAAGTTACACTTGGGCACTGATTTCAAAAGCTTTACTTTCTGTTGCATGTTGACTGCAGTTTATGTCCACTCCCAGGCTGTTTTGCTACGGTGTTGTATTGGTTACAGGCGACAAGGAGCCAGTGAGACTGTATACATGGGATCAATTGTTTTCAGTAGTGACCTTGCATTTTACTAGAAGCCTAATTGAAATATGATATAAAGTTTCATTATTCATTAAAATGTACACATTCATTAAAGGTAAGCATATTTCTAGTATACATTTACATTGTACATTTACAGCATTAACCAGACACCTTTTTCCAGAGCGACTTAGAGCCACCATAAAAAAAAACAAATGCAGCAAATACAACAACAAAAACACATCCTCTTGCTAGTATAAACTAGTATTCATCAAATTAATCAGGGTACTTAATCTGTATTCTGAAAAACAGCCTGTTGTGTACTAGCTAGTTTAAATTGTTTACACGGTAAATGCATTAATTACTATATCTCACTGCTTTCAACAAACATGCAGTAAAAGTTGCTCTGTTATACAAGCTGTATTATGTGTGAAAAAACAGAAAATAATTTTCTCATCTAATACAACTCATAGTTGGTAAAATGAATTCTGCATTACATATGCTTATGGCAGAAAGAAGAAGAGATAGAGAGCAATACATAATAGGTGAGTAGAAAAGCAAAGAAACAGAATTAATGATTTAAACACCACCATCAACTCATGTGTATGTGCAGTTAGTCAGGCATAGTAGGCTAAGCTCAACAGAGAGTAAGGTCAAAGAGAGAGAGAGAGAGAGAGAGAGACAGAGAGAGAGAGAGAGAGACAGAGAGAGAGAGAGAGGGTTTGTGGGGAAACGAAAATTTTACATATGAGAAGACCTTAATGGGGAAGGACTAGGAAATGCATGACCCTGCTCTATCACTCTATCACTCATCTCACTGCACTGCCTTGATCAAGGCGTGTTGTATTAATTAATGCACAGTAATGCACAGATGCTCTGAAATTCACACTTGCACACATGACCATTTATATGCTGACCAATGGAGCTGTTGCGCAACAGCTGTATCCAACTACAACCCATCCAAGCCTTCTGTTTTACATTGCAGTGGGTGGATACTGGAGACTGAATACTGGACGTCATCCAAGCAGAACACACACACACAAACGCACACACAGAAAGAGAGAGAGAGAGGAGAGAGAGAGAGAGGTTATACAACAGTAGCAAGGTATGATCCTCCTATACCCCCCCCTCCCCTGTGTGTGTGTGTGTGTGTGTGTGTGTATGTGTGTGTGGACCAGCGTCTGAATGTCACCAAAGTGTCAAGTTCATACTGTATCCATTGAGGGCAACTGTTTACAGTATTGCAATCTCAAGCATTGCATTTTCAACTCTGAGGTTAACCAAGAACCATATGGTGATCTGACTGATTATATGATCCAACCACAAGAGATTAGACTTTGGCACACAACGTTACTGCCAATGCCCAACTTTTGAGAGGCCTTATAAACTATAGATGCCACAATAAACCCAAATCAACAATACTACAACAAGCAGACTACTAGAGTCTGAGTCTACTAGAGTCTACATAATGTCTACTAGATCACACCAACTAAAATATACATCATATTTGCACCATTTATAGACACACTGGGCTTTCTGTTTGAAATGGAAGAAAAGACTTGGCATAATGAATATGTATTTCTACAGTAAAACACGAGAAGAGTTAACGTGGTCCTAACTCCAGTTGGCAAATCATTTGCAGATCACAGTTAAATTCACAGAAACAAATGCTCCGACAGTCACATGCCAGACAGCATGAAGAAGCATTCCGTGAGAAAGAAGGTACCAAGGGATGGTGATAATCTAAAAGGCAGACAACAGATCATAGTCACCTGACCTCATGTTTTACTGTGGTAAAAGCAAATTCATAATATAAATAATCAAACTGACAAGTTAGATCCCCTTTTATTGAACATCAGTGCTCAACATCTCACTCCAGCATACAAAAGCATGCTGTGTTCCATGCTGTCACTCGTTCGTAAAGGTTCGCAAACAGGGCACTTAGCGGGTGTTAGTGCTAGCATGTTTTCAGTAGTGATCTCATCTCGGCCGTCTGGCAATGCTGGGCAGCGTTCTCTGGGCTGTAATGTTTCAGTCTGACCATAAAGTATGCAAGAGTGGGAGCCCTCACGGCACTTTCACTGCCATGGCACTCCACCACAAACCACTGTGGCGGCTGCCCAGAGCACCGGAGCCAGCAGCCTGGCAAAGGCTTTCCTCCTGGAAAAGTGTCTACATGTCAGGCCTTCGGAAGTCCCTGTGCTCCATGGGTCTACTAGAGGTCTATTCAGCCTTTCAACTTTAAGTACCTACTTTAACCCTCCACCTCGAAGATACTACAAATTAAAAGCTTTGGCAAATGTCAGACCTTTAGTATTATATTTCTCCACATGTTTTATTCTCCCTGTAGAATAACAGCAGTCTTGCTTTTTCATGATGTAGTATTCCTCCTATGATGTTGAAAAGATTTTCCATGGCATTTGCACTGGAAAGAGTAGCTTCAGCCAATCCATCAGAAGAATGTGGACTAAATTGAATTTGGCTACTGGGAAAAGGAGACAGTAGGATTATTTAACTGTGGTTTACCCATTATATATTTATTTACTTATTTATTTTAGACTTGAGGCCATCGAGAACATGGACACTTCTTGGTATCTGAGATATATATATTATACCACACATATACATATCATCTATCCATCTTCAACCGCTTATTCCTTCTTCAGGGTCACGAGGAACCTTGAGCCTATCCCAGGAGGCATCGGGCACAATGCGGGGTACACACCCTGGACAGGGTGCCAGTCCATCACAATCATATACGCACACTCACACACCCATTCATACACTACGGACAATTTAGACATGCCAATCAGCTTAACATGCATGTCATTGTGTGTGTGTGTGTGTGTGTGTGTGTGTGTGTGTTATATATATATATATATATATATCTACGTGGAACACAAGTAAAGGTTCACTTTTTAATTTCTCACAGCTATTTCATATATGATGTGTGGTGCATTGTGTATGTTTTTAACAATACATCACCACCGACAGTTTATTTCACCATACAACCTTGCTCTGTGTTGCATCCTATTGCTGATATTTCTTTCTTGTGTATCTGTTTTAATTTAGCAGGTCATTTTCACATGTGGTCAACACACCTCATCTACTCACTGTATGGGGGCCAGTAAGAACCTTCAGCCATGGTGAATTATTTCACCCATCACACGCCACCCCATCGGTCAACAAAAGTTTGAAAATATGTGACTACTTTTTAAATAATCCTATCAATTGAGTGTGTGTGTGTGTGTGTGTGTGTGTGTTGGGTGGTGGCGAGGGGGGCGGGGATGGGGTACAATTGCTTTTTGATATGAAACTTTGTACAGTGCCTTGCGAAAGTATTCAGCCCCCTTGAACTTTTCAAACTTTTGCCACATTTCAGGCTTCAAACATAAAGATATAAAATTTTAATTTTTTGTGAAGAATCACTAACAAGTGGGACACAATTGTGAAGTGGAACGAAATCTATTGGATATTTAAAACTTTTTTAGCAAATAAAAAACTGAAAAGTGGTGCGTGCAAAATTATTTGGCCCCTTTACTTTCAGTTCAGCAAACTCACTCCAGAAGTTCAGTGAGGATCTCTGAATGATCCAATGTTGTCCTAAATGACTGATGGTGATAAATAGAATCCACCTGTGTGTAATCAAGTCTCTGTATAAATGCACCTGCTCTGTGATAGTCTCAGGTTTCTGTTGAAAGTGCAGAGAGCTTCATGAAGACCAGGCAGGTCCGTAATACAAATCTGCACAAATCTGGCCTTTATGGAAGAGTGACAAGAAGAAAGCCATTTCTCAACGTTTGGTGCGACGTTTGGTGTGTCTCCCAAGTGGCTTGTGGCAAACTTTAGACGACACTTTTTATGGATATCTTTGAGAAATGGCTTTCTTCTTGCCACTCTTCCATAAAGGCCAGATTTGTGTAGCGTACGACTGATTGTTGTCCTATGGACAGACTCTCCCACCTCAGCTGTAGTTCTCTGCAGTTCATGCAGAGTGATCATGGGCCTCTTGGCTGCATCTCTGATCAGTCTTCTCCTTGTCTGAGCTGAAAGTTTAGAGGGACGGCCAGGTCTTGGTAGATTTGCAGTGGTCTGATACTCCTTCCATTTCAAAATGATCGCTTGCACAGTGCTCCTTGGGATGTTTAAAGCTTGGGAAATCTTTTTGTATCCAAATCCGGCTTTAAACTTCTCCACAACAGTATTACGGACCTGCCTGGTGTGTTCCTTGGTCTTCATGATGCTCTCTGTGCTTTCAACAGAACCCTGAGACTATCACAGAGCAGGTGCATTTATACAGAGACTTGATTACACACAGGTGGATTCTATTTATCACCATCAGTCATTTAGGACAACATTGGATCATTCAGAGATCCTCACTGAACTTCTGGAGTGAGTTTGCTGCACTGAAAGTAAAGAGGCTGAATAATTTTGCACGCACCACTTTTCAGTTTTTTATTTGCTAAAAAATGTAAAAATATCCAATAGATTTCGTTCCACTTCACAACTGTGTCCCACTTGTTGGTGATTCTTCACAAAAAATTAAAATTTTATATCTTTATGTTTGAAGCCTGAAATGTGGCAAAAGGTTGAAAAGTTCAAGGGGGCCGAATACTTTCGCAAGGCACTGTATATAATAATAATAATTATTATTATAATTATAATAATAATAATAATAACAACAATGTTAGTATGCAATCTTTCTTCAGCTGAGAAATTTGTTTACAACCTACAGCTGTCACGTATCCGGAAACCCGGGACTTCAAGTCCCATCAGTCACTGCACTAAACCACCTGACCACATGCACCTGACTCACGTTTTTGTTAATTAGCACCAATGTGTATATATAGTCTTTGTCTGCACTCTTTCGGGGTCTTTCGTTGTTGTAGACTCACGTCACTTCTGTCTCCGTGTTTGTTTTTTGCCACAGTGTTATGCCCAGTTGTCCTAGTGTTTTTGTTTCGTTAGGCGTGTGTTTAAAATAAATATTTAAAAAATCTGCAATTGCTTCGGCCTCCATTCGCCAGACGTGACAGAACGAAAGACCGTGACTACGAGGCAGTAGATTTTTTATTTATTTTTTTCCGGATTCAGCAGTTTGCTCCCACCCTCCCTCCCCGATGGGTCTCATGGATTCCCCTCTGTTCGCGGACCTCAAGGATTCCCCGCTGTTCAGCTACCTCAGAGTCACGCAGCTGGCGAATCCTGTGCAGGAAGTCTCTCCGCCGCCCCACTATGTGCGTGAGGACGCTCCAGCTCCGTGCGGACTCATGAATTCACCTCTGTTCGCGGACCTCAAGGATTCCCCGCTGTTCAGCTATCTCAGAGTCGCGCAGCCGGTGAGTCCTGTGAAGGAGGTCTCTCCGCCGCCCCGCTATGTGTGTGAGGACGCTCCAGCTCCGGGCGGACTCATGAATTCACCTCTGTTCGCCGACCTCAAGGATTCCCCGCTGTTCAGCTACCTCAGAGTCGCGCAGCCGGTGAGTCCTGTGAAGGAAGTCCCTCTGCCGCCCCGCTATGTGTGTGAGGTCGCTCCAGCTCCGGGCGGACTCATGAATTCACCTCTGTTCGCTGACCTCAGGGACTCCCCGCTGTTCAGCTACCTTAAGGTGCCTCAGCCTTCCTGTTCAGCTGAGGTCGTCGCTCAGCCGTCCTGTTCAGCTGAGGTCGTCGCTCAGCCGTCCTGTTCAGCTGAGGTCGTCGCACAGCCTTCCTGTTCCGCTGAGGTCGTCGCACAGCCTTCCTGTTCCGCTGAGGTCGTCGCACAGCCTTCCCGTTCAGCTGAGGTCGTCGCACAGCCTTCCTGTTCAGCTGTGGACGCCGCTCAGCATCCCTGCCCGGCTGTGGACGCCGCTCAGCATCCCTGCTCGGCTGTGGACGTCGCTCGGCCTTCCTGCTCGGCTGTGGACGTCGCTCGGCCTTCCTGCTCGGCTGTGGACGTCGTTCGCTTCCTGCTCGGCTGTGGACGTCGCTCGGGCTTTCCTGCTCGGCTGTGGACGTCGCTCGGCCTTCCTGCTCGGCTGTGGACGTCGCTCGGCCTTCCTGCTTCGGCTGAGTGGTGTCGCTTGGCCTTCCTGCTCGGCTGCGGTCGTCTCTCTGCCATCCTGCTGCGCTGAGGACGTCACTTTGCCTCCACGTTCCGGCCAAGACGTCGCTCCCTTCCCTCGCTGCACTCAGTGGGTCGCTCCCCCTTCCTGCTCCACGGAGGTCTCCGTTTTCCCCCTCATGCTCCGCGAGAGCGTCGTTCCTCCCTTGGGCCTCACGGAGAACCTCGCCTCCTCCCTGGCCTCGCGGAGAACCTCGCCCCCCGTGAGCCTCGCGGAGAACCTCGCTCCCCGTGAGCCTCGCGGAGAACCTCGCTCCCCCCGTGAGCCTCGCGGAGACCCTCGGTCCCCCCGTGAGCCTCGCGGAGAACCTCCCTCCTCGGGAGCCTCGCGGAGACCCTCGGTCCCCCCTGCGCCTCATCAGGTACTTCGCCCCCCCTTTGAACCTCGCGGTGAGGCATGCTCCGCTCTCCTGTCCCGTGGGGACGTCGCCCCCTCTTTCATGCTTTGCAAGGACTTCCACCCGCTTCCTTGTGCCATGGTGGAAGCTGCTCGGCCTCCTGGTTCTGCTGGGGACTTTTGGCCGGGAGGGCCGGGACCCCGGAGGGGGGCCCTTTGATTTTGGCGCTCCAGTGTGGAGCGCCCTTGGAGGGGGGATCTGTCACGTATCCGGAAACCCGGACTTCAAGTCCCATCAGTCACTGCACTACACCACCTGACCACATGCACCTGACTCACGTTTTTGTTAATTAGCACCAATGTGTATATATAGTCTTTGTCTGCACTCTTTCGGGGTCTTTCGTTGTTGTAGACTCACGTCACTTCTGTCTCCGTGTTTGTTTTTTGCCACAGTGTTATGCCCAGTTGTCCTAGTGTTTTTGTTTCGTTATGCGTGTGTTTAAAATAAATATTTAAAAAATCTGCAATTGCTTCGGCCTCCATTCGCCAGACGTGACAACAGCTATGACAGTCCGGCCCGTCCTCCGTTTAAAAAACACCATTTCTTTTGTCATAATTGTGAAAGTTTAGTTTTGTCTTAATTTAATGTGGCTTGCTTTCTTTAACTTTTATATTCTTTAATTAATACCAATTTTCTTCTTTTGTCTGCTCCAGTTAGGATTCACACAGCAGATAATCCGTCTCCATTATGGAAATCCGGCTTATGATCTGCATATTTCATTTGCCACAGGTTTTATGCCAGATGTCCTTCCTGGTGCAACCCTCCATTTGATCGAGGCTTGGGGCCGGCGCTGAGAGTGCCGTAGCTTGTGCAACCCCAGTGGCTGGGTTTGGTGCCCAGTGTGTAATCCTGAGATTAAGAGTCTCTTTAATTAATGACAATAATATACTAAAACACCTGGTTTTCACAAAAAGTTCTCATTGCTATTCCTAGTTCCTGACCTAGTGAACTAGCATGAGAGTGTGTTTTTGATTGAGACTACAATGCTCTTCTATAAGTCGCCCTGGATAAAGGCATTTGCTAAATACTATAAACATAATAAAAATATGTTTAATAAAAATACGTTTAAACATAATAAAAATATGTTTGTTCCATATTTAAAAGTGCAGTAATCCATGCTAATTATATGATTTGAAGTCAATCCAGTCAAGGTTTATTTTAATTTAATTAGTCTACTTATACATACCCTTAGACACACTCAAGAGCAGGAGAACAATAGAATTTTTTTTTCTGGATTTCATGAATACCAAATGTCTTGTTTGAATTCTCGTACCAATGGTTACCAATCCATTTCTATCCAAACTGACAAATGAGGTCCAGTGTCATTAGGCTATCTGACTAATTGATACTGGGCCAATGGGAATGAATCCTTGCTTCTAACTCTACATAAAGAAGGTAAGAAGAGAAACTTCAAATTTCATGGTAATTCCACAGTTACGCTATTGTGCATGTGGATCTCACTGATCACCAACTAACTAGCCGAGTTGAGTCCTCTGGATCGTATAACTTAATTATATTCTAAAACCTTGTGTCTAATGTTTGTTGTCTCCACTTCTTCTACATTGAATTTATCATTAAGTATGTATTGAATGTCACTGGAAAATGGTGAGTTAGAAAAGAAGCTCCTTTGTATTAGGTGATAATAGCAAAACCTGACTGTTATCCCAAATTTTTACGGTTGTGCAATTTTTTTTCTCCTATTATACACTATTGTAACTGTACTAGCAAGGTCCCACTGACCCACACAACCACTAACATCTCACAGGAATAATGGAAATACAGTGTCAACCTGCAAATCATCAGCAGAATTGATAAGACACATCACTTATATTTCAATATATACATATTTAATGTGTTTCAGGGTGGAGTGATGAGTCATTGTCAGGTCATCCATGTCTAAGTGTAATGACAGTCTGTAGAGGAATCAAGAAAAATAGACAGACAGAGAGAATACTGATATGGTTTTGGATGTTTGAAAGATCTGCTGTAGCAGACATAATCAGTATGGGTTCTTTTCTTTACGTCAAACATGTGCTGTAGCTGGTGAGGTCTGATGCTGGCAAGAGCATGTAACCGCTTCTGGAGCAAGAACAGGGCCTTACATAAATTCTTCAGAGAGACAACCACTCATACAATAAGTATCCCATAATACAACAAACCCACATAACCACTCAATTGGGGGTAAACAAAACTTTGGTGATGCCATAATATGATGGTAGGCATATGTTTTTTTTTTCCTCTTCCAATCTAGACATTATGGGTGCTGCTATATTAGGACACAAAAGCAGCTAAATTTTTCTTTTTTGGTGTGTTTTCATTCAGGACAAGCTGTGTAAGCAGCAGGAATGCATGGCCTAAAAACATAAACTGTTTCTTCAAATAGCATTGGTTAGAAATGTGAAATTAGTCAACATATTGTAGGTTGAGAAGCTTTGAGGTCTGAGTCAAAGTAAGTGGACAAAACTGAGCAGTGATGTATGCTGTGCAATTTGCTGTATAAACCAAGAACACGTGAAAATAAACACCTAAGAAGTCTGACTTGGACCTTGTTGTATTTTACAGTGGTTTCCTGGTTAATACCCCATTGACAAACAATGGGGTATTAACTAGGAAACCACTGTAAATACATACGTACGTACGTACGTACGTATGTATGTATGTATGTATGTAAAGACGATTCTTTCCAGAAGGGAGTGACTGATTTTAGGGAACTTGAACATTTAATTTTGACTCTGAAAGCCAAGGAGGGGATGTCTTTGTCACTTGTACTGTTCTTGAGTGATGTAGCGGCTTCGGTTACTGTTTATTTTACTGTATAATTTCAGATGTAGAGGGTAGAGAGAGAAGCAACACAGAAGAATGGAGTGAGAGAGACAGAAGAGGAGAAAAAAGGAGAACAAGAAGTTTCACATTTCAACCTCTCAGCCATCAGTGGAAAACACATGTTCTACAGAGACACCCAAACACTGAGGACTGACCGAGTAGGGATTGGCCAACATCAGCCAAAATCTCCAAATCTCAGACATGGTGAACATTCACTTCCCCCCAGACTCCAGTCATCCCCTGGTTTCTATCAGCGAACTATGGAATGTCATGGTTCGATATTCTGCAGCAGTAATCACTGAATGTAGATGTATATGAGCACATGATCCAAATCAGCTAATTATCTAACTTTTTAAGTTACATTGTGTCTAGTGGTGAAGGTTCCCTTTTGGGGACTGTGAATTTGATATATTGGGACTTGGAAAGTAGTATGCATCACTCCCCCCCCCCCCTCTCTCTCTCTCTCTCATATGCAGGTTCTCTCTTACTCTCAGACAGGCTCCCTGCGGGGTGCTGCTGGGACCAGAGAAACTTCTAGAAACTTGCCTGGAGGATGCTGATCATTGTTGATGGCTCTTTGGAAACATGTAAAGAGAGCCATGGTGCACTTGTACTTAAACACCTTCTTTTCTAGCTCTTTTATCCTTCTCTTACATCCTCACTCTCTCATTTGCTCCGTATTTACTGTAACTACACAGAGCGTTGCGTTGCCTTTCATGTGGCTACCTGTGTTAGTACAAGGAAGAAAAACAATTAATTTCTAGACTCTTTCAATCAGTACTTCCAGAGAACTGGATAACTTGTGGTAGGGAAGAAAGAAAGAAAGAAAGAACCTTACATTAGTAAAATGTACAGATGTCAATGATTCAAATGAATATAAATTCTCTATGTTATATATTTTGGCACGCCAAAAAAAGTTCATTCTTGAACCTTTTTTAACACAAAACCCCCACCTTTTTTTTTTTTTTTTTTTTTATTTTTTGAGTTTTCCTTTTGTTTAAAAATAATAATCATTTAAATATATAACAGGATTATATAATAATTAATTAAAATTATAGCTAAAATTAGTACATTATGAATATGTTCATACATAATAGTATTATAATTATATTATTTATATTTGGAAATATTGATTAGTTCTTATAATAAGTATACTAGTATTCTTATTTAATATATTAAATTAATTATATACATGGGCCAAGTTGTGATGAAGGCTAGCTCGTCTAGTCATGATCTCAAAAAAAAAATTTTAAAAAAAAATAATAAAAAAAAAAACAAATTTATAAATAAAAAGAAAAAAAACTATCTTCTTCCCACCAAAAAAAATAAAACACAAAAAAAAAAAAAATTAAACAAATATAAAAAAAGCTGAAAAGTTTAATGTTGAATCTAATGAATCACACTTTCTTTTACATAATGTGGATGGCCGGCATGTGCAGTTCAAGCTGTTGACTTGACCTCAATCCGATCAAACATCTGTGGGATGTACTGGACAAAAAAGCCTGATCCATGGAGACCCCACCTAACAACTTATAGGACTCTGGATCTGCAGCTAACTACTTTGTTCCAGATACCACAGAACACCTTGAGAGGTCTTGTGGAGTCCATGCCTCAATCAGTTAGAGCTGTTTTGGTGGCAGAAGGGGATCTACACAATATAAGGCAGGTGGTTTAAATGTTATGGCAAAGCAATGTATGTATGGATTTCAGGAATTTCTCAAAAGTGACATAAGTGCAGATATGCACACAATCCAAAACAAGCCTGAGGAAAAGGTATAGCTTAAATCTACCTCTACAATCATTTTGCTAGTATTAGCAACAATATATCTTTCAGAACTGTGGTGGTGGCACTCAGCTGAGAGGCCTTATACTTCAGCTTTTATGAAATCTACAGGAACTAGAGCTGTCATTGCAGGTGACGGGCTGAGCCATCGGCCATGTGGGTTAATGGTTCAGCTCCCGCAGTGCTGCTCCTCTCTGGGGCCCTGCACTGTTTGTATTTCATTAGAAGAATAAAGTGTTGTTTCCCTCTGTTTCCAATGTTTCACCATGGGGCCACTGGATGAGAAGTTCAGGCCTTACAAAAGGACGGCATGCTGGGGGCTTGCACATATCAGGAAGTATTTCTGCAGGTCAATAATGAGGTGTGACACTGAGAATGTATGTTAGGGGAAGGGTTATCACTCATGTGGAACCCTTCAGTAACCCTTCAGTGGAAAAAGAAGCAACTGAAGTGACAAAAGTGGTATCAGAGAGGAAAGGAGATTCCCACATGGAACAGCCAATATCTCCTTAAATTCTCTAAATGTTTGTGACATTCATAGCCAGGCCACTGGACTGGATTAACCTCGCTTTGTGAGCTAAGAAACGCATGTATATTCTTGATGAGATTTGAGGTTACACACACAATAAATAGTCATACACATAAATACACATATCAGCTAGCAGCCCCCATACACACTGTGAAACAGAAGAACAGATTTGCACTGTTAGATACACACATGGGCCACATTTTCATGAAATATATATTGCTCTCATTTTTTAAACACACACTCATGTTCAATGTGGCTCAAGCTTGTCAATATCAGATCTGATGTGAACCTGGGGACAGCGGAACTCATACAGGTGAACTTACCAAAGAAAGAGGTAAAGATCAAGAATAGGCCACAGATCATCAAGTTTTATACAAGCAACCTCTGAAAGAGTAAAGGAAGGAGAGAAAGGAGCCTCTCCACTGCCAAACCCCTCAGAAGGTCTCACTAACACTGGCTGTAAATTATCACGTTTGCAGCTAGCGTGCAACAGCTCTTGCAAAGCCTTGTGGAGTTCAATGAACACTGACTAAAGCTGCAAGAGTTAACAGCCAGCTCTTTTCCTCCGCAGGGAGATTAGTGAAGTGGTGGTCTAAAGTCACTAAGGATGATGAACACAAATGAAGGGAAATATTACAAATCATCAACTTTAAAGAGCCTGAATAAATTTACTGAGAAACCAAGCTTAAAGAAAGTTGGTTCCTTTTTTAAATTTGTGTCTATGAGAGAAAATCATAATTTGATTAAGTCCTAGTCTGTTATGACCAAACATTAACAACATTATCAATATTCTCTGTCATCAAGCCCATGAAGTGAAGTGGGGGTTACTGATCACTTTCTTGAATAGTGCCATCTTGGATATAGTGTATATCATCACTACTTGTGCTCTGCTCTTTCAGGCCTCCCTGCACTGGTCAAACTCCAGGCTTAATATTGTCTCTCAATTTACCCTGAAGCAGCAGACATGCCTGCCAGGCTTCTGTCCTGCAGAAGAAAGATAGTATAGGTTTCAAAGTCAAACACAGCCTGATATCCAAAGCACACATCCAGAAGGTTTTAGCACCCCATGGAGTTTAAATTTAAAGACAGTGTCCATCACCAGGACTCCATGGTAGTTGGCAACTGTGATTCAAGAAATACAGTATATGGCAAAGCAAAGAGGAAATAGGAGACAAAAGAGAGAGAGAGTTGCTTCCAAGGAGTGATTCAGGGAAACAGTTACTTACTGCACTAAGTTAAATACAGGATATCCCCAAGGCCCCCTTTTTTTGGGTGTGTGTGTGTGGGGGGGTGATTCCTGGGATTCACTGGGGGCCAATTATAAAGTTAAATCAAACTTTCTGCTCAGAATGTTTCCAATTATGTATTTGAGGATGAAGCTGCATGAGGACATTGTTCCCTCTCTCTTTAAAAAAAAAAAAAGAAGACAAAATCTATCTTTGTCATTCTTTTTTGGATTAATGAGATTACTTGATAGCATCAATATTATATCCAGATATGTAGATTTGTATATGTAGATATGTACACAGGCTGCTTCAGACATTTTGGGAGCTATTTATATCAAACAAACAAATTACACCGGTGTGATGCATGAATGCTCCTGATGAAGTGGTTATTAAGAAATGTGTGGAGCACACCAAAGTGGACAGAGAAGAACCATGTAGCCACTATAACAAGATATGTTCTTTAGAAAGAAAAAAGGCATGATAACCAGTGAGAGTGGCACAGTGGTGCAGGAGGTAGTGTTGCTACCTCATAGGTCCAGGATCCTCCCATATCCGTATTGGTTTCCTCCCATCTAACAAAAACATGCCAACCTGCAACTATTAGATTGTGTTTCAGGAAAATAAGTTTTTTAAGCTTTACACTTTTGGGGAAACTCAACAAGGCTTGTCACTCTAGGGTAGCTCTTACCTCTATACTTAAGGAGACTATAACAGCCCTATTTGAAACATGAGTCGAAATGCGAGTCTCTCAGGACCACTGATGGGTTCTGACTTCTTCACCTCATCCCTCTTTTCCTTTCCTTCATCTCTTTCACTCAGTGACTCAGATTTAATGGAGGTATAGTAAACCTTCCTTGTGGGGCAGGAGCAAGGTTTACTGGTTCTTCAGCTATGGCTGGAAATGTTTATTTACATTCTGGTCCGCCTCTGGGTGTCAGAATAAACTCACTAGTGAGTTATTTAACTCACCCAAAGGCATCCTATATGAGATTAATCAGATTCATAGACAGCATGAACACAATATTACAACCTGCATTTGCACAAAATGATACGAATACACAACTATACGCAGAGGTGGGTAGAGTAGCCAAAAAATTATAAAAATACTAAATTACAAGTAACTACTTATAAAAATAATTACTCAAGTAACAGTAAAAGTAATAATGTTAATAATTACTCGAGTAAGAATAATAAAGTATCCAATGAGAAGACTAGTTATGAGTTACCATGGATCTGATTAAAATGAAGGGAAAATCCTGAATTTGAATTTCAGACTACATGGAGAACTCTCTGTCTGTCTGTCTGTCTGTCTGTCTGTGTGTGTGTGTGTGTGTGTGTGTGTGTGTGTGTGTGTGTGTGTGTGTGTGTGTGTGTGTGTGTGTGTGTGTGTCCTGCCACTGTTGAAATGCTCGCTCCTTCCCCCTCTCCTGGTCTGAGCCACTAAAAATGTGAGTGGTTGTTGTGTCTGCATTCAGACCACTGCAGCATATCGTGAGGTTTGCAACATCATTATATGTTATTTAAACTAATTATTAAACTAACAAAAGTATGTGAACCTTTTGGAATTTCATGGTTTTCTGCATAAATGTGTCATAAAATGTGATCTGATCATCATCTAAGTCAAGGGTATTGACAAATGTGATGTGCCTAAAATAATAACACAAAATAAATTCCGATCTTTCATGTATTTATTGAGAACAACCAAAAAAATCTCATAGTGCTTGTGGAAAAAGTATGTGAACCCTTGAGTTAATGACCTCAAAAAGCTTTTTTTTGCACACCTGGAGTCTCGTTAAGAAAGTGAGTTTGGAGGTGTTGACTACAGCTACTTTGACTGATAAAAACCCCTCAAACTTTTGGAGTTTGCTCTTCACAAGAAGCACATGCTTATGTGAGCCATGCCTCGCCAAAAAGAGCTTTCAGAGGATCTACAATCAAGAATTGTCGATTTACATAAAGCTGGCAAGGGTTACAAAGTGATTTCAAAGACTTTAGAAATTCACCAGTTTACAGTTAGGCAAACATTCTACAAATGGAGACAATTTGGGACTGTTGCTACTCTACCAAGAAGTGGGCGCCCAGTCAAAATGACACCAAAAGCACATCGAAGTCTCATCAATGAGGTAAAGAAACAAACCCAAATGGCAGCCAAATATTTGAAGGCATCATTGGAACTGGCTAACATCTCTTTTCATGAGTGTACAATACGCAAAACATTGAACAAGCAGGGTATCTACGGCAGGACACCATGAAGGAAGCCACTGCTTACTAAAAAGAACATGAAGTTTGCAAAAGAGCATATTGATACTCCACAATGCTATTGGCAAAATGTTTTGTGGACTGATGAAACTAAGACTGAACTATTTGGAAAAACCATACAGCACTACATCTGGCGTAGAAAGAGAACAGCATATCATCATGAAAACATCATCCCAACTGTAAAGTATGGTGGAGGAAAAATGATTTGGGCCTGCTTTGCTGCATCAGGGCCTGGCCAGCTTGCAATCACTGAGGGGAAGATAAAATCCCAAGTATATCAGACAATTCTTCAGGATAATGTGAGAATGTCTGTACATCAGCTGAAACTGTGTAGAAGTTGGGTGATGCAACAGGAAAATGACCCAAAACACCGGAGCAAGTCCACAACAGAATAGCTTCAGAAAAACAAAATCCATCTTTTGGAGTGGCCAAGTCAGAGCCCAGACCTCAACCCAATAGAGTTGCTATAGAATGACTTGAAGAAAGCCACACACATGAGACGTCCAAAGACTATGACCAACTAAAGCAGTTCTGCCAGGAAGAATGGCCTAAAATTCTTCCTGAAGGAAGTGCAGGTCTGATCCACAGCTACAGGAAGCGCCTGGTTGTGGTTATTGCTGCCAAGGGGGGTCAACCAGTTATTAATGCTAAGGGTTGACTTACTTTTTCCACTGCTATTTTGAATGTTGAATGAGTGTGTTCAATAAAGACATGAGGGATCAGAATTTATTTCATGTTATTATTTTATGCACATCATGTTTGTCAATACCGCTGACTTAGATGAAGACCAGATCACATTTTATGACAAATTTATTCAGAAAACCATGAAATTCCAAAAGGTTCAAATACTTTTTCTTGCCACTGTATTAATTAATATTTAACAGTAATGGAGGAATGGCACTGAATGTAGCGACATAAAAGTACATTTCTGTGATTAAAAATTGACTCGAGTAAGAGTCTAAATATGTATATGGCAAAGAGTAAAACTATGACTATTAAAAGTAAAAAAAAATAATCAAAAAGTTACTTAAGTAAATGTAAAGAAGTAAATGCAGTATATTATTACCAACCTCTGACTATCCATGATAGTAAGGATGTGTAAATCATGTTGTGAATATGCTCTTTCTGCAACAACACATTTGATACATTTTGCCACGTTTAAATTAATACATAAAATGTTTTAATATTTGGTTTAATTTTGATCGAGTCACACAGTACAGGTACTATATCTATAGTATTTAAATTAACATGGGTAAACTGTGTGTGGTAAAATAATATAGTGGTAATGTGACTGTTACAGAACACCAGCAACCGTGGTTCAATCCTCAGCTCAGCTGAAGTTTCATTTTATTCAGAGCATTGAAAATATATGATCAAATCATGTTTGATGTACAAAAACAAATTATGTTAATGTAAATTAATTCTGTCACATGGAACCGATTACGAATTTGAATTAAGTAAATTCACTGAGCTTTATTTTTCCAGTGTTTTTGGACTATTGTGTTCACTTTAAGCCATTTTTTTCAATAGTGAATCTTTAGATCTAAGAAAAGAACAAAAGTTTCCATTGGCAAGAAAGGAGAAGATACAATTAATTCAACGCTACTTTCAGGAACTTTCTACAGTGAAAAAAAAAACACTTATTAAATGAACACTCAACGGAGCTAAGACTCAAGCTCCCAGTTGGCGTACTATACCCGGCATGTTACCGCTGACCTATCCTAGTACACACACTTAAGCCACGTTAATTTGTATACTAAAGTTATTATACCTGTACTACGTGACTCGATCATGCTCACTTTATATAATTCAATCTTGTAATTAGAAACCTGTTTAAATTAGGTTTATCATAAATTTTCATGAGAAAGTTAATATTTTATCTTAAATCTAACTGACTCACATTCCAAGAATATATGCTGTATACAGTATATGTCCTGTCTACTAGCAAGGTGTGCTTGTTCAAATGAAACCTGACCGCCCCCTACTGATCTTGCCTTTATTGTTCCTGCAGCATGCGTGTGATACCGAGTGATACCACATGAAATCCCTTTTCCTTTGACGAACATTTTCAATGGCCACATCTGTATTTGAATAAAGTTTTCAGCCATTTTTGTTCATACAATGAAGGTGAATGGTGACCAACACTTTGACGCTCCAGAAAGCACATAAAATCATCAACAACATTATTCAGGTGACTTGTGTGGTTTAATCCAAGTCTTCTTAGGTTATTTGATTCTTCTGTGTGCAACAAATAACAAAAGTTATTTGTACACTGTCAAAAGAAATCAAATTGATTCAGAAGACCTGGATTAATCCACATGAGTCACAAGTAATACATTGCTGCTGCCGTTATACAGCATCAACGCAGGTGTTGCTCACCATTCAGCCTCATTGTATGGTCAAAAACGGCTGACTATTCTCTTCAAATATCTTCATTTGAAGTTCTGAACATGAACAAAAGTCATATGGGTTTGGAAAAACAAGTAAGATTTACATGTTTTGGGTGGACTATATTGTTAAGTATTGATGGCTGTGGGGACTGGAGTGCAAAAATAACCTGAATTGTAAGATGGCTCTAAATCTACTTAGGCTTACAATCTTTTGTGGGTCACTCAAGTGTCATGATTCACACTCTATTCAAGAAATTCAAGGTCTATTCAAGGTCTGCTACATCATCTTTAAAAATTCTCTGTTAAAGTTATTATCTTGACTCTATTGAAGTCAGATGTGCAAACATTTTCTTTGATTTTCATTCAAGAAATGTCAAAATACAAATCACATAAAATGAAACCGAATCCTATTTACTTTCTTAATGATCTTATTGTGAGCAATTCATCTATATATGTGAAGAACGTCGGGGTTACGCATGTAACCCTGTTCCCTTTCAAAGGGAACTTCGACGTTGCATTTAGCAGTATGGGAACGCCTTGCGCGTGACCGGTATCTGAAGCTTGTGTAAAATCATGCCTCTACTTATAGGCCTGCCATGATCAGGTGACGTGGCAATTAAGCGCGTCGCATGATATATATATGGCACCTGTGAACCACGCCGCCAGCCTCTATTATCTGAAGTGAAGACACAATTCACAGGCCAGCCCCGGTATGACAGTGCTATGCAACGTCAAAGTTTCCTTTGAAAGGGAACAGGGTTACATGCGTAACCCCGACGTTCCCTTTCAAAGGGAACTTCAACGTTGCATTTAGCAGTATGGGAACGGGAATACCCACTCCGTCATACCGAGGGTACGGCCTGTTCAAAAATACCCAAACCCGAGGGTCAGTGCAGGACACTCGAACCTGGGGAGGGATGAATATCCAGGCTGTCATAACAAATGACCGTGTGAGGCATAGACCACCCTGCAGCCGCACACACATCCTGCAAGGAAACCCCTTTGGACAAAGCCTTCGACAATCCCAGTAGAGATGCGCTGCTTTGACACAGCATCACTTTTCCTGTCGCTGCCAAAGCAGACTAGTAGCTGCTCTGACTTACGCTACTGGCCGGAGCGGTGGACGTAAGTACAGAGAGCGCTTACTGGACACAGCGGGTGCATCCTCTCTTGTTCTGGTCAGAGGACAGAGGAGGGGAGAAAGCCTGCAACACCACAGGGTGGGCAGCCAATGTAGGCACTTTAGGAATATAATCCGGCCTAGGATACAGGAAGGACTTGGCTTATCTAGGGGTAAAGTCAAGGCAGGAGGGGCAACAGGGAGAGCTTGTAGACCTCCCACTCGCTTGAGAGATGTCAGGGCCTGTAAAAGAGCTACCTTTAGAGTCAGAAGCTTCTCAGAGGCTGACTCTAAGTGCTCAAATGGGGTCCCTGACAGACCTTCCAAGACCACAGCAAGGTCCCAGGAAGGTATGCATGGCCTGCAGATGGGCCTCAGCCGTCTGCCAAACACACATGAACCTCGAAGTTAGAGGATGTTGCCCCCCCAGGCTCCCACAACAGGGGCAGGGCTGGCCGAAACAGGCCACGCAACCCCGATAGTAGAAGCCCAACCTGCTGAGAAACGTTCTTGTCAGAACTCCAGGACTGTAGCGATTGCGCAGTTCACTGGGTGTAGCTGACGTTCCTCACACCACCAGACAAAAAGGTGCCACTTGAGCGCATACAATTTCCTTGTAGATGGGATCCACTCTAGGGGCTCGAAGGGGCAGCTGACAGACCTTCCAGGACCACAGAATGTCCCAGAAAGGTATGCACAGCCTGCAGATAGGCCTCAGCCATCTGACACCACGCATGAACCTCGCAGTTAGAGGATGTTGCCCCACAGAGGCTCCCACAACAGGGGCGTGGCTGGCCGAACTGGCGGCCACATAACCCTGATTGTAGAAGGAGCCCACCCCGCTGAGAAATGTTATTGTAGAAACATGGTCACTACCACCTCAGTCGTGCGACCAGAATCTATTAGCTGGTGCCCCTCAGGGGCCAGACCCACAGCTTCCTTAGTTCTTGCCAAGGATGATAAATCAACCCTGCGGCTTTTGAGATGGTAGGTCCCTAAGGACTCAAATGGGGCACCTGAAAGACCTTCCGGGCCCACAGGAGGTCCCAGGAAGGTATGCGCGGCCTGCAGATCGGACGCAGCCGTCTGACACCACGTACGAACCTTAAAGTTAGAAGATGTTGCCCCACGGAGGCTCCATCAACAGGGGCATGGCTGGCCGAAATGGCGGCCAAGTACCCTGATAGAAGACGGAGCCCAGCCCGCTGAGAAACGTTCTGTAAGAACTCCAGGACTGTAGCAATTGCGCAGTTCTCTGGGTCTAGGTGACGTTCCTCATGCCACAAGACAAAAGCTGACACCTGAGTGCATTTGATTTCCTTCTGGATGGGATCCACTCCAGGGGCTCAAATGGGGCAGCCGACAGACCTTCCAGGGCCATAGAAGGTCCCAGGAAGGTAAGCGCGGCCTGCAGATGGGCCTCAGCCATCTGAGACCATGCATGAACCTCGAAGTTAGAGGACGTTGCCCCACAGAGGCTCCCTCAACAGGGCGTGGCTGGCCGAAATGGCGGCCACATAACCCTGATTGTAGTAGAAGGAGCTCACCCCGCTGAGAAATGTTATTGTAGGAGCCCCAGGACTGTAGCTATTGCGCAGTTACTGGGTCCACAGTGAATCCCTGCGGACGGGAATCTCCCAAGGAGTGCCATCTCGCAGAGATATTATCTCTCAGAACCATGTTCGAGCTGCCAAAAAGGTGCTATTAGCAGGCTATCTTGGCGAACTCTCGCTAGAGCTAGTGGGAGCAGTGATGGGGGGGCAGCATACAGATGTGACCTCAGCCACATGTGTGGATTCCACCCTAGGCTCCCAAGATACAGCTTTATCTAGCTCAGTGTTGATAGGAATGACACTACGCCTGTTGGGGATAGAAACGCCCTCATCGTAGTAGAATCCTATAACCCCTAGAAAAGTTGTCCACTGCACCGGAGAAAACCAACTTTTCTGAGATTCAACCTGAGCCCACAGTTCTTCACGTGGGCGAGAACAACATCTCAATGTTGAACTGCCAGTTCCCTGGATCATGCTAGAATTAACCAGTCGTCCAGGTAGCTTGGTACACAGATGCCCTGGAGTCCCAATGGAGCCAGAGTGACATCCATGCACTTTGCGAAGGTGCGAGCAATAATCCTATGCGGATAAAGCTAGCAATAATCCAATGCGGAAACATGCACCTTTTAGACCTATCGCCACAAACCAGTTCTCGAACTGGATCTGTGGCACGATACGTTTGAACATCAGCCTCTGAACCTGTATGTCCGAAGAGTACGGTTCAGATGATGCAGATCTAAAATTGGCCGCATATTCCCACTTTTTTGCGGAACAGGAAATAAAGGCTGTAAACCTCCCTCCCTGAGGGAACGGGGTACATGTTTCAGGACCCCCTTGTCCAAAAGGGAGCTTACTTCCTGCGCTAACGTCGGGCTCTGGTCTGTGCTGACTTCTGTGGTGAGCACACCTGTGAACGAGGGGGTCGAGCTATAACTGGACCCGGTAACCCTTTCTATGGTAGACAGAACCCATGGAGACACATTTGGCCGTAGCTTGCACGCTGCCCGATGGTTTCGTAGTGACATTAGCTATTCCACAATGTATTGGAGAGAAGCATCAGATTTCCGTTGCCCTGTGACAGCTTGCTGACCAGGGAACACGAAAACTTGGGGACCACCTTGGCTAGGGGAGGCCCTACAGTAGCACTGGGGGCTACCTGCCCTAACAACCTCATGTCCCCGGATACATCCCTCCACAGCCCCTCAGGACCGCTCGTCTTTGCCTGTTTGGCCTTTATGACCATTCTCAGATCAGGCCCAACAGCAGACCGCGACTGGGGCCGCCCGGTTCCCCTGGCTGCCTGCGGGGGTTGGCGGGCTGCCATACTCGCCTTCTGGGTTTCCCCCATACTAGTACTGGCCCAGGCTCCACTCGTGGACACCCGGATGAGCTTGAGACAACTTTTTATGCCATAAGTCGAGCTCACTCAGCAGGTCTGCTTGGTAGGCAACCCTGTCATTGTCTGCAGTGACCCACAAGCAAGACTACTACTGCATAGGCTTGCCCACCTTGGATGCAAGCCGGCCCCTGTAATTACCTGCCCTCGGTGGAGAGAGGTAGCTAGCAAGCGCCTCCCCCACCTCGGGCATAGCTAAGTAGCCATGCCATTCATTTCCACACTGGCCAAATAATCCAACATCGTGGAGTTGACTATGGCTTAAGCATGGTTTTCTCAGAAGTGAGATTTTGTCATAACTTCTGGAAGACAGGGGAGTATCTGCAGTGTGAAGTATTTACTTTCACTGGGTAATCACTTCAAGCAGCTCTTTATACGCTGCTCTCAGTTTTTAACACATCCTTCTAACTCTTCGGAGTCAGAGAGGGGGCGTTATTACCCCTTTGGCTTTCCATAGCGGGAGGAGGAGTCGCGACGCGAACTCCAAAATCCAGCGGAGAGCCGAACCCGGAAGACAGAGAGAGAGATAGAGCAGCGCTCGTCTCCGGCTCCTCTTCCGGATTTAAGAGATCCCCCGAACCTGAGACGGTTGGCTGCCTCGGCAGCGGCCGGCCCAGATCCGCGAGGCTTTGAAACTCGACTCACTCGGCTTCCGTTTTTTTTTTTGAGAAGAGCGCGTGTCGAGCTGCTTAATGTAGCGTTACCATGCGCAGCCTCTCGAGGTTGCCATCGCATACTACACCACTAACACTTCACCCAGAAAGTGCGCACTTTTCCCCCGTGATGAAACGGGAGCACGTTACACACTTCTTTAACTCTTTCTCGCTCATTACTTACCTCTCCTTTTCTTTAAAAAGGGATAGAAAAGTTAAGAGATTTTGAGGAAAATATCGAGTAGAAATGAAGCGTTTTTGTCACACACAACAGACATGCAGTCTCGCTGAAGATAATAAGGCTGGCGGCGTGGTTCACAGGTGCCATATATATATCATGCGACGCGCTTAATTGCCACGTCACCTGATCATGGCAGGCCTATAAGTAGAGGCATGATTTTACACAAGCTTCAGATACCGGTCACGCGCAAGGCGTTCCCATACTGCTAAATGCAACGTCGAAGTTCCCTTTGAAAGGGAACATAAGCGTTCTCAGAGCATAAGCGTGCTCAAGAGAGCAGAATAGTCATCGCTTTTTTCAATGATTACAAACATTGCCCTCATTAACACCAAGAACAAATACGTGGAACTCGGAACTTGGATATTCCTACCTCTGACTCGTCTCGAGCACAGCATGAACTCCCTTGATTCGGCGTGTTGCCTTTCTCTATAATTTCACATTCATCTTATATAAATAAATTTCCTTCTTACTAAAGGTTTGAGACTCCAGTCTACAGGCATATGTTTAACAGTGTACATTTGATTTGTAGTAGATTTGTAGTAAAGTTCTGCATCATGTAATCTGCCTTGATTCTAACAAATTGTGTTAAATTTACTAAATTCCAGATTCATGTTGACTTTACTCAATTACTTGTTGTGTTTCTTCATTTATTAAAAGAAAACAATCAACTCAATATACTTTGCAACACTAGTAACTTTAAATTAAGTAATGTGCAAAACATAATTTTATAAGTAAAATCTATTGTTTTAACGAGCAATACTTGCTGAGGACAGGACTATATATATATATATATATATATATATATATATATATATATATATATATATATATATATATATATTTTTTTTAGTTTATTTATTTTTTACAGTGTACCGGGACTGTGAGGTAAGAAGAGATTATGATGGAAAACAGAACTATACTTTAACAGTGAAGCAGGAAGTGACTATGATTGAAGTAGCCCTGTTTGGAAGTGAGTCCTTAAATTTTTATGTAAAATTGCTCAAATAAGGAATTGAGTGAGTTAAGGATTAGAGGCAAGAAGCTCCCCCATGTTGTGGTTGGATTATTACAAAGGTCTGAGTGGAGGCTAATCTTACCATAAACATCAAACCATACAGTATTTGGGCAAGCTCTTTGTATGTGCTGGTCACCCATAACAAGTTGAACCTTGTCAGTCAAGATTTGGTATTAGATATTTATTTCTAATTTATTATTAATTTATTATTTATTATTTTTTGAGAATGAGATTAAATCCAGACATCCATTACTCTAACATATTTTTTATTTCATGCCTTACATAAATGCTAAAAAGAACACACCTAATTGCATGTTAGTCATTCTGCCCACTATCTCTTGCTATTGCATTCCAATGAGCTGGTGAAGGCGTTGTTTGTCACATGAAGTGAGTTTACAGCTGGGAGAAAGTGGACCACACTAGGATAAGAGTCCTGAGTCACAGGAAGCAGAAAACAACATAATACCATTCTTACACTATGAGAAGACACATGGCCCCAAACAAGCAGCTAGATCTGCTTGCCCAAACTGTGGTTGGGCACTTTGGTCAGTGACTCAAATTCTTCTTTCTACAACTGGCACAGTAAGGACAAAAGCTGGAGACTGTGGATATTATAGCATGTACTGTAGAAGGAATAATTTGTGTTTCTGTCTCAATGAAATACTCAGTGATAGAATTATATAACCTTGTCAGGAAATGTAATCTAAGGGAGTGAGAGAGTGTGTGTGTGTGTGTGTGTGTGTGAGAGAGAGAGAGAGAGAGAGAGAACAGGGATTAAAGTTTGGACTTTGTGCTCTTCTCAGATACTTATGCCAAATTAAATCAATAGCCTTCGTTCAAAGTTGTAACATATCAAAGAAAAGCTCGAAAGCAATGGAAAGGCAAGATGCTGCAAAGTGCAACACTGCAAGCCATACTGCAATGTCAGTAAGATTCACTTAGCAGAGCAGACCTGGCTGATGTTAAACTGTTAGATCCATCAGGACCAGAGGGTGGATGCTTGACCCGGTCAGTGGTTCCGTGGTTTCATGCAGCTTGTGGGCAGTCTCCAGTCCAGCTTTTGCTGCTGGGACACACATTTTCACTATGACTGTATGTGTGAGCATGTGTTTGTTGGATACCATAGCCCCTGACTAACCAAGCAAATCCATTCTCAAATGAGCTGAGAAATGGTGTTATTGTCTGTCAAGAATGATACACGTTTGACAAATTTGAGGTTAAGGGCGGTTGAAAGGCAAAGTTTTACTATTCACATTGCACACAAGCTCCTGGAAGTGCAATGCTAATTCTTTTAATTAGAATACTAATTAAAAACACCACTAGCTGAAAGGGAAAAGGAAAGCTGAAATATTTATTTGCCGCCATAACCAGAGGACATTTGTGAAGTCCATTTTTCTTCTTGTCACTTTCAGAGCAAATCACTGCAGTGCCCACTAGTATGAAAGTGCTGTATGGCTTTTATTGCTGCTAATGTGTGTGTGTGTATATGTGTATATATATATATATATATATATATATATATATATATATATATATATATATATATATATATATATATACATATAAATATATAAATATATAAAGAAGAGTGGATTATACTACGAGCAAAACAGATAAATATTTAAAATTCTTTTTGCATGTATGTGGAGATTACTGCATTACTGTCCTCTAGGTAGGTTTGATAGCGGTTACCTTCCCAAGTATCTAAGATCTCTGATACAGCATAGTGCTTTAATAAATCACACCTAAAAAGCCTTATTGAAAACAAATGATATACATTTTATTTAGGTTCCCCATATGTTCTCTGCAAAGGTGTTGGCATAATAATAGAGTGAATGTCCCCATCAAACATTTCATACATTTTACACCTCCTGTCACACACTGTGTAACAGTTTGCCATATTCAGCAGTTTTTTAACAATAGGCAATATACTTCAAACAGTTACACAGGATGGAGTGAAAGAGAAATGGCTGTGTGCAAAATAAAAAAAAAGTTGTGGATGTGTATTACAGTAAGGGTAATATTATGGCAGGAAGCCAATGTGTCGCCTTGCCAACTCATTAGGTCTTCATCAAACAACCTAATCAGCATACTCTTTTGTGTCCAGATGTGTATTCTAAAATTTTAAGATTATACAATTATATCTATATAATATGGTCACATGGGGAGCCTTGCACCTCCAGGGTTGGGGGTTAAATTCCCACCTCTGCACAGCGTGCAAAGAGTTTGCATGTTCTCCTTGTGCGTCAGGGGTTTTCTCAGGGTAATCAAGTTTCCTCTCCCAGTCCAATGACATGCGTTCTAGGCCGATTGGCATCTCTAAATTATCTGTAGTGCTTGAATAGTTGTGAGCGTGTGTGCGATTGTGCCCTGAGATGGATTGGTACCCCATCCAGGGTACCTTGTGCACCGAGTCCCCTGAAATAGATTCCAGGCTCACCATGACCCTAAGTAGGATAAGCAGTACAAAAAATGGATGGATGGATGGATGGATGGAATATGGTCATATGCTATTCTATAATTTCAGAAGCATTCTACATGCATGCATAATATTTCAGATATACTTGGAAACTTTTTGTATAACACCAATCATCTCTATATTATGAGGTATAACAACAAAACAGCAATCATTTTCTTTTATTAAAAAGTGACAGCAGAGGAGAGAAGCAATGAGAGGACCACATAAATACAAAATGCAAGCCTAACCTTTCCCCAGATGAAGGGTAAGAGAAGGAAAAGATATTCTTCTGCTTCTAATAGGGTAAACATGTAGCTTCCCATTACTGCAAATTCTGTAGTGTTCCTAATCACTGTGGGAATCGGTTACCCTGGGGTCATGAGGTCAAAGTACCATAGCTTGCTACAGCCAGTACTACATTCTGTACTCAGTATATAACAAAGCTTCCCACAGCATCAGGCCCTATCATCCCGGTGTATGAAAAGACACTAACTGCTGGCACTACCCATAAACTCACTTCCTACGGCAATATAAGCATGCCCTCTAGCCTGACACACAGGCACTGATCACAGGTCAGTCGCTTTAACTGGGCCAATTACTATGCTTACAAATTCAAATAGACTGACAGAGGGCCCCTCTGCAACCCCTCAGACCCCAGCACTGCCATTAAAACTTGGTCATTACTCCACACCAAAACCACACTTCTGGGGTTTAATAAATTCACCTTCTTCACCCCTCTAAATCTGCTGCTCCCCCTCTTCCCCCTCACTCTCCTCTCTGCTGCTTGCTCTTTTTTGTCTAACGAGAACAGGGTGAAAAGTGCAAAAGCATACCACAACAGAGCTGGAACGTATTTACTGTGAGAGCATGGGTCATTATTTCAGTATAGAGAGCCCTGTGAAACTCTGCCAGTGGATGGTGGCAGTCTCTGTGTGTGTGTGTGTGTGTGTGTGTGTCTGTGTGTGAGAGTAGAGAGAGAGAGAGAGAGAGAGAGAGAGAGAGAATGCAGGGGGGATAGAAAATAGGTGGGGGGTAGATTTACAGCCATAGTGGAACAGCCTGAGCCACTCATTAGTCCTCACCCCCATAACACACACCTCGACTTTTCTACATGCCCCAGTAGAGACGCACATACACACACAGACCACCTCCCCTGTGATAGTTTTTTCAGAACCCGTCTGTACAAGGCTCACGAGGGACGCCCACAGGTCAAAGGACAAACAAATTTTCTGTCAGATTTACTGGTGCAGCAAGGTTGGTGGCAGCCCAGTTAAAACGTTCAGCACAAGTTCAACAGCACAACGCATTATTATAATTGAACTGACTGCAGACGAAAAATGGCATTTCTTACATCAAACTTAAGAAGAAAATATCTAAATAGCTGTGAGCTTCTTTCTGTTGCTGTGTCAACAGTGTACAATACACACATCTGCATGCATTATTTCTCATTTCATTAAAGGAAATATGTTTGATGTTTTGCTCTCCTGTGACCTGCTTTTGAGTCACTGTAATGGTCTGCTAGTAAATACATGCCCTATCACCACACACACAAGAGCGCATGCTCACACAGACACATACGCGCGTGCATGCGCGCGCACACGCACACACACGAATCTGTTAATGGAGTGCCACAGAGGACATGGTTATTCTAGTAACCTATCTCTGACACACACAAGTGTTCCCATGGGAACAGAAGTAAAAGTGAACATGCATACATGCACATGCACACTCACATTGCATACACCCACCGACACACAAACCACTGTTAATGAAGTGCTGATGGGGTCAAAAACATGTAACCTCTTTTATACTCTCAGTGATCTCTTATTCACTCTTGCATTTATTTTACATGCATATGCGCTGTAATCTTTAAAATAGGGTATATAGAGGTGAGATACACGCTCATGATTTATGATTAACAGGCAGCAAGGTGGCGTAATTTGTAGCATTAAGTCCCGATCTTTACTTAATGTCTGTGAACAGTTTTGCCTGCTCTTCCTGTATCTGCATTTTGAAAGATTATTTTTTTTAAGGAGACGTGCAGACAGTTAAGTTGCGATTCACTCCAAGAGTGTATGTGCAGATAAAGGAATAGCTTGCACTTCAGATAAGATTATTTCCAATGTTGGTGAGCCTTCATCTGAGCCACACATCTTTTCCTTAATTCATTCATTATGAATGAGCATGTGTATGATTCACTGAAATGGACAGTGTATATATTCCCTACTCACTGTTCCTGGGTTAAACCCTGAGCAGTATAAAGCGCTTACTGAAGATGAATGAAAGAATGGAATGGCTCAGATGAAGGATCACCAACACTGAAAACAATCTTATATGAAGTGCAAGATTTTCCTGCATATACAAATAAACTGATCTGCAGTCTTCCTTTTTTTAAATCCCTAAATCTTCCCAAACCCAGAAGCTACAGAAGTTATTTGGTTATGTATAAAACAAAACCAATGAAAGTTAGTTTCACAGACACATTTCTGCTGTGCAATAGAGCAGAAACAGGTCTTAAGCAGGACCAAATGTACAGGCTTCAGCTGTGGTTACAATAAGAGCTTCGGACAAAAAAAAAACAAAACAGTAATTTATTTTTTAACTTAAAAAAAGCGTTTCTTCTAAAAGTTGTTTTAGGTTTGGGCAAACCTCTGCTTGAGACAAGAACAAAAATATTGAAATGTCCAGTGGCAGGCCACAGACAGTACAAGGGGCCAAACTTGAACTACACTGCCACCAAACCAACACCACATCTATCAGCATGAGTCCAGTGTGACCATAAGGAAGCATACATCATTTACTTCAATGCCACTAACCAAACACATTAACAAATACTGCATTCACAACCCCGACAGATACAAGCCAAAAATATTTTGGAATATTTGCGTAAATATTCAAAGAAGTCTGAAGGCAATCCACTCACACTCTCTATGTCCTGTAAGGTTATTGTTTTAGCCATTTTTAAAATGTAGCTAGAATGTAAGAGATTGATTAGAAAAATAAATCCACTGTATGCTTCCCGTTCTCTTTCATTTGGACAAGGTCTGTTGTTGCAATGAGGCAAGTTTGGTTTCTTATTTAAATATTTATTTAGTTTTATAAATGATCATGCATTGGAGTTATACAGTCAGGGTTTGCAAGCACTGGAATTTCATGTGCTTGCAAACTCTGAGAATTGGCACTTGCTGAAGCCCTTAGGCCAGAGACAATTAAATCCACATTTTTGTGCCAATCAAGGACAGAAAGAGAGAAATGGAGAAAGGGAGAGGAGATGGGGGTGGAATACTGAATATGTGGTGAGAATCCTTTTTTGTCTTCTGTCAAGAACCCATCAGCATCACACCAATGGGCCAAAGTAAAGACGGAAAACACATTTCCACTGACCTCGGAATATATACAGTACCTCCTGTCCACAGGTCCAGTACAGTATACAGTGCACAGCTTTATAATTATATATATATATTTCTTCCTTAGATTGTATGGGGGGAAAGCTCCTCACAAACCACCACCAGTGTGTAGCATCCACCTGGATGATGTGACGGCAGCCACAGTCAGCCAGGAACACCCACCACACACCAGCTATTGGTGGAGAGCAGCATAAAGTGATGTACAGTAGGCAATTCAGGGATGGAGATTAGAGGGCTGTGAATTTCAGGTATTTTTAATGACCACAGATAGTCAGGACTAAGATTTAACATCTCAGACAAAAGACGGTGTTGTCTTTACAGTATAGTGTCCCCATCACTATACTGGGGAATTAGGCCCTACACAGACCACTGGGTAAGCACCACCTGCTGGCCTCATTAATACCACTTCCAGCAGCAACCTTAGTTTTCCCCAGGAGGTCTCCCATTATATGATGTCCGTAATATTTCACTTTGTTGTATGCCACATTAATGTATCAGGCACCTTTATGTTACAGTGATTCACTAACAAAGTTGCACTTTTTGTTTATAGTCTCTGAGCAGTTTTGAGAATAAATGTTCTAATGGCAGGGTCCTGTATTTACAATAAGTATCAGTGTCATACAGACATTATAGCCTTTGTTCTTCTCACCACAAATCACATGTAGACTACATAGAGCTGTGTAACAGCTTGCAACTACAGTTGGAGCCATGGGTATCTTATCCTCCACAGTTGGCAATAGACTCCTATCTTCTCTTCTGCATGTACACCCCCGGCCATCTATCTAACCAGCAGTACAAAGGCAGCTTGACAGATACTACACATGCTTCCCAACCCTACAAAGCTAGCTGGATGATGCCAATACATATATTGGGGCTGGATTTGGGTTTCCATCCATTCTCCAGTTATTTCTCAACATGGGCTTCAGTATCAGCTCAGCTTTATTCTCTACCAAGTGGCTAATTGCTGCTGAAGTAATTTAGTCAGTTTCCCACTCTGCACCATGCACTGTTCACTGCTGATCCTGCTACATTCACTACAACCGCAGGACTGGTTCAGATTGGTGGATCTGTGCATAAATAAATAAGTCAGTCATAACATAAGTCAATTCCTCCATGATTTCCTGATTACAGAAATGAACACAGATTCAAGCACACTCCACAATATTTGGAGGATGTTGTGATTTTTATAAATTGCACTTTTTTTTAAATTGCATATTTTCCACAGATTTGGACCAAGAGGTCCAAAGCCCACTTTAATTCACGTAGATTGAACATGAATACAGCTAAAAGGTCTCATTTACCAACAAACATCACTGGGAAATACCGTGCTAAAAAAATTTAGCAATTGCAATTTCGCCAATTCAAGTAGTTTTCCACAAAAAAATTAACAAAAAACTCTGCAAGTTGTATTGCAAATTTTGAGAAAAGATGGGGCAAAGTCAAGCATTTTTGGCCACAACAATTACCAAAAAAAAAAACCTCTGTGAATTTTTTATGGACTTACAACATATACGCTGTCTCTAAATCTTTATTCTCTAACAAAATAAATGGGGAAGATTTCTGTGTGATACCTCACAGTAGCCTAAGCCAAAACAGCCTGCACAATTTTAAAACTAAAAACATCCACCATTACCAGATTTGTGTCTGCAGAGCAGCTGCTTTTTCACTTAGTGTGTCAAGCATTTCTAAACTATTGACACATAGCAATTTTATATACACTGATTACAAAAGCTGTAATTTTTATAATCATATTAATGTTTATCAATAGTCTTTCATCTATGCAGAACAGTAATAGTGTAGCCTGAGGTTCCTTTTATACATATTTTGTGAAGACATTTTGACAGCTGGTATCTGATTAGAAACTGAATAGATTAGGCTTATGTCCATTTCGCGATGGCATGCAACTATCCAACAGTCTGATCAAAGTGTAACATTAATTGCATGAGAAAAGCACGCTTAGCCAGATTATAGACATCTTTAAGCACACTGATCACTTTTTGTTTTACTCATTGTTAAACTGGCTCCTTACCCAACATGATATATAAAAATAAAAATAAAATCGTTTCCACATGGTGAAATATATTCATAGTTTCTAAAAGTTGAGGTATGGAAGCATATTATCAACAGTAAAACCCAATGTTTTTCCTTTTTGGCTGTTTTACAGAATTCAGCTGCAAATATGAAATAGGTTTTCCCATTGAGTCCCACATATTGTTCACTTGCTAGGTCGAACAGAATGTCACTGACAGCCCAGACAATACGGTAGAACATCAAAAACATCATGCTAACATTCAAAACAAAATACAACATGTCACTGGTACCTAATTGCAACAACTTAATATTATGTGCGCTTAAAGTGCTAGTCATATGGGAGTAAGCAAGAGAATTTTAAATTAACAGAAAAGTGTGTGAGGTATGTGAGGTCACTACAGAATGTTAAAGAGCTGATTTCCTAGGCAGGAGACAGGCCTCATAAAACTATATCCATAAAAACTGGGTTCCAAAAATAAAAGCTTAAATTATTTGTGCTTGCCTGTGGTGAGTATAAAACACCTTGTTTGCAATCCAGGTTTGGTAAAGCAAATGCTACTCACACTATGCACCTCATGGTTTACCAACAGGCACAATATGGCCACACTGACACTTTTAAATTCCTACTGCCTTCATTTGACATCACAGTCTGATAAGAAACAAGGTCACAAGCTCATCACTTCTGTTTTTGCCCGACTCATTTTCTCTGCCATTCTTCTCTCATGTCCTTTCTCTCTTCGGACAGGTGGCTAATTAGTACAGATTGATCTGGCTCTTTCTGCACAAATGCATCTCCTGTTCTCTCCTGTATGTGTGTGACTCTCACACCTGCACTGGCCCTCTGTATCACTCACCATTGCTCTATATTTCACCCCAGCTGCTGAGCGAATCCATTGTCCCAATGAGTCACACTCATCGCTAGGTCCTACAACTGTGATTACACTGCAAATGGATGATTCCAATGACTATATTCCTCTTTGATCTCTAACAGAGTGCAGATATGGTGAAAGAAATGCAAGAATGGCCTCTGAGTGGGGACTTGTACTGTAGGTAAACAAGCAGTCACACACACACACACACACACACACACACACACACACACACACATTTTCTTATTTATACACACTTGAAACCACACATCAAAGATCCTCTCTAAAAGCCTCATTTTCTGGCCTTTTTGCTCAGTGTTCCCAAACAGCTTATTTATTCATGAACATTCATTTGTTAGGCAGACACTTTTCCAAAGCAACATAATAGTGTAGCAGAATACAATCAAGGCATGCAGCTGTTTCAGTGGAGGTATGACCAAAGATCTGGAGGCTAAAATGTAATAAATAAAATGCTTTTAGATGTTAATAGGTCTACATAAATTGTTGGGCAAATTTCAAAAGAAGTAAGTTTTTTTCCTTGCTAACAACCCCAATTCTAAAAAGGTTGGGACAGTATGGAAAATGAAAAAAAAAAAAAAAAGTCATTTGAAATTTCAATTCATCCTGTACTATGTTGAAAACATATTATTTGATGTTTTACTTTGTGAATAAATTTTTTTTTTAAATATACACTCATTTCTAATCTGATTACTGCAACACGCAATGATCTTGTCTTTTAATAACACTTATTAAGCATTTGAGCACTGAAGACACCAGTTGGTTAAGTTTAGCAAGCAGAATTTTCCCCTATTCACACATTACGCATTTCTGCTGACGTTCAGCTGACACGCTGAACACCTGCACACCATGCACCTGTAATCAGGGCAGAATGTGGTTTGGCATTGTCCTGCTCGGGATGGCAACATTTCTTCATTAATGCTGCCCTCACAGATGCAAGTTACAGTGCAAGTTACCCATGCCATGGGCACTGACACAGACAGAAGCTGGCTTTTAGACCTGATGCTGATAATAGCTTGGCTGGTCCTTTTCCTCTTTCACCCAGAGAACACAATGGCTGTTTTGTCCAAATTTTGAATGTTGACTCATCGAACCAGAAAACACGATTCCACTGTGCTACTATCCATCTCAGATGAGACTGAGCCTAGAGAAGTCAGCGGTGCTTCTGGACAGTGTTGATTTATGGATTCTGCTTTGCATAGTAAAGCCTTAACTTGCATTTGTGGATGCAGCGGTGAATGGTGTTGACTGAAAGGTTTACCAAAGTATTCCCGAGCCCATTTCAAGATATCCATTACAGACTCATGACAGTTTTTAAGACAGTGACGTCTGAGGGATCGGAGATCACCTTGCCCTTTACGCTCCAAGATTTGACCTGATTCCTTGAATCTTTTTATTATATTGTGCACTGTAGAATTTGAAATGCCCAAAATCCTACCAATTTGTCTTTGAGGAATGTTGTTCTCAAACTGATTATTTGCCGACGCATCATTGGAAGATTGGCGAGCCTTGTCCCATCCTTGCTCTTGAAGGACTAGACCTTTTTTTGGACGCTCCATATACACTATGATTAGACAATTGCCTCACCTGTTTCAAATCACCTTCTTATTTCAACTTGTCACATCGCTAAATTGCCCCTGTCCCAACTTTTTTTGAACGTGTTGCATGCATCAATTTCAAAATAAATGGTTATCTTCAAAAAACTGAACAGTTGATTAGGTAAAACATAAAATACCTTGTCTTTATATATTAAAAAAAAAATACAAGTCAAAGTACATTTACAAATCACTCCTTCTTGTTTTTATTAGCATTTACCATACTGTCCCAACTTTTTTCAGAATTGGGGTTGTATATTCAAATAGTCCACTTATAAATGGTTATGGAGGATATGCATGTAGATGTGGAACTAAAAACAGCACACACAAAAACAACCATGCACTACTATCAAGAACATTAGCTAAATATTGTTAATTGTATTCATCCCTCTTAGCAGCTGAAGCTTCTGTGCACACTTACTTCATATGAACAATCAGTATTGGCAGCTATTTTTCAATGGACTTCACAAGTGTTTGTGGATCTGGCTGGATACTTCTATCAAACCTTTTGATCCAACTGGATTGGTCATTGCATAGCGAAGAGCACTCTAATTCCTCTCAAATGTCATCCACAGCATTGAGGTGTGTTTCAATAAACCAGTACTCAAAAAATTTAAGGAAATGTCCCCAAACACAACCAGTAGAGAGAGAGAGAGAGAGAGAGAGAGAGAGAGAGAGAGAATGTGTGTGTGTGCGTGCTTGCGTGTGTGGTGTAATGAACTGCTGCTGAACTCTGTCCCAAAGTGTATAATGAAGGTATGTATCTCTACAAATGCATACATGGCATACATATATAGCTAGGTTAGCAGTACATAATATTGTAAAATAATGTTTGTTTGAAGGATTTCCTAGAACACATGGCTTTCAAAATTAATGCTACACAATATTACTTAATACAAAACAGCATGTTTAAATTGTGACAATTTCCAGAACACAATATGATGCCTGGAAGCAGCAGTGATGATCCCACACAGCTCTGAAACACTTACATTCTGTCCTCTGTTTCAAGATGACTGGAGTAAATTAGCACAACATATGTCTAGAGATTCATTCATTCATTCATCTTCATTAGCCACTTAATCCTGCTCAGGGTCACAGTAGATCCAGAGCCTATCATGGGAAGACTGGGTGCAAAGCAGGACAAAATGTTGGATGGAATACCAGTCTGTTGCTGGCTACAATGTACATACACATTCACTAATTCACACCTAAGGGAAATTTAGGGTAGCCAAATTAAACGCTGGTATGTCTGAATCTGTACCACCACACCATGCAAGTACAGATATAATATTTTATGTTACATGATGAAACAATGTACGTATGTTAATTAACTAAGCAGTTAGGTAAAACTCAAAATATAATTTTTTACTAGGTCTATTTTTAAAATTTCTTCTTTATTTATATTTTTCAGCAAAATTCAAGTGAGGCCTGGTCGAGAAATGGCTTATAAGGGCCTCATAGTGACAGATTGCAGGGACTAAGAAGAATCGGATACACTGATATGGTTGACTTGAGGAGGATGACGGGTCTGAGTGCCTGGTTGTTCTCAGAAAGCACTCCTTGAAGCTCCACAGCAAATCTGATCATAGTGCAGCCCCAGTGAGAGGGAACAGGCCAAATCCAAAAAGCACAAATGGTCAGAGAACAGACCTTCTAAGAGAGAGAAAGCCAACAGAACAAGGGATCAAAACAAGTCACTCGGTAATTTCAATGAAAACTGATGGAAAAGTCAACAAAGGATGTATATTGAAACCTCCTGAGTTTATGCTGATTTTCAGAAATTGTTAGCTTTTTCAGAAAGTCTGGTAGTCAGGTTTCCTGGCTTACAATCTCATGATTAACACTAAGGAATATTGTTAAACACAAAAAAGCCACCCCTTAGTCTAATTGATCACCTGTGGTGCAATGTCAAAGGTCAGCTGATGAGCTTTTTTTTTTTGGACAAACAGCAGTGGGATGACATTCATGCACAGAGCTGCATGGTGGTGGAATAATTCTACAGCAGATCTTTTACAGAAGGGGACATGAAAGGATATGGACAGATGGCAAAAGAGGGGCAGACATTAGAGAAAGTACCACAACTTAAATGTAAACCAGTCTTGCGACTTCAAGGGATGAACATTTCCTTTGCTGGAGCCTATTCCTCTCTGTCTCTTCTCCTCCTGCTCCTGCAGGGATCTGGAAAGTTAAGGTTTAATGCTTCATTGGGTGCACATGTGCCGGCCATGGAGAACTATGCAGTATTCTTTCCCCCATCGCCAGCTCATCTCGATTATTACATCAGTTTGGTTTCTTCTTGAGGCTTAGTGGCTGATTGAACAACCCCTCAAATGACTTTTCAGCTGGTAGGAGATGTTATTTTGGCTATGATGAAAAGGCAAATTCAATACATTAAGTCATCTTTTCTCCTCCCCTCCCCACCCCCACCTTCCTTTGAAAAAAGAGTCTTGTACACAAGTGATTCTGGTAAATGAGGCCGCAAGTCTAATTAGGTTCTTAAGCCAATAAGGGGTCATCTTGAAGTAATTTGTGGATAGATGAAAAAGAGAAATTCAATTCCACACTGTCTATGGGACAGAAGGGAACAACTCTAATACGCATCATGGAGTGGGCTGGGTTTGGGTGGTGGAGGTATGAGCTGGAGGTCACATGCCACAAGTCTTTGTGTGAGCCTGTGAAGCTACTGAAGTTATAAAGCTATGTTTGTAACTACAAATATGTGTGTGATCCTACTGTTTGAATAAGTACTGCTGATTCTTGACACCATTAGGTGTCCTGTTAGGTAGTGTAGTCTAACATCACTGTTTCATCTGTGTTAGTGCTGTACCTTCTATCTCTTTGGAGCAACACACATCAAGGAGCAATAAACAATATTAATATGTTTTGCAAAATGGGTTAAATGTTAAGGTGTAAATGTTGGGGGTGGGCTAAAAATTAATAACACACTGTATTAAAAGCTTATTGAAATTGCTTATCCCAATGGGTTTCCTAATTAATCCTCCACTGATGCAGGCATGACTCAATCTGATCCGTTATGCATTTGTTCTCATCTGTGTTTGACAAAAGAAAACCAAATGTCCCATAAGGCGATGGATCAGCAACAGCTTTTGTAATTCCCCCCTATCCCTTCAAAGATGCCTCACTTCATTGATTTCTTTCACCCTGAAAAGTTCTTTGTATCTCTTTTCTCCTCTGCTGGCCTCCTGGCTGTTGTTTTGAACTCTACAGGGAATGCTCTCAGAAGAGTGTTTTTTTACTGCAAAACATGCCCTGAGCACATTGTTAGTCAGTGAGATTTAAAGGATCTGTCTAATCAATCCCAGATCATGGTTCATGTCAGGGTCAGCATTCCGACTCCACAGGAGCTCGCGACTGGACCACGCCTGCTTATCGCTCACATTCCACCAGTCTGATCTGTGGTCAGACAGCCAGGTGTGAGGATGGTATTCTGCCCGACCCCACCCACCCCAATTCAAACCTTCACACACATCTCCAACAGTGCAATAATGAAACTCCACTGAAAGAACATATTGGCATAAGGTTTTATCAGAAATTTTCTTTTACTGATACTAATAGGAGAAGGTGAATAAAAAAGGAAGAATGGTGAAATGAATGTAGCATGACTCCAAGTACTAATGAGGCTGCTATTTGTTCTTGTAGCTTGTTATAGGGCTATGTGAAGGATAATGTCCAAACATATGGGCTGTGCTAATGAACAGATGTAACCTAAGTATTTCAGTAAATGAATCAGCTCAGAGAGGATTAATGTTCAAATTATAGCTCTGTATTTTGTGTTTATCTACACTGACACAAAGCTAATGCCATTTACAATGTAGGTTCTTGTAAATCAGAGCTATTTAGTTGCCTTCACATTCACATATACATGCCCATATGTATCCATGTACATACTGGAACGGAGTAATTAGCCTTTGGTGTGAGGATGACAACAATAAAGGATGTATTAAAGGTAGCAGTTATAATTACTTTCTCATGGTGACGCAGCAAATCATACTCTCCTGCTCACTCTTACCTTCCCCCTAGCTTACCTTAAGGGAGTGCTGCATTCTTAACCTCTGGTCCTTCCTGGAGGAAAGTGTGAGATACAAAATCCATGTACCTATAAAGAATAAAATGCTAAAGGCCTCTATTTACCCCCACCTCATGTGCTACATAATTTCTGCATCTCTTCTAACACCAATGTGGCCCCGTTGTTCTGGCCACTGCTCCTGACTGCTCTCGCTCAGAAGCACATGCCTGAAAGACCCTCAAACTTCACATTTTTTTCTTTCTGTTCTAATAAATAATAATGGATGGAGAAAAAGTGTTGTATGAAACTCAAACGAGAACATAAGGATGGGCCTTTAATGTAATTTTTTAATCAATTCTCACTAATTAATAATTGGTCTACAACCAATTATTGAGCTTGAAATAATAAATGCACAACACAGGATCACAGGTTTTCATTTTCTGGAGTTTTACCTCATTCTATGAAGTTGGTGTAATTGAATAAAAATAATATACTCCAGTGGAGACTCATTATATTCCATCAAAGTTTGGTTGTTTTGCAGGTGTGCAAAGCAGATAACTCTTAAAGGCTGAATCCCAGCTCCAACTGCCCTAAACCCACCCTCTTTCAGCACAGCTATGATCTCTTGCAGATGGCATGGTTTGAGAGGAGAAAAATGAGAGCGAATAGTAGTGGTAGAGGAAAAATGTCAGGGAAAACACACAAAAAAGACTTTCATTTCTAAATCTGCTGTTTTAAATTGGGCCTGGGCTCTGGCGTCTCAGGTCTCTTGGATTGTGTGGTGGAAACTAGATACCTCAGTCTACTGTAGATCTGTTTAAGTTATTCTGCACTCGCAAAGAGGGACGCATGTTTGAGAGATGCTTGAGCATGCAGGAGTGATGACAGGTGGAATAGAGCCGAGGCATTTGAATCCACATGGAACCCTTCATACCTCTCAACAAATGGCGAGAATCCAGGGTGGAGACTGTCACCTTGACCTTAAGAGGGAGGAAATTCCTAGAAATAGGAATCTAGAAGTAAAATGTCACTCCATACAGGGAAATGATTATGCTATGGATCCTTACCTATGCATGACTAATGCAAAACTAGGTAGGACAATTTGTTAATCTGTGAAATTAGTGAATAAGCTACTTACTATTGAGGATATTATCATTAATCTTCAGTAACTGCTTTATCCTGGTCAGGGTCAAGGTGTAGCATATCCTGGGAACACACCAGATAGGATAGGACATTGGTCCATTACAAGGCATTGTGCATACAAATTCACGCTTAAATGCAATTCAGTGTAGCCAATCAACCTATTGGCATGTTTTTGGGACATGGAAGGAAACTGGGAAGAAATCCATACAGACACTGGGAAAAGATGCAAAACTCTACACAGACAGTTACCTGAGCTAAAGTTTGAGCAGGATACATCTACTTGCAACTATCTGCTGCATTGTTTTCATTTTTCTTGATTTTATATTTGCCACACAACCTGTAAAAACACACTTGTACATTAACAGTAGATGCATGTATACATACCACACATACAGACTTCAGTTCTTACTTCTGTCTTAAGTGTGTCAGCTATTAATAACAGACACAATTCAGTAGATATCCGTGTTCACCTATAAAAAGATGGTTAATTAAAAAAACAAAAGATGCACTATCCTACTAGACCACCCTTCACTCTGTATACAGTGAATACACTGTTTCAGTGCTTCATAGCCCAGACAGACACAGTATGCTGCACTTTTCACCCTGCTGTGTCTCTGTCTCCCCATCACTTTCTCTGACAGCCGTAAAATCTTTTCATCAAGAGTCTAAGCACTGCTGACTTTCCAGACATGTCTGGCCTACCACACCTTCCATTGGATCTAGCCTTATTTACTTTCCCTAAACTTTTGATACAATATGCAGGAGATTGAGTTTAAATGTCTGTTATTGGATTTTTCAGTCTTTTTTTTTAGTTTGATTTTGTTTAATTCTTGTTTACGTCCATGCTTGAAAATCAGATTTGTTCGATTGCTGCTTTAAAAGTCAAGAATCCTTAATTATAATGGCAGCACCAATATTAGGCTACGTAATTGCTTGAAAGTAAATAAAGTTCTCAGGGTGATATAAAAATGGCACCTGTGAACCGTGTCATCAGCCTTATTATCTTCTTATATAAGACTGCATGTGAGTCATTTATTTAACGCTTGCAAAAAGACTTTTCATTTCCTCACTATTTTTTCACAAAAAAAAGAAAGAAAAATCTTTTACTTTTCTGTCCCTTTAAAAAAAGAGAGAAAAGTATGAGGGAGAGAGAACTCAAGAAGTGTGTCACGCCTTGCTAGCGTTTCATCACAGGGGACACAGACACAATTTCTGCATGAAGTGTCTAGGGATGGATCACGCCTGGTCAGCCCTCAAGAGGTCTGACTGTGTGCATTGTGAATGCCTTACAATTAGGCAGCTCCGCTTGCAGCTCACTCTCTTCTCAGCCAAAGTGAGTTGGGTTTCGCAGATCCTGGGGATCTCGTATGGATCTGGCAGAGGAGTCGGAGACAAGTGCTACTCTATCTCATGCTCTGTCTTCTGGGTCTGGCCTCCCCCCAATCCCCCCAAAAAAAACTCCCCCCCCCCCCAAAAAAATTAATAACAAACCTCTCTCGAGAGGATAATTCCTCTTTTTGTGCGGGAAAAAAAAAAAAAGAAAAAAATTTGAGGGGCCCCCCCAACCAAAAAATGCTGGGTCTCCAGTGAAAAGAAATCTCTCACACTGCGGAAAACTAACCTTTTTTCCAAAAGTGCATGACGAAATATCATGCTTCAGGGGAAAACCCTGCATAAGCCATATTTATACCCCCACTATGTTGGATTACTCGGCTATCGTGGGGAATGAACAGCACAGCTATTAAATTATGTCGAGGGCATAATTTAAGGAGGAGATACTTGCGAGCTACCTCTCTCCATCAACAGCAGGCAATTTAGGGGAGCCTTCCAAGCCATGTAAGGCCACCTCCATGCTGGTGGACAAGGGATATGCGGCAGTCGGTCTTGCTTGTGGGTCACTGCATACAATGGCAGTGTTGCAGGCCTACCAATCAGACCTGATGAGTGAGCTCGACATACGGCGGCATTCAGCCCCGTCGTTCCAAGTTCACCTGGGCATCCAAGAGTGGAGCCCAGGCCAGCTCTAGTGTGAGGGAGGCACAGAAGGTGAGTGTGACAGCCTGCCTCCCCCTGCGGAGAGCCAGGGGACCAGGAGGCCACAGTCACAGCATGCTAATAGGCCTGATCTGAGAATGGTCATAAAGGCCAAGCAAACAAAGGAGGAATGATCCTGAGAGAGCACAGAGGGATGCATCAAGGGACATGAGGTTGTTAGAGCAGTTCGCCCCCAGTACTACTGATGGGTCTCCCCTGGCCAAATCTGTCCCAAGTTTTCAGTGTTCTCTGGTCAGCGAGCTGTCACGGGGCAATGAAAATCTGATGCTTTTCCTCCAATAGAATGTGGAAACGCCAAATGTGTCTCCATGGGTTCTGTCTACCATAGAAAAAGGTTACCGGGTCCAGTTCAGAGCTTGACCCTCCCATTTCAGAGGTGTGCTCACCACAGTAGTCAGCACAGAGCAGAGCCCGACATTAGCACAGGAAGTAGGATCCCTCTTGGACAGAGGGGCCATCGAACATGTACCCCGTTCCCAGAGGGAGGTTTTTACAACAATTATTTCCTGGTCCGCAAAAAATTATGGGAGGATGTGGCCAATTTTAGCCCTGCGTCATCTGAACCATAATCTTCAGACATACATACATGCTGACACTCAAACTTATCGTTCCAGTTCTAAAAGATGCATGTTTCCATTTAGAAATATTGCAACACGTACCAATATTAGGTTCTTCCCATCAGGCTAGCTTTATCCCCTTGCACCTTCACATATTGTGCGTGGATGCTGTTCTGGCTCCCTTGTCACTCCAGGGCATCCATGTCTTAAACTACCTGGATGACTACCTGGTTAATTCTTGCACAATCCAGGGAACTGGTGATTCAACACTGAGATGTAGTTCTCACCCACATGAAGAGCTTGAGGCTCAGGTTGAACATCAAGAAAAGTATGCTTTCTCCAGTGCAAAAAGTCTCATAGAGACTGTTAGGGCTTATGGCAGCAGCAGCCAATGTCATACTGTTGGGCCTATTGCACATGAGACAATGTCCATGGAATGGTCCAAGGAAGAATCCTCTGAGAGTAATCAATGTCACGCAGCGATGCCTACATGCTCTGAGAAATAGGAGTTGTCCCCGGTATCTAACCTTGGGTTACAATCTAGGGGTGTTTCCTAATTACAAGACAGTAATGACAAATGCCTCCCTCATGGGCTTGGGCACTGTCTTAGACGGTTGGGGTGGCATATAAATCGGCCAGGAATATGGGCCATATTTCTAACACTGAAATTCTTTCTTCCTCAATTAAGAGTTCACCTTGTTTTAATTGTGACAGACACAGTAGTGGTCTCATATATCAACCACCAGTGAGGGTTATGTTCATGCTTCTTGTTCAGGCAGGTTAAGCTAATTCTTTTCTAGGCAGAGGGAAAGTTCTTGTCAGTGAGTGCAATGTACATTCCAGACAAGCAGAAAGTGGGGACAGACATCCTGTTGAGGCAGGGGCTGGGGCCCGGGGGTTGGGGACTCCATTCTCAAGTGGTGCAGTCTGTATAGCGGAGGTTCAGCCAAGCGGAAGTGGATGTATTCACCTCAGAGGAGACAACACACTGCCTGCTGTGGTTCGCCCGTTCTCCTCCTGCACAACTGGGGCTGGACATCATGGTGCACACATGGCCAAGGTCACATCTGCACACTTTTCCCCCTATCGCTCTGCTCACACAAGTTCTAATGAGAGTTCGCCAAGACCGTCTATGTCTGCTAGTAGCACCTTATCACTCAGCTCAAATATGGATCTCAGAGATAATATCCCTGCAAAATGGCACTCTTAGGGAGATTCCTGTCCACAGGGATCTACTGTTTCAGGCTGGAGGGCTGATTTATCACTCTTGGCCGGAACTACAGAAACTGTCGGTCTGGCATCTGGGGGCACCAGCTCACAGATTCTGGTCTCACATCCTCAGTTGTAGAGACCATGTTGAACGCTAGAGTACCATCCACAAGGAAATTCTATGTGCTCAAGTGGCGACTTCTTGTCTCATGGTGTGAGGAACATGAGCTTGACCCAGTGAACTGTGCAGTAGCTACAGTCCTGGAGTTCTTACAAGGACGTTTCTCAGCAGGGTTAATTCCTTCTGTAATCAGGGTCTATGTGGCCACCATCTTGGCCAGCCACACCCTTGTTGATGGAGCATCTGTGGGGCAACATCCTCTGACTTTGAGGTTTATGCAAGGTCATCGGATGTCCATCCCCAGACCACACATACCTTCCGGTGACCTTTCTGTGGTCCTGGAAGGTGTGTCAGGTGCCTCATTTGAGCCATTAGAGTCTCTCTCTGTTGCTCCTTCCTGCTTTGACTTTCCTCCAGGTCTAGCCAAGGCTGTCCTATATCCTAAGTTGGATTATATTCCAACAGTGCCGATGTCTGCTGTCCAGCCAGTAGTGTTGCAGGCTTTCTGCCCTCCTCTGTTCCTCACACAAGAACAAGAGACATTGCACCTACTAAAGGGCTGTCTGTACTTACATCCACCACTCTGGCCAGTGGGGTAAGTCGGAGCTGCTGCTGAACTGCTTTGGCGGCGACACTAGGTGTGGTGCTGTGATGAAGCAGCGCATCTCTAATTGGGTAGTGGAAGCAGTCTCTATTGTTTGTGAGGAGTGTGGTCTCGCTTTGCCTCTGGGCATAAAGACTGATTCCACTAGGCAGATCACCTCAAGGCTTTGTTCAAAGGAGTACCCTTACAGGATGTATGTTCTGCAGCAGGGTGGTCTATGCCACACACATTCATTCATATTACAACCTAGATACATGTCCCAGCCCGGGCTTGAGTGTCTTGCAGTGAACCTTTAGAACAGACCATGACCTCAGTATCAGTGCGTGGGTATTCTCATTCCCACAATGTAAATTTCACGCAACATTGAGTTCCCTTTGAAAGGGAACGTCTGGGTTACGCATTTAACCCTGTTCTCTGAGAATGGAACGAGACATTGCATAGCTTTGTCATATTGGGGCATTCATGTGAATTGCATCTTTGCTTCAGATAATAGAGGCTGGCGGCACAGTTCACAGATGGCATTTTTATATCACGTATCACGCTTAATTGCCACATAACCTGATCATGGCAGGCTTATAAATAGGTATGATGTTACACAAGCTTCAGAAACCGGTCATGGTCAAGAGAGCTTCCCAGAGTGTAAAGCTCACGCAATGTCTCGTTCCCTTCTCAGGGAACAGGGAAAAGTGCATAAACCAGACATTTTCTCCCACCTCCCAAAAACATGCCAGCAAATGGCTTGGCTATCCTAAATTGCCCCAGTGTGCACATGATGAACTGTGATGAACTAGGGTACCACTCAGGGTGTATTCCTGCCTCATGGCTAAAGTTCCTGAGATAGGCTCTGGATCCACTGCAGCCTGACCAGGATAAAGTGGTTGCTGAAGATGAATGAATGACAAGAATCATCCTTGTTACTTTCCCATGCTATTTTAACTTCACCACTAGAAACAATATGACCAGTGCTTCCCTATTTTGCTTACATAAACCACCTCACACATAGAAACAAGCAATAAAAGTTGTTCACTAAGGGATACTGATAAATGGCATAAATGTTGTTTTCGTAATCCTGCCATGGTTGTTAGAAGACTAGCTGTGATAATTACCTGCAGTAAACAGTAAAACAGTGTGTTTTACATGAGTGCCTCTTATTTATTGTTTTATTTACTTAGTTGTTTGCACAAACCCACTGATCTACTGAATAGGTGGAGATCTATGGCATTTTCTAAGGGAAGATGGTAACAAAGTCTCCAAGAACAAAATCACCAGACCGAATGGGTTCTATCGCAGAAGCACTCAACTTCACAGAACATTTAGAGAGGCAGCAAGAAATCAAAGAAACATCTGAGTCTTTTTCAGGGTCTTCTGGAGGATTCTGGACTCACACCACTACGTGGTCTGGAAAAGTAACCGAGCAAACCAGAGATGATCGGTGCAGAGGAAGAAAGAGGGAGAAAAGGAAAAGTAATAAATTGCCCTCACTGGGGCAGAGTCTGCGGTTCAGATGTGACAGGAGGCAGTAATTTATCAGACGTTTTATAGCAAGATGATGGACTGGCAGAGAGTGAAAGGTTTTAATGGAGGATTTCATTTTGGATACTCTTTGGGTGCAGTTTCAACCTGTACACATGGTGAAGCCACACAGATATAGTGGGCTTCAGCACAGAAGAGGTAGTTACATTAGGTTTACGCAAAACTAAATTCTTTCTTGAGGTTATTTTTTAAAAGAAGTGATTATTTAAATTCCCTCTTGCTTCCTTTGAGAGCATCGATTCACAACCCTTCAAAGTGACACATAATAAAGAGAGGATAAACAATATGAAATAATTTTAGAATTTATGGTATTTTGGTTGGTATCCACTATAACAGACAGCAAAATGTTTACAGAAACACGCACACACACACAGTGTAAACAAACCAAAATCAGCTAATTAACTTAAATACAATGTTTAAATTAAATTGTGTCTAGTGATGAAGGCTCCTTTTTCGAGATTGTAAATTTTATATATTGGTGAATAGTGTGCACTTCTGTCTTTTTTTCTCTCTCTCTCTCTCTCTCTCTCTCTCTCCCTCTCTCTCTCTCTCTCTCTCTCTCTCTCTATATATATATATATATATATATATATATATATATATATATCTTTCTCTCACAAACACACACACACACACACACACACACACTTACTTTTACAATAAGTCAATTTATTTTCTGTTGATGTTACCCTGCTGAACAGGACATCACTCATACATGAACTAGCACTATGTGAGTAAGACAAGCTCTTTATTTGGTATCTTAACTCTGCTTGACAGGAAAGGAGTGACATTGTTTGTTAAAATGGGGTGGATCCTCTTTCGCTCTTGTTTGTGAATGAAAAGAAAGAAAGAGACCCACTTGACACATTTAATGGAAATTATAAATCAAACTGAGGGAAGTGCTGGCTGGAGAAAGCGCTGCTTGTGGGTGATACTTGTACTTGTCATTGGTCTGGTAATCTGGCCTGGCATGTCCAGGGCACGTAAAGAGAGAACAGAGTTAATAATGATGTAAGACTGGTGACCTATAGAAACCATGCCATGTGTGGGTGATAATGTTGTTTGGAACTTAATCACTTACCGCACTGGAGGGTGGGAAAGCAGGAATGTGACAATATGTGTTTGTATATGCATGTGTGTGTTCAAGGGAAAACAAAACAGAGGGAGACAAGAACCAAAGATCAAGACTTTGCCTCATACTCCTTCTCCACTATTACTTAAATAACGTGGCACTCAAATAACGTGGCCTCAGAGACAGACTTCAAAAATAAAAAGTTACAGGAAAATGGGGCAGTGGTGGCAGTCGAGTCAGCGGGCACATATGGAGGAAAATGACTGTTGATTAGAATCAGTCCCATATAAGCCACTACATTCAGCTTACAAGAACAACCCAGAGTTCCAAAAAGGAATGGAATACCAAAGAAAACAGTAAAAGAGAAACAACATTGAGAATAATTGTGCCCTTTGGGCAGTCTAGCCACACAGTCAGTGTGTGGGAGAGTGATTACACAAGCTATTGGTATGGAAAAGGTCATTTTATAGTACCAAGCCACTGTTCATAGAGCTCTCTGGAAAAATCTAGTGGCAAACCTGAAGATTACCTTTGAACTTTTCCATTCTGGTCCCTACCATGCATAATGGGTCTTTTAAAGTCAGTATAACACTGATTCAGGGAAGACACAGAAAAAACAAAACACACAACTAATCCTAAATATACTTCTCTGAGATAGTGATATAGATCTGGGTTATAGATTCTAATAATGATATTGTGTGTAAGTACAGTACAACTTGATATTTACTTAATTATTCATTTAATTTTTCCCTCTGTATGATTCAAGGCCAAAACCATATTTCAGTTGCACAAGTGAAAATGGAATTATTGTGCATGACCAAAAAAAAAAAAGCATTTCTCTGTGTTACATTTCATGTGCTAGTTCTGCCTTTGATTCTTTCCACTTGGTCCTCTGTAAAGCAAACAGTCTGTAGCCTGAAGAAAGGGGAACTTGTTCTACAGAGCGTGGGTGGCTAACATTCACTCCTACACCTCACTTGCCATTGGTCCATCACAAAATATAAAAAATAATAAGAATCATTTGGGCTTGGAGAAATGTTTAAAAGTTACTATGTCTGGAGTGTGTGTCAGGGAGGCAGGACACACTGTAAGTTACAGTACAGCATCCGGAGGAGTTTCTGCTCCACACCTAAGCAAACTAATAAGTAAAGGTTATGCCTTTTTCACCTTTATGCTCCATTACTGAAGAAAATGAAAGAATGTCTGAAAACAGAGAGCATGATGGCTAGTGAGTAAATCTAGTTAATGAATGAAACCTACATTAATGAATGAAGCCAAAAACTTTTTAGACATATTATTCCACTTTGTGGCATGTCAGTTTTGTTACCGTCTGAATTTTCCATATCTTTATTTATTTGTGCAAAAATTTTTCTATATTAATAAAAAAATAACACTTATTATTAATGTTCCCTTTATAAGCATTATTTACTGCATTAGTTAACTGTCATGAGATTGAGGCAAAGGTGGATGCAAGGGCAGATCTTTTATTGAGTGTAAAAATATCAACTAATGAGGAGAATACACACAAAACAGCAAAATATACAGACTATGGTCTAAACTATTGTAGTGGCTGAAGGGAATTGTAGTCCAATGCCTATTTCGGCATATCCATGACATTAACATTAAGAAATCATGAATTTCGCTATTAATACACCATAAATAATGCTAACAAGGTAAACTTAGAATGTGTATTAATTGCCATTTATGTAAAAGCGAACTAAATCCACCTGCGTTGACAAAAGTTTATTCAAACCGTGACTAAAAATAAAGACCACAAAAGTTATCAACAATTAAATTACCACATTTCCCTAAATTCTGATAAACTACTGTCTAGGGTGTCAATATTAGAACTTCCTATTCAGATTTAGTTCAGGTGTTGGTTCATACCGATCCCTGTGGGCCTAATTTTACTCAAAAGCTCACAATCAATGAAAAAAAGTGAATGGCAGCATGGGTAGTGTTTCCACCTCACAGCTCCAGGGTCCCCATTTTAATCCTGTGCTCTGGTTACTGTCTGTATGGAGTTTTGCAAGTTCTCCGAATGGGTTTATTCAGGGTACCTCTGGGTATTCCTGCCTCACATCCAGTGTTCCTGGGAAGGGCTCCAGATCCATCCCAAGCAAGATAAAAACTGAAAATGAAAATGAATGAATAACACTAGGGTTAGTTTATTTGTTAATGTTATTTGTGGTGTATTCAAGATGAAGTTCATGGTTTGTTTATGTTAACTAATGTGTTAAGGGAACATTAAGGGTAAAGCATTACCATTATAAGATAAAAAATGCTGAATATGAACTTTTTTTATGAATACGGTGAGTAATGTCTTGCACTTGTTCTGACCTCAGAAAGCCAAGGCCAACCACACAGTAAGGAAAATAGTACTTCATTACCCAGACATCCTAAGAGTCACATCACTCACTGCAGGTTCAATCAATCTCCTGATTTTTGGCAAAAGCTGCTTTCTCAGTACACAATGACAAGACACATGTAAACATGTATGACCACACATACACACAATGTCTACAGTTACTGGTGTCTTCCCTACAAAACCCTGTCTTTTTCTCTTAATATATTTTTCACACATATGTACACACGTATGTACACACACACACACACACACACACACACACACACACACACACACAGAGAGAGAGAGAGAGAGAGAGAGAGAGAGAGTAATGCCTCAGCATTGATTACTCTCCTGAGACACAACCTTTATAAGTGGAATAGAAAACAAAGACCATGCTTATGTGCACACTCTTATCCAAGTTTCACATGTGATTTATTGTGATAACAGCAAAAACGGCTCAGCTGGCAGACACCGTTTACATTTTTACAAAGATGATTTTTTCTTCTGCTGTTTGTGTTGGTCGCAAGCTAATAGAAGGGAGTCTGACCGGGGTGCTTTGAATTTCCAGCTACTGAGAACATTTGTGTATTCAGGTATTTTTCTACTAGCACTGCATTCTATCATATAAATTATTATTTTTATGGCCATTGTAACTATTTAATCATGAATTTTAACTTTGCTTGGCATGACGTTCTTACTCCATGTTTAATGTTTTATCAAAGACAGAAAAAAGTAAATCTTAAAGATCAAACAAAGCCAAGTTTTCTACTGCCTGACGTGTTGGACTTGAGGTTAGACCAAAAATAGTTTGTTTTAGTGAATAGTGAATTTTGATGATATTTATGTAGAAATTACAGCATGCTCTGAAATGTGAATATCATAAATGATGACAACATTACAACATGTAGAAGGAATTCAGGCAAGTTTGTGGTGTAATTATAAAATATTTCAGGCTTGCTAATATTAAAGAAATTCAAAGAAATATGCAGAGGAAAGACCAAATAAAAGTGTGGGAGGTCCTGAACATCACTTTTCTTTTTATATGAGAAGGAATGAGACAGGAGAGTAAAGGGTTGTTAAATTAAGAAAATTGGCAAATTCTACATAAGTATGCAGGGAAAATGATAATGCTATTTATTGAAGCAAAAAAGATATCCAATACCAACTGGGCCTATGTGAAAATGTATCTGCCCTGATAGTTAATAATTCACCAAATCTATGAAACTGCATTCATAATGGGGTTCAGCTGGACTAGACACGACCAGACCCGATTACTGCAAAACCTGTTCAATCAAATCAACACTTAAATAGAACTTTTACAACAGCATTAAGTTGGTTAAAAGGTCTTACCCAGTAAAACATTATGCCAGGATTTGATGAAATTCCAGAAATTATGAGGCAGAAGATGATTGAAATACATCAGTCTGGGAAGAGTTACAAAGCTATTTCAAAGGCTTTAGGACTCAAAAGTGAGAGGCATTATCTCCAAATAGAAAAACTCGGCACAGTAGTTAACCTTGTGGCAGACCTTCCAAAATTCCTCCAAGAGCACAGTATCATCTAGGTCCTAACTTAACAATAAACTAACAATAGATTAGTTTGGCAAAGACTTTTCACATTTACACCCAACGAGAGTGCCAGCGATTGTGATCACCGTTGAAATATTTAGAATCACTGCTTAATATGCTTAATATCCGAGTAAACGGAATACAAACTGGGAGGTTTTTAACAAAAAATGGCGTTTGTTGATATGAAGTTGACATGAAGCTGTAACTTTTTGAGGTTTTTTTTTTTTTATCTTAATTTCGTGACAGAGAAAATAAGAGACAACTATTTACGGGTGCTAGAACAGAAGTAATTATCGGAACTTGTTTCGTGGAGGTTTCCACAACGTTTAATATAACTACAAACAGATAAAAAGCACACCGTGCCATTGTAATAGTTGGGATGTTCCTCTGTGTTATAAGGAGTATAAACCAACCCTGCTTCGTCACACAGCCGTGTCACTGATCGTGTTTTGCTATAGCAGCGTGTCCTCTCATCCTGTCATGTTGTGTTACTTACTTTACGGCCAAGGCACCTCAATCAGAACGTGTTTGATAGCATTCGGTTATGAATACGTGAATCAAAACAAATTGCTGTGCTGAAACTGAGGAGCAAAAACTCAAGCCTTATCATCACACTGCAGATGTAACCTGTGTATGTGTAAAGCATTCACTACAGCCTTGGGTGAGAGAGTGAGTGAGAGAGAGAGAGAGAGAGAGAAGAGAGAGAGAGAGAGAGAGAGAGATCGACAGAGGGTGATAAAGGTACAGAAAAGTAAAGAGACAGATTAAAAGACAGAGGGAGAGAGATAGAGTGCGGACGGAAAGATGGAGATAAAGACAGGGATGGAGAGAGAAAGGGTTGAGAAGGAGAGAAAGAAAGAGACAGAAAGAAAGTAAAACAGATGGAAAGAGTGGCAGAGAGACAGGGAAAGAGAAAAAGAGACAAAGGGAGAAAAGAGAGAGACAGTAAAGGAGAAATGAGAGAGAGAAGGAGAGTAATAGAGAGTGACAAAGATGGACACTAGGAAAGAGAAAAAGAGACAGATGGAGAAGAGAGAGAGAGATAGAGAGAGAGATGTGTTTTCAGTGTATTTATTTGTATATTTTAAATCTAGACTGAATGATGTTTACATGGCTCTATGAACATTAATACAATAGATAATCTTCAGACTCAAAGTTTTTTTTAATCAGAAAAGAAAATAAACACAGCAAAAGGTTGTTAATGACTTCCTCACTAATTTAGCACATTAAGTATGACATTCCTACTAAATTATAATACAATGAGACTCAGAACTGGGAGTTTAGCACTGCTTTTAACATTCTTCTTTTCCCTTAGTCTTTGTGTACATTATTTCCCTGAAACTGGAAAGGATTTTACTTTCCCTCTTTCTCCTTTCTTCCTGGTTGAAGGAGGCAAGGGCTCTCTTTTCATCAGCACTGTAGACCTGGTTTTCCTTTCTCAGACGCACAGCCTCTATACCCCGATGTCTGCTTGTGTTCATCACATAGCCTGAAGTCCTCAATCACATCACTGGTAAGGCCAATTTCATCTCTCCTTGGAATACGCTTGCCTGCTTTTATGTACTCCGCAACGGCAGCACATTCACCGGGTCACAGTTCTCCGAGATCATCGTCCTCCTCTACAGACTGATTACTGCTGGAACTGCTTGACTCTTTGCGGCTCTTTTTAGCCGCCTTCCTTCTTTAATTTCTTCCTTTTACTTTTCCTTTTTTTCTTCTTCTTCTTGACCTCTTCTTCTGAGTCACTTTCTGATTCGGTGTCCTCCGAGTGCTTGCGACTTTTTCTTTTTTTTTTTCAATTTTCATTTCTTTTTCTTTTTCTTCTCCTCTTCTAAGCTAGTCTGAGCTGCTTTTCTTCACATCCTCTTCAACTGAAGTGTGTTCTGAGGCAGGGTCTCGGACTCTTGGTGAACAGCCCCAGACCTCAGGACATCCCACCTCACCAATTCTCTCATGCTCTTGCAAGGGCCTGGCGATGAAGGCTTCTTGTCTTTGCCTTTGGATATCATCTCTCTTCATAATAATCGGATCTCAAGCCTGCATACTGTCCCCGGTCCCGCTCACCAGCCCAGGCCAACTTCTCTCGTTCTCTTGATCTGGACCGACTGTGCGAGCCACCGATCCAGAAGCGGTTTCAGCTTTTCACTTTGTTATCGGACCATTTCGACTTGCGTTCATCGGTCCTGTTGTGTCTGTGGTTATTGGCCGCAGGACATGACATACGCTCCCGCGAGCGACTCCGCGCACTTCTGCTGCTTGTGCAGCTCCAGTTTCTCGGGCTACTGGCCTCCGAACATTTGCCGTTGAACTCGGGCATTGTTAAGCACATTGCAGTTAAACAGTTGCTGTCTTTTAGTACACATTTAAGTGCTGCTTTCTGAGATAAAGAATTCATTAGAATTTCATTAGAATTAGAATTAAGAATTAAGAATTCATTAATGCCTGTGCTGAAACCGTCCACATCAAACCTCAGAGGAACTAGCTGTGGCTTTAGATCCTCAGAGCTGCCGAATATGGACTTCAACCCTGATTTATAGTTCAGACTGTGTTAACACACTGTCCGAGCCGTAAAACAAAAACAAATAATTAATCTGTGTATCTAAAATAAATGCGTTTTGAACAAAAACAAAGGGTCTAACTGTTATTTATGTCGCCATGTTGTGATTTGTGCTAAATTTGTAATATCGACCTCTTTGACTCTCTTTATTTACCAATTATTTTGGAAAAAACAGAATAATCACTCATTAAAAAGAAAAAAAGATTAAATGTTTCAACATGAAAAGTAAATAATTAATAATAAAGTTTTATTACTAATAAAACTGGAAAAAAAAACTGAAGGTTCGAGTTGCCAAACGTCTGTCTCGAAACCTTAATGACTTGGAGAAGATCTGCAAAGAGTGGGAAAAAATCCCTCCTGAGACGTGTGCAAACCTGGTGGCCAACTACAAGAAACGTCTGACCTCTGTGATTGCCAACAAGGGTTTTGCTACCAAGTACTAAGTCATGTTTTGCAGATGGGTCAAATACTTATTTCCCTCATTAAAATGCAAATCAATTTATAACATTTTTGACGTGTTTTTTGGGGGGTTTTGTTGTTATTCTGTCTCTCACTGTTCAGATAAACCTACCATTAAAATTATAGACTGATCATTTCTTTGTCAGCGGGCAAAAGTACAAAATCAGAAGGGGATCAAATACTTATTTCCCTCACTGTAACTGGATTATGCAGCAAGGCAATGAGAAGTAAATGAAAGACTAATCTCCATTTATCGGAAGCTTTTATTTGCAGTTATTGCTGCTAAAGGTGGCACAACCAGATTTTAAGTTTAAGGGGGTAATTTGTTTTTCACATGGGTTATAGGTGTTGGATAACATTTTTTGCTTCAATAAAAAAATTAAACCTTGTGTGTTTACTCGAGTTGCCTTTGTTTTATGTTGTATTTTGTTTGAAGATCTAAAACTATTTAGTATGAGATACACAAAAACAGAAGAAATCACGCAATAGGCAAATTAATGTATTTAATATAAATCAAATAAATAAATAACAGCAACATGTTACCAACATCACAAACTGAGGAGCTTAACAGAAACAGCTTTATTTAGAATCTAAAACACCAAATATTTAGTGAGTCTGACATATATAATTGTTTTTATGTACTAATTTTATCCAATCCCATAACTTGCCCATAATAAATGGACGTGATACAATAGGCTGCTGTGAAATTGTCTGGCGGGCAATCATAACATTAGTTACCATGGTGCTTCAAGTGTCATCACATTACACTGTACCGCAGGATTGTTTACCATACAACAAAGCTCAAGAGAGACAAAGATTTTTGGGTGATCGACTTTTAAAGACAATAGTATTATATTTTGAGAAATGTAGTTGATTTACTATATCAGTTTACGAATACATTTTGTCTTATTTGGGTGTAATTTAAGAGCTTAATCTTTCAAATGCTTAAACAATTACAAGTCACCTAAGTTTCCTGTTTCATTTAATTAGGAATCAATATAAATCAAACAAATGGTGGTTGGTTTTGGTCAAATTCATATGACTGTACTCCTAAGAAACACTGTTGCTACCTCTACCTCTAAAACTAACCTTCATAATTTTTCAGATGAATTAAGTCATGCTAGTAGTTACAAATTCATGCATGAGAACATATTTGCTGTAGAACATACAGTGCTGTATGTTACGCTTGCTAACTACATTTCCTTAAGCCTTTAGTCAAACCACAGAACTAACAGAAAGATTAATAGTGCAATCATTATTGAAAACCAATGGAGAATCAATCAGACCACTCTAATGCCCTGCAGGAATTATCATCTAAACTTCATATAATTATGCTAGGGTCTTTTTTTGGTTATAATTCTGTTAAGCTTTTATCTATTAAAGCTAAATATGGTTAAATAACCGCAAAGTCTAATGAGATCACAAATGTAATTAATTATTTTGAAGTAGGTAAAAAAGCAGCATTAATACATTTCAAACTTACTAAATTGTTGTACGTTAATGCACTTTTTAAGATGCCACAAAGAGTAATGCTTTCATTTTACTTCTTATTTACAAAACACAAGTCATAATATGTCACTGTGTTGTCTCAGACAGCTTTGCTACATTTTTTTGTTCTAAATACAGGAAAATTGTAAAATGATAGTCCAGTGTAGTCCATGATCTATTTTTGTAACATTGTTCATTGAAAGTAAAAAAGTAGAGGAACATCAGGAGATGGGTCTCATCCATGGAGGCTCCTAAGTAAGTTTCCCCATGGAGTGAAGACCAGCTTTAAGAGGTAATTCATCCAAGCCCACGCTTGCAGTATTAAAGTGTCACTGAACATGTTAGTTTTAATCACCAAAAATTCTACATTGGAAAATAACCTGGTTCATGTTTTCCTGAGAAACCACTTAAAATAGGTTAGGAACATCTCTACAACTTTATCCTTATTTAAAATACCAGGATTGATCAGATATAAAATAATATAAATTGATTTGCAAACACCCCAATGTCCTCCTCCTGTCTTCTAAAGAACTGCTTGTAATGCAGCTCACAACCCAGAAGATAAGCATCTATTCTACGCCTCTGGTAGGAAATTTAAAATATAATTGTAAGGATGAAGCTCTCTAAACATCAAGCTAAACTATCTAACTAAGCATGGTCACTGATGTCCTGTTTCCCCTTTGTTTATTAAATCTCTGGACAAAAGACTATTAGGATCTGGCCTGTTTGACAAGTGCACTATCCCCCTGAACATGTGTACAGACTTACTCCAACATGAATTCATTGCCCTCCTTGTCATGCTTTCCCCTGAGAATGCGATTGTTTTAGCAAATCTCCTTATAGCAAACCATACCCTATATTCCTATCCTGAAACGTAAGCTATGGATCAAATGATTTTATAATTTCCTTCACACTGCCAACTGCTGCAGTGTCCTTTTGTTGAGAAGAAAGGGGGGCGGTCTGCACCCCTATATAGATTATGTAGTTTAGAATGCAGTTATGGTTAAGTGCCATTATCCCTTGTGACTAGACCCTGCTGCATGGCAAGTGAGAGGGGTGAATTTATTTTCACTGAATTTGATCTGCCCAGCACACACTGTATATTCCAGAGCTGGATCGACAAGAGTGATGTCTGTAAGATGGAGCTCATCAGTGCTAATGTATACTATGACTACCTGATGATACTATATGGTCTGGTTAGTGTCCCTTCCATGTTGTCGTCCTTTGTGTACAATGTACTCAGGGATATGCAGAAACAGTTCTTTATAGTATATATGACATTCTTTTTTTATTCCCTTCTGAGACCAAACCAAACACACTATCCCTGCAGTTTAAAGAACTTAATGAGAAACCAATCAACAAAGCAAACCAGCTACCCTCATCCATAGTAGCCCTGGAAAGTTGGCACATTATTGATACAAGTGAATAAACTTGGTTTTCTTCTGGGTGCACAAGTTCCTGAGCTTCAGTCATCTTGGAATCTAGTACACATTGTCTTTGGTCCATACTAGGTTTTGGAGGCCTTGCCTAGTCAGAGACATCAGAGATTTTGTTGTGTGTGCACAGTTTAGAACTGCCTGCCATCTTCCCATTGCTGGTTGCTGGAACCCTTCCACACCTATTCCACAATGCACTAAAGTGCAGTCTCATATTGTGTTGCACTGTGTTACAGTCCTATGAGCATTTGATCATCAAGCACTTCTCAGACTTGTTACCCTGCCCGAGTATTATGTGGAAACCACAGAACACATGTTTAGTGAGGTGTTCAGACCGTTTGGCCTGCCTGAGGATATCTGCTCAAAGTATAGCTCACATCACATTTGGAAGACATTTTGTCAGCTGTTGAACATCAGAGTCTCTCTTCATGCTATCACCTACAGTCCATTGAATAGAAAGTCACAAATTTTTTTCCTGAGATTACATTGTGCTCAGAATCAAAGTAAGTGGAGGTTTGTCTTGCCTTGTGAGGATTAAGGCCAAAACATACCTAAGGTGGCCAACTAAATGTAATCCAGCAAGCAAATTTGGAAGTACTGCAAGACTCCTCTTAGGAGTACGAAGATGGAAACTCTAAGGTAATCTGCATCATAAGCAATATCTCTTGTCATCACTGGGGCAGATGGTCTGCTATCCATCAAAGACCTGAGACTCAAGCTTCACTCAAAAAAAACAAAGCCTCGTTATATTGATCCATTTAAAAATAATCAGATAAATTAATTCTGTTACCATAGTCAAACAAAATTATTTTCCATGTCTCTCCTCCTGCTTAGCAGTCCATCCCTGGAACCCCCTTGTTAAGATATGGAGGAAAACCCAACCTTGCTTGCAACGCTCTGTGCTGACTTCCGATGTCTGGGCAGATGGATATTATGTATCACTGATTGAGAAGGGTGGAAGGGGTACAGTCTGAAGGAGTGTTCAATGGTACTAGTGGATCAAATCTTGGACACCACTGTCACTGTTGAGTTCCACAGAAAACACTAGGACTGACCTGCTCCTAGACCTAGAGGTAGGCATGATTTTGTGTTGGTTTGGCTTCAGAAGCAGCTCCACCAGCAATGTGCCTCCTGACACCCAGAAGATGTGCATGCTTCCTGTTACCACAAAGGTGTTTAAACAACACTGTCTTTTTCCTAAACTTCACATTAACAGTAACCTGATGGCAGTATTGAAACAGGGACTGAGGTGACAGCAGTTTGCAATTTTATGATAGTTCTAATACCATAGTATGACGGTTAACAGGCAGCTCTCTTTGCTCTGAGATCTACCAGTGGTGCCTGAATAAGGAAATATCTAATTAGAATCATTACAGAAATCTGACATTACCACCCATAGAGAATGCAAATGTTATGGCTGTTAACACTGTTGTGATTAGTTATTCTTGCCTCAACTTCCATGTGTTAACCCCCGTCTTTATTCCTGTATGTACAAAAATGCTTAGGTAGATACAGAAAAATTAACATGTTGAAAGGTTATTAGGCCCACTTTTCAACTGGGTGGTGCTGACCAAGCAAAGGCTGCTTTAAAAAAAAATCAGGTAATGCAGTGGAATAATTTTACTGGTGTTATTCAGAGGCATTTTCCACCCCTGAGGGAACCAACCTTAATTATTTTTTACTGAATTTCATTTCTTGGTACAAACGCTGTCTAGCATTTACTCATTGGCACTAGAAGGAAGTTTCACCCCCTATTTTCCAAGTCTCATGTACAAGAGTATGGGGCTGGGGGAGGGGGTGTCATGAAGGATTCTTGGAGATTTCTCTATTTCAGTAAGCCCATGGCGTCACTGTTACCACATAGAAAAATTAAGGGGAACACTAGTAGGATGTCAGATTTTGTAGGGCCACTACAACTGGAGGATGATGGACTGGGTTTTAGATTGGGAACGATTGAACAGTGCTGAGCTCTGGTTTGAGAATGTGACATCAAACCTGGGAGAGTGGCATGCATATTGAGGAAGCCTGAGTTTTTACAGATGAGTAGACTTCAGATGAACGAAACGAATTTCTAACTTTGTATTAATTAATTTCTTTTTGTGGTAGCAAAATAAAATAAATATAAAATAAATAAATGTCCATCAGAATTAGTTATTGACATGACCTCAGGGATCTGTAGGATTTATGGATTTATGAAACATCTCTCAGTCTGAAGCTCGGTAAGTATTCCTCTTTCCATTTTTCATCAATGACTGACACCTGGGACCCTGTGTCCCATAAAGCTTGGAGTTGATGACCATTCAGATAGCATTCAATAAGACACTGTCTGCCAACTAGTGAGGTGATTTTGCACGATTTACCAACTGGAGCTAGGGGTGGCAAGTAGTATGCACTTTTGTCTTTGCAGGGAGACTTTCCATTAACCTTGTCAGCTATCAGGTGAATGCATTTATTTTTGTGTTCAGTCCAACATTCAGTCCAAAGTTGTTGACATGCTCTGGAACAATATAGTGTCTCTTTACAGGATGAACATTGCTTCAGCTTCTTTGGTAAATCTTTCTTGCCATAATTTGCACAGTTCTGGGACATTCCACTGGCTATGGTTAACACTGGTAACCCTCTCTTGTTTAAAGGAGCCTCTCTTGATGGTCTAACTACTCTGATTTTGCACCCAGCTTGAAAGTTTTCCCCCCCCACCCCCGGGGGGGGGGGCCGCGGTTTTTGGGGGGGGGTGGGTCGGCGGAAAAGGACGCCCCGCCCGGAGGGGCGGAGGGGGGGGGGGGGGGGGGGGGGGGGGGGGGGGGGGGCTGTGTTGGGGCCAGGGCTTGGGACTGGCTCTGGCTGCTATAATACTGCTAGTGGGAAACTGGCGGGGGGTCTCTGCCTGGCATCCTTGCTGAAGGTGGCCCATAGGACTGGGGCTGAAACATAGGCTGTTGAGGTGTGTCCTTAATCTAAGCTATTTCTGGACTAAGACCCTTACAAGAAGCAACACCTGTCTTAAGTTCTGCTAACTCTGTCATGAATTCAGGGGGTACCTTTGCTCTAGCTTCTTTCACAGAGCACTTTGTAGGTGGTGGGTCCTCTGACTGGACCACACTTACACTTGTAGCTGGCTGTGGGATGCTATATCTCTTTTTATTTCTTCGTTCTGCCTCATTTGCACAGACAATGTTTAACCTCTCTAACAAAAGCTCATCTGAGGTTTCAGTGCCTAGCGGAAGGGGCTGCATGTCTATCCTGATACTGTCATTCTGGAGTCCAGTAAATCTCTATTTTAGGATAAACTCTGTTTAGGCCATTCTCAATCTGATGAGTAAGGCTGGATAGTTCATCTCTCTGGCCAGGTTCACCTATTTGTCCAGAAATTTTGAAATCTTTGTGCCAGTGTGGGCTTGGCTGCTGCTGGGCATTGGCTGAAGATTGGGTGTTTACTGGAGAGCCTGCAGTAGCTTGGTGCACAGAACCATTAACTGCAGCTTTGACTGTAGTAGTCTGCATGACTCCAAATTTTTGCTGTTCACTTACAATACTCAGTTCATCCATTTTGTTCTGTGTCACTGTCTCCTGAATATCATGTTCAGTGTGTGCCCTTTCACTATCGATGCCACTTAACATATCTGCAATTTTGTCTTTCAGTAGTAATAACTCTGACATCCCGTTGTCTTTTGGCTCTGCCGCTTCCTCTTTCAAGGTGCTTCATAATGTGAGTCACCAATGACATGTGTGATTTTCCTTTAATATCTGCTCTTTGTACGCCTGATATGTTCAAAAAGTCACAGATTCCCATTAAATTGTCTCTATTCAGGGTATGCAACACTCCTCCTACCTCTTCCTGTAGCTCTTCCAGGAATGACATGTTGACAGTGCAGGGGCCTTTAACTGTGTAGGAGATGATTCTGAACTGGTGGGTCTCTACTGTCCTCTAACTGGCCTCAGGAAATGTATACTCGACCACCAAATTCCAGCTCTCCTTAAAACAGCAACATGTGCCTCGCTGCTGCCTGCCTGGGTGTAGTATGGAGGATTTAGCTGGAGCAGAATTCAATGTACAGGTTATGGACACTGGACATCTGAGCAGCAATCCCAGCAGTGCCTCCAAAATGTTGTCCCCCTATCTACATAGAGGAGAAATAAGTCACAAGCATGACGGTTGGAGTTAGCTCCACGAGAGCTTTACTAGAATGGAAAATTAACACTTTTCCTCCAGGTATGTGGGTGGAGACTAAAGCAATCAATCCCAGAATGCAGGATTCAGACCATCCTCATAGATGACTGATCAGTCTTATATTACTCGAATCATCAATTGTATCTTGAATCATCATTATCAAAACAGAGAAAAGCGCTTATACTCTCTGCAGAGTGAACAATGGACATTTTGAAATGCTTGAATAACCTAATAAAAATGGAAAATAAGCCAACAAAACAGAACTACAAACTTAATCAGTGATTATTTCAGTTATGATGTGGACACTGATAAGCTGAGTGAAAAGCAATAATGATGCTGCTGATTAAATGGTACACGTGTATACATACAGGTGATAAGCCTAGACAGACTGATGTGGATCAGAATGACCAGATTTCCCATCATAAACTCATTAGTCACAAATTAGTTTTCCAATAAATACATTAGGTTACGAACGTACATGTGTAGTGCATGTGCTTACTATAGTCTATCAGCTTAGAATTATACTAAAACGGGTTAAAATAATAATTATTTATTTAATTTATAGACGACTTCAGAGGAGGAGGATTCTGAAAATAGTTTATGATTTTTAATAATCTATAAATTTTGTTTATTTTTTATATGAAAAAAATACACTTATTTAATATGGAATGACTGCTGGATGACAGTCTGTAGGCTATGAATAAACAATGAAATAAATACAATATTCATATTTATAATTTTACCCTGAAAAGGAGTAAGCAGTAGAAGATGGATGGATGGATGGATGGATGGATGGATGGATATTTATAATTTGTACATTATTTATGTCATATTAAGTGTAAATGAAAACATTCAACAGTAGTCAACATGTTTGACAGTGTATTGGTTTCTTTCAGTGGAGCTGTTATGGAATCTTTAGCTGCAGTTTTTACTTGTGGAGATAACCAAAATTTTAAAAAATTATATTACTGGTTGAGATACATGCAATAGAGAAACATTTTTCAGTTCAGGAAATCTTGTAGCTTTCTGATCTTAATATAGGGGATAATGGCAAAATTTGACCATATGAAGGGGTTTCCCAGGCCATCACTCAAATTAGTTAGTTACAGTAAGCTTTCCATCATAGTTTCAAGTGATCCATTATAATTGGTAATAGACTGCCTTTCATGTGGGCATTTTGATGGGCATTTAAGGCACAAGCATGGCTAACAGTGCAAAAAGCTCTAGTTGGTATGGTATAGTTGGCACTGTAATTGTTCCTAAGCCGTTTTTATAGGGGTAATGGACAAGGACAATTACAGGGTGCTTTATTAACTTCTAAATTATATGTGGCTCAGCATACTCTAAAGTAGCAGTTTCATGTAGCAATTATAACATGGAAACACTTGCTATAAAGAGCCAATTAATGTTTGCCAACTTTGTCTGCATTGAGAGGCAATAAAATATACTGGAACACACAGAGATTGTGGTGTAGTGAGTGTTGTACACACATTCCATCTGTTGCAATCATTTAGAGTCCAGAGGGGGTCTCACAGATTCAGTGTGGCACCACAACCCAAACAGCTTACCACAGACTCCAGGAAGAAATGTAGAATGAAATGTGTCATCCTATATAGTTCTATTTTAGAGCACATTAACTGCTGCATTTATCTGTATTTCCACCTGACAGTGGTCCTAATAGCATGTATCATGTGGTTTCATAGCTTGTCTGATGCGTGTTACTAATGACGCTAGATGTAGATGTTGGATGAATTTATGTGTGGTGTAGGGCAGAATGGGAACCAGGATGGAAATTAGTATGAATTATTCATTATATTATGGTCCAAAAAGATAATAAAATCTATACAGTGTGCTCCAGAATTATTGGCACCTGTTATAAAAATGAGCAAAGTGTATTAAATAAGATAAACATCACACAAAAGCTATTTTTAAAGTGTAGCAAACTTTAAAATATATATATTTTAAAATATATATATATTTAAATATGCAGATCTTCTCCAAGTCATTAAGGTTTCGAGGCTGACGTTTGACAACTCGAACCTTCAGCTCCCTCCACAGATTTTCTATGGGATTAAGGTCTGGAGAATGGCTAGGCGACTCCAGGACCTTAATGTGCTTCTTCTTGAGCCACTCCTTTGTTGACTTGGCCGTGTGTTTTGGGTCATTGTTATGCTGGAATAAAAATCCACGACCCATATTCAATGCCCTGGCTGAGGGAAGGAGGTTCTCACCCAAGATTTGACGGTACATGGCCCCGTCCATCGTCCCTTTGATGCGGTGAAGTTGTCCTGTCCCCTTAGCAGAAAAACACCCCCAAAGAATAATGTTTCCACCTCTATGTTTGACGGTGGAGATGGTGTTCTTGGGGTCATAGGCAGCATTCCTCCTCCTCCAAACACAGCGAGTTGAGTTGATGCCACTTTCACCTAGTTGTCCTCTGAATCATTCAGATGTTCATTGGCAAACTTCAGACGAGCATGTATATGTGCTTTCTTGAGCAGGGGGACCTTGCGGGCACTGCAGGATTTCAGTCCTTCACGGTGTAGTGTTACCAATTGTTTTCTTGGTGATTATGGTCCCAGCTGCCTTGAGATCATTGACAAGATCCTCCCATGTAGTTCTGGGCTGATTCCTCACTGTTCTCATGATCATTGTAACTCCACGAGGGGAGATCTTGCATGGAGCCCCAGGCTGAGGGAGATTGACAGTTCTTTTGTGTTTCTTCCATTTGCGAATAATCGCACCAACTGTTGTCACCTTCTCACCAAGCTGCTTGGCAATGGTCTTGTAGCCCATTCCAGACTTGTGTAGGTCTACAATCTTGTCCCTGACATCCTTGGAGAGCTCTTTGGTCTTGGCCATGGTGACAAATACTTATTTCCCTCACTAAAATGCAAATCAATTTATAACATTTTTGACATTCGTTTTTCTGGATTTTCTTGTTATTCTGTCTCCCACTGTTAATGGTAAAATAAACCTACCATTAAAATTATAGACTGATCATTTCTTTGTCAGTGGGCAAATGTACAAAAGGAGCAAATACTTTTTCCCTCACAGTATATACATATATATATATATATATATATATATATATATATATATATATATATATACACACACACACACATGCAAACTTCTTTTTTACTCTCAGTGCCCAGGAATTCTATTGTTCAACCATGTTATTTTTCCCTAGAGTATAAAGGAGGAGTCTAAATATCTATTATCAGGGAAAAAGAAAAAAGTAAAAAACAAACAAAACAAAAAACAAAATCAAAGAACATTCAACATGTCACCACTCCCCGGGGAAGCAGCGAACATGCACTTGCTTCTTCCGTGGTGACGTCATGTCTTCGTCCCGTCGGGTCAGAGGTCATTGGGTCACGTGTGTCTTGGAAGTACCCGCAGCTGCTAATGGTTGTGGGATAATGACTGGGTAATCTATATATACCGTGAGCCGTGCTCCCGACGGGGCGGTTCAACTGATGTCTACATATGGACATATCGAAGTGTGTGTATGACGGAATGTATGCCAAGTAAAGCTAAAGGGCGACTATCGGGAATCGCCGTTTCAGTTTTTGTTTATGCCTTAGCCTTAGCATTAGCGTTAGCCATAGCCAAGTGAGCATAGTTAGCTCAGGAGTTTGTTTCAAGTGTTTTGTGTTGCATTCATCACTGTTAATAAAAGTCACCGTTCCACTGCGACTGCATCCAGCCTCCTTCCCTTCACGTCACGTTGCATAACACAACACAAAAGACACGGATGGTTGTTGACCTGCATGAATCAGGTAAAAATGCATTCATGGTTAATAATACCAATATAATTACATATAATTAGGGACAAAACAAAAAGTCTGAAAAGGTTGGAAGTTTGGCAGGAATTGGACCAATATCCCCAACATTTTAGAACTGCACAGTTATCAAAATTATAATTTCATAACAAATAGCTGTTTGTAGATATTGCAAGAAAGACACTCTGCTTGAGAGCATCTCACAATATATAGCATCTATACTTCACAAAAAACTGTCAGTGCAACTACAATTGGCATAAAGTATGTTGTGGTTAACTGAATTAAACATTGTGGTACCTTCAGCATGTTTGGAATCAAAATGGGACTGTTTAGAAAAGCAAAAGCACCTGTTACCCACCGTAAAATATGGTGGTGGATCAGCGATGGGGCAGTTTTGTGGCTAGTGGTTCAGGGTTGTTCAGATTTGGCTATAGATAGAATTTTTAACAATGATGTTGAGACAACACTGCTTCCAAATCAACATCGACTTGAAGGAAGTCTGCATGCACAAATGAATGAATATGAAGGAGATTAAAATGGTTTGCACGGACGAGTGGACCAGGACTGTTATTCTCTCCAAGGCAGGCATCACAAAATTGTAATTGTGTTTTGTAGAAAGAAAATGTTAAAATGCATTTATGCAATAAGGTTAAATAAAACTATACTTCAAATAAAACTGCCATGTATGTTTGAGCTAAGAACATAACTTTTTGCATGTGTTATCTTTTTATAAATTAAATTTTGTTGACTTTTATGGAGTGTTCCAATAATATTGGATGGCACTGTATAATAAAATGAATAATATATATATATATATAATGTTTTTAAAGATGTTGTTGGCAAGAATATAATCTTGATTATCCATGTAGAGAAAAATTTTACCACATGGAAAATGATGAACTTAGCATGTTGTATGTAGTATTTGGTGGAAAGATAAAAATGGACTACTGGTCATTATTTAATAACTTTTGACACATTAGGTGTTGGCCTTTTCATTATGGAAATTTCTATTCGGGGAAATTTCTTTGTTCGGGTTTCAAAGGAATTCTGATGAGCTCAAACAGTAAATGTTATGAAAGAGTGACAGATTTGACTTTTATTACGGAATATGCACCTCCATTTCAATCATCCATTTCCTGTACCATGTCTTAAATATGTTCTTTGAAAAGTATCAAAAACAAAATGTCACTTTGAAAGCTCACAAGCCATCACCGAAAGTGTACTCATGTACAATGAGTTGATTTTGAAAATGGAAAAGTCTGTGCTTAAAAAAAAAAAAATATCACAGCACTATAGCACAGTATGCAGTATAACACAACAGGCAAATGAAAATTTTACTATTATGTTCAACATTCTTCTGGGAAAACCCACTGAATGTCGCTAAGCTCAAGTTTGGCAAACATAAAACAAAAAAATAAAAAAATTGGGTGGGTTTTCCTGCCAATAACATACACATGGATTGACACCTGTAGCAAAATGGACATAGTTAATTCAGATACCAGCTGTCAATATGATGCTACTGCATCACCAGTAGATTTGTTTGTTTCCACTTTTTGAGATAACCAGGATTTACAATGCTATAACTATACTTACATACATAAGAGAAATACATTTTAGACAGCCTGTTGTTTTACAGAACTACATATAATAACAAATGTCACCATCACATGTATAGTTTTTCTATTGATTTTTATTGGTAACTGGTAACACCATTACCCTCTCTGGAGGCATAGGTCACACTCTTGAGTTCTAGAACAATCATGGACCTCAATTCCATGTTTACTTCCTCATTTCACAGTATATAAACTCACAGTTTTCATCATGTCATTGTAAAGTCTTTCCAGTCTCATAGTTGCATAAATTCTGGGCCTTGTTTATCCCTAATTGTCTTGAATGTGTTTAGACTGTTTATCTGTATTCTTAACTACTCTTAGGATCACCCTCGAGTTTTGATTTTCATGTAATTTCAAGCTCATGTTCTGACCCTAGCCTTCTCTATCATTTTGGATATTGGTCTGTGTTATTTATTGTTACTGAAACCTCCCTTCACATGGATCCTTACAACTTTCGGAGTCACGTTTGTTACAATGATCTAGACCAGCGGTCCCCAACCCCCGGTTACATTATTAACTTACATTATTTCCGTTTTATTTATTACCTGGATCTGAAAAATGACCGGATTCTCTCCGTTACATCCTTCTACGACTCACTCTTGACGCATGTCAAGACCCTTGTCTCGGTCACGTGATACGTTGAAACCTTACCATAGAGACCAGAGAGCGTTAGGGGGAGAGAGGATGTTACGAGGACGCTGCTAATAAAGTTGCGATTTCACATTGGATTCACGTTTATTATTATATTTTAAAAATACCCCAGTTTTTATGCCGGTCCTATCATTTTATTTTGTTGTACTTATCCGCCACACCTTAAAGGCCAGTCCGGGAAAATATTGTCTGATATTAAACCGGTCCGTGGCGCAAAGAAGGTTGGGGACGGCTGATCTAGACTTTTGAGCAGGGGTGTCGTTAGACCCTTTTTACTGTTGCATGAGCCCCAGTATAATTTTGCTTTGCCCCGGTAAAATCTTTCTGATAAATTGTCTGAGGAGGTCGATTACAGTAGATAGATCTGACAATAGGCTTTCATATTCATTGAATGTTATCACTTATATCATTTAAATATTTTTGTATGTGAATTTGTATTTAATGAATGAGGACTTCCCATTTTCCAGATCTAATTTACTTGGCACAGAATTGATTGATTGGCACAGAATTGATGACATATATTAGCCTATTAACTGCCAATAGACTACTTGCTTATGTGTTCTAATCTGTAATCAGTGAAAGCTTTTTGAAGTGATTTGTTCATTTAGGTAGCCCCCTAATAGTTACTGGGTTTACTCATGAAAATACTAATCAAACACACCTGCCTGTAATTTTCAAGTAATCCTAAAGACTTTGGTTAGATGTTTAAGATGTTTTGATTAGGAATAGAGATCACAGATTTTCAGACAGTTTAATAAACAAACAACAAAACAAAGACACGAAGACTTGGCATAATACTGTGGCAAAAACTAAACAAACAAGATCAAAACACATTAACATGGAACACAGCGGTCTAAAACAAACGTAAGACAGAAGCAGTGCAAACATATATGCACACACACACACATACAGTGGTGTGAAAAAGTGTTTGCCCCCTTTCTCATTTCCTGTTCCTTTGCATGTTTGTCACACTTAAGTGTTTCGGAACATCAAACCAATTCAAACAATAGTCAAGGACAACACAAGTAAACACAAAATGCAATTTGTAAATGAAGGTGTTTATTATTAAAGGTGAAAAAAAATCCAAACCATCATGGCCCTGTGTGAAAAAGTGATTGCCCCCTAAACCTAATAACTGGTTGGGCCACCCTTAGCAGCAACAACTGCAACCAAGCGTTTGCGATAACGTGCAATGAGGCTTTTACAGCGTCCTGGAGGAATTTTGGCCCACTCATCTTTGCAGAATTGTCCTAATTCAGTTACATTAGAGGGTTTTCGAGCATGAACGGCCTTTTTAAGGTAATACCACAACATCTCAATAGGATTCAGGTCAGGACTTTGGCTAGGCCACTCCACTTCAGCCATTCGGTGGTGGACTTGCTGGTGTGTTTAGGATCATTGTCCTGCTGCAGAACCCAAGTTCGTTTCAGCTTGAGTACATGAACAGATGGTCGGACATTCTCCTTCAGGATCTCTTGGTAGACAGCAGAATTCATAGTTCCTTTTATCACGGCAAGTCTTCCAGGTCCTGAAGCAGCAAAACAGCCCCAGACCATCACACTACCACCACCATATTTTACTGTTGGTATAATGTTCTTTTTATGAAATGCAGTGTTCCTTCTACGCCATATATACTTGGACACACACCTTCAAAAGAGTCTCATTGCACGTAAAGCAGGAAAGCAGAGCGACGTCCTCAGTAAAGCAGGAAAGCAGAGCGACGTCCTCAGTAAAGCAGGAAAGCAGAGCAACGTCCTCAGTGGGGCTGGAGCTCAGAGTGATGTCTGCGTGGCAGGACAGCAGGCCAACTTCCTCCCCAAGATAGGAGAGAGGAGCAATGTTCTCCACAAGCCCTGAAGGAAGCTTCAAGATTTCCATGAGGCCATAGAGGGGACTGAGGTTCTCCGTGAGGCCAGGGAGATTAGCAAGGTTCTCAGCAAGGCCAAAGGGAGGAACAATGCTTTCCATGGAGCATGATGGGGAACGATGTCCTCCATTTAGCAGGAAGGGGGAGTGACATACGGCGTGCAACAAAGAAGAGGAACAACATCTTCAGCAGAACATGGAGGCACAGCGATGTCCTCAGCGAAGCATGATGGCAGAGCGACGACCTCAGCCAAGCAGGAAGGCAGAGCGATGTCCTCAGCTGAACAGCTCAAGGTTGATGTGGAAGCAAGTTTTCAGGCAGTTTAATAAACAAACAACAAAACAAAACTAAGACAACTTGGCATAATACTGTGGCAAAAACCAAACATAAACTAACAAGATCAGAACATGGTGGTCTAAGACAAACGTAAGACAGAGAAGCAGTGCAAACAATGACTATATATAAGTGTGCTCGTTAACAGAAATGTAATTCAGGTGCAGGTGGTCATGTGACATGTTGTAGTACAGTGCAGTGGCTGATGGGAACTAAAATCCAGAGTTACCTCTTTGATATATGACAGCAGCCCTCAGGACCAGAATTGCCCATCCCTGGTTTAGAAGCTAATTTCACAGTTTCAGTGGCCTCTTCCAATATAATGTCTGGTATTTGTGTAAACAATATTAATATTCGTTAATGTTAATCCCAATTAGGGGAACTAGAGAAATATGATCTTGAGATCATATATTGAGTAGATTAAAATAAGATAGAAGTTGAACAATGAAAGAAAAGTCTAAATGGCAAATCGGTACATGAACTGTACACCCAGGATCATGAAAGTACAGGATGCAAGCCAGAGAATAAGGATAAACTGACAATGTGAACAGCCAAACACACTGCTATTAATGGCTATTAGATGGGGAAAAAAAGATTATCGTTTTTAGGGCAAGTGTCCCAATTTTTCCAACAGTGAGGAATGAGAATGTAAGTGAGAAGGAATTGATACTGGAAAGTGCATCTCTATCTCCAAAGATTTGTCAAGCAGTGCTGGCTTTTTCTTTAATATATAGTAAGAGTAGCTTTAAAGGGGATTAGTTTTTAGTTTTTCAAAAGGGCCCAATAAAACAGATGCATGGTTTTTACTCTCATGCAGTTGTGAGTGGTCAGATATGAAACTCAAGGGGTCAAAGAACGGTCACATTAATTACTGAATTTGTAATTGCTGTGCTTTTGACCTAGCTCAGGTAGGCTGTTTGTCAAGATGTAGTTATGTTAGATTGAGACACTTGACATGTTATTTCGTCTATTTATGAAGAATATGTTGCTGTAGAGATGTAGAGGTATTTATTGTTAATTTTTTATATGAACTGTTGGGATCTCAAGATTAATTCTTCTTCCTTTTCTCATTCTTCTTCTTCTTCTTCTTATAATAATAATAATAATAATAATAATAATAATAATAATGATAGCAGTAAAACTCTTACTCAAGGCACTACATATTTAGATTAACCTCTAAATGCAAATGAAAAAAAAAATGTTTTTAGTATGAGGGTAATTGTTATGAGAGTAAAGCTGATTCTCTCCATGAAATTGCACTAGATTAAATGGGATTAAGAGGTATTCTTGCAACTGATATAATGGCCAGGGCAATAACAAATAGCATGTAATCTTGCATCTAGATGATGTACATTTATGCTGTTTATACCTTAGTGTTAACAGGAAGCAGGTGAATGTGATTACATGAACTGAAACCCAAACTTGAACTCAAGGGAGGTTGACCTCTGATGGTCAGGAGGGGAATTGTGGGGATCTGGTGTAACAAGAGTGATATAAGTGAATTGATAAGAACTCAACTCATTACAAGAAGGAAAGCAAGTGATCATACACTTGCCCTACACTCTTAAAAAAAAGTTAAATCTAGAACCCCAACATCTTCATTTGGTTTGTCCTTCTGGGGGTTTTTACACTTTTAATGATTCAATGTAGAACCCATAAATTCCTAGAAACCTTCTTGTGACAGAAGTTCCTTACTACTAACTCTTTCTTAAAGCTTTTTTTGTGAATTTTACAATTTGGGGATCATGTTAATATTAAACTGACATACTCTGACCACCTTACTGCTTGTTGAAAATATTTTTCATTTATTGCTCCAAGCCTGGCATCTATGCTTCAGAAGATTAGTAAAAGGAATGATTGAAATGTCTTCCATATGACTGGGAAAAACATCTTTGCTAAAGCACCACTTGAGTCCCAAATGGCTTACTCTTGGAATAAAACCTTGGGTTTGGTTTCCCTTTGCTGAAGGACAGTTCCTGGGAACATGCTGTACTGGCTGTGGTGAAATTACAGTGACCAAACCGACCTCAGTCCAGGTGTAATAAGCCAAAGCCTCATCATAGCAGTCAAAACATTCCTGGAATTCATATTGAGACACATGTCTTCTTCATCATAAAGAGAACTTGGACGGTTAACCTTATAAAATCTTTATTTTGGTATTTTTAGAAGCAAACATTTTGTGGTGAAATTGTGGTGATATCTCACCAGATCATAAGCTTGGAAATAACTTCATGAACAATACATTGTTTACTTTTACTGCTCATTGAGAACTGTTAATAAGCAATGTGTCTGCTGTTCAGATATTTTCCTGATTACAATGAAAAATTTCATCCATGTGATGGAAATTTATCTGCTCTAATTGCTCATGTAAATGAGAACATTTTTTTTGCTAGGCATATTTCAGCATCCTGCTTTGCTGGAACTTCAGGGTAAAGGAAACGGCTGTGGGCACATATGACAAGGCCAAAAGAATGAAGTGGTAAAACTGAATGCCACTGGGGATGACAATGTAGCTGCCCACAACAAAAGGACATATTGTTCAAACTCGATTCTTGAGCTAAACAAAATAATGAGTTAAAAGAGGCAATGCCTGAAAAGGAAGGGCACAGTTAAGATCCCACAATACAACATCAAAGAAGTGGGCATTTTTCAGTTCCTGCAAGTTGACCTCTAATGTTTCCTCTAGATGTAATGAGAGGAAATAGATGGTGTCTGAGTAAAGTTCAGTTCCCAGACATCCCGACATGAGACTGATACCCCAACTGAGCAGCCACAGGCCACACACTTGTCTTCCATAACAGAAGGTCCTATAAGGACGTGTTTCCAAAGATCATTCTATTGTTTTTATTAGCTTGGGTTGTTTTTATTTCAGTCAACAGATCATTCTAAACAGAATTATAAATAGAAATATTATTGTAAATATTGTCTTAAATTGCCTTATATTAACATAAAATTGCAGCATTTATTAATGTATCTCTTCACATGTTTTAATCATTGGGGGGCTTGATGTCTCCCAGACGCTGTGGTAGGTTGAAGTGCCAGACAGGGCCCTAGCAGGAGCAGCTTACTGTCAGGGTGGCAAACTCAGGAGACCACAAACCACGGCATTCTCAAAAGTATGCTTAGTGTTTTGTGTGAAGAGTTTTATGTGGTGTGTGTGTATGTGTGTGTTTGTGTGTGGATGCCACCCCACTGCTTGCAGAATGCATAAAACAGGCAAACAATTACATTCACAGTGCCATAAAACCACTCCTTGGGTAGCATTCTCATAATGGGCTTTAGAAAGCATTGCATGGTGTAGAACAGCCTTAGAGAGCAATGCAGGGTGACCCCGCCTGTTAAAAGTGAAACTATCCTGAATTTTGTCCAAGATACAGCTTTTCATTTGCATGGGGACTTGATTTTTTAACCCTCAATACTAGGGATCCACTAAAATCATGACTAAAACTGTTGCAAAACAGTAGTTGTGTAGCAGTAAATAAATTTAAATACATTTTATTGTTATCTGTGTCTAGATCAAACCAGAAAAAGAGGCTTTATCAAAACAAGGCATGTTGAGAAAACAAAAATGACTCAACACATAAAAAAGCTCCATGGTTGTGTGGCTCATAAAATTATATAGCTTTTTCCATTTCAGAGTGAAAAATTCCTCCTTGTTTATTCTGTTGATAATTATGTATAAAAAGAGTTAATACTTATGTATATGATTGCTAAATTGACTTTAAGAGGCCACTTATTGAAGCTATTAAGCAGTTAGCTCCAATACCAGAGATGGCTAATGAGAGCCTCTCTATCCCAAATCACCCACTTATAACACCTCTGTTGTTTGAGAACTATTAATATGTTAATTCAATTTGCATGATAATGGACCTTTTGGTCTACAGCGACTGGGGGTTGATTTCTAAAAGGTTGGCCATGCCAAGTTAGCAGTCAATGCAGATGTTGTTTAATAAGTGAAGCTTTTTGATGTCTGGATTTTCCATGATCTCATTCTAGAGACAATAAAACTTTTTTTTTTTTTTTTGAGAATTTTGAGAATCTAACATGCCTCACCGTTGTAATTACAGCATAAGATGAGCAATGCACCAAATATGTCGGTAATACAATTTTAAGCATACTTTTAAAAAACATTGTTAAACAACTCGTAAAAACAAACAAACAAACAAACAAAAATTTTAACAAAGCTTTTATGATAATATGAACACCGGGAAGTAATTTACAGGTACAACATAGAGGTCAGCATCTTCTGTGAGTTAAATATATAGTTGAATTTATTCTACTAGTCTACTAACTAGGAGACATCTGATCCTTTTCCCTGTATACTGTAGGAATTATGAGAGTCGAAGTAAGGCATGACTCTTGCCTCCCACCCACATACTCAATGGACAATGGTCAAAGAGCACAGGAAGTTCACCAAGGCTGAAATAACATACCCAAGCTTTAACACAAGGAACACACACACACACACACACACACACACACACACACACACATTACCTACACAAAGTAAGGAATGGGGAGAGAGAGAGGGGGGGGTAGTAATTAAGGAAAACTCTAAGGCCATCAAAATACAATTATATAGAGACATGTGCTGACTAAACAAGTTCTAAAATAGGTCAGTGCATCAGGCCATCTCTCATTCTCAGTTTCCTTGTAAATACAGCTTACTATGGCTGGGCTAGCTTTAGCCACTATCAATTTTCCATTGAAAATACATCCTTTGATAAAAAATTTTGCCATAAAGAATCCTTCCTTCAGGGGGATAATTTTTTATTAAAAACTTTTCATGAGGAAATTATTCCAGCAAGAATGCCTTATAAGGCTAGTGAAAAGATCAGAGAGTTTTAAAGCTGTGGATGCAGCAAATCAGTTTGGAATTGATTTAAAATGACTTTAAATTTTATGCTTTTTTTTGGAAAACGTGTTGTACAGAAGTTGTACAGAGTGTTCTTATAAATGCGGAAAAATATGATGCCCTTAAACAAGACATGGTAATCCAAATAAAATTTACACTGGAAATATTAGATTTCTATATTTTTATAACCAGAATATCTTTGTAGTGAACTTCAACATATTGATCTCAAGGACACTCTAATCTTTTATTTCACTGTGGTAGATTGACCCACACCAGTTACATCATAACAAAGTACATACATACACACCCTACTCTTCTACATATAGTACTTTTCCACTGTATATATCAAATCATCCAAACAGGGTTTCATTTCACGGACGGTAAACCCACAATTATGACTTTTTAGTGTAGACCCGAGGGTTATATTTGAGCTGTTGGACAGAAGTAACTTTGTATAAAAGGCTGCCAAGATGTGGTGCAATCTAAGCAAAGGCTAGTGGGTGACGATTATATCATTGTGTTACTGGGCACACTGGGAGCTGTAATATGAATGTTTCCCTCCATTGTAACCAGGTTACAGTGAGTCAGAGACAGAGTGTTATGGCCCACTGGTATTGAGTCACATTCAGCACTATGATTTATTATGTAGTAATATTTCCTCCACAAACTACAAAGACATATTTACAAGAGCTGTATTGAAGCTCATGCCACTGTGTAAGCCTATTATAGGTTAGTTACAATGTAACAACAGTGTAATTGATCCTTCAGAAGTTTTGTGTTAACAGCTTTTGTGGATCAGTGAGTGATTTATCTGTTTGCAAAAATTAAATTTTTACTATTACTGCATTTCATTTTTATCTTCAGTAATGGCTTTATCCTGGTCAGGGTCACAGTCTATTTGGAGCCTTTCCGGGGAGCATTAGGCAAGAGGTGAGAATACACCCTGGAAGTCCGTGGGAGAATACCATTCACACACACACATTCACTCACTCATTCACAAACCTCAAACCAGAGTTGGGAGGAAACTCAGAGGGAACACACACAGACACAGAAGGAACTTGCACAAGAACTCCTTGCAGTCAGTAAAATGAGCTTGAACCCAGGAAATGATACCCACTGCCCTACCTTACCACCTGTTATTGCATTTTGAGTATTGTAATTGGCTCAAAAGCTTCGGTTGCGTCCTTTAGGTCCTGTAAAGCAGCGGCCCCCAACCTTTTTTGCGCCACGGACCGGTTTAATATCAGACAATATTTTCCCGGGCCGGCCTTTAAGGTGTAGTGGATAAATACAACAAAATAAAATGAGATATTTTTTAAAATATAATAATAAACGTGAATCCAATGTGAAATCGCAACTTTATTAGCAGCGTCCTCGTAACATCCTCTCTCCCCCTAACGCTCTCTGGTCTCTTTGGTAAGGTTTGAACGTATCACGTGACCGAGACATGTCACGTTTCGGGAGGTTGAGGCAGAAGCAATCGCAGATTTACCATTTAATAGTGCACAAACAAACAACGAAACAAAGACAACTTGGCAAAAACTCTGTGGCATAAGACAAAGACACTGACATAAACAACGTGAGTCTAAGACAACGAAAGACAAGGAGAAAGTGCAGACAAGGACTATAAATACACGAGTGCTCATTAACAGAAACGTGAATCAGGTGCATGAAGTAGCGCATGTGGTCATGTGGTGTAGTGCAGTGGCTGATGGGAAATGGAGTCCGGGTTTCCCAGATACGTGACAAGACAAGCGTCTTGACATGCGTCAAGAGTGAGTCGTAGAAGGATGTAACGGAGAGAATCTGGTCATTTTTCAGATCCAGATAATAAATAAAATGGAAATAATGAAAGTTGTTTATTCTTTCTCTGCGGCCCGGTAACAAATGACCCACGGACCGGTACCGGTCCGCGGACCGGGGGTTGGAGACCGCTGCTGTATATGATATTTAATTAGGAATGTAACCAGATAGTCATGGTGATGGAGCTACTTTCCAGCTACTGATATGGAAAGAAGCCATAAAAAAAGACTTCAGTTATTGTTATAGAAAGGTCAGATTAACATGTTAGCAAATTTCTTAATAATAACAGGTGTTTATTCACCTAGAGGAAAGAGGCTTGATGCTAACGCTCTGCACTAGTCCTAGTCCCCCGCTCCTTCCTTTTCTATGATTTCTATATTTACACTATTTGGGCTAGGTTTTCATGACAATGGTACAAGTGCAAATAAAGAATAAGAACAACATTATTTGTTATTAGGACTTTCATGACTATTGCCACTGGGGTAAATATTGTAAAGAGTGAACAAATTGTAAAATAATTAAATGAATAAATAAATAAACAAAAAGAAAGATAGATATGGGCCAGAAAGAATAGATTATTAAGAGTTGGGATTTGAGTTGGGAATCTGCAGGGTGTTTTTCCCTGCAGTGATATATGATTAAATTATATTTATAAAGGGTGCATTGCTGTCTTAGCAGAAGAAATAACCAGCTGGTTGGTATTACTTACAACAGCTTTGTTGTTTCTCCTCTTCTGCTCTTTTGTGGGAGTTCAGGCACATGTCTTAGCCCTCTGGAACATAATGTTTATATCAACTAAATCCCTGTCTCTATGGAAGCAAGACATTTGGCATGTGTAATATTTGATTCTTTTTTTGTTGTTTTTTTTGTTATTGATTCTATTATATGTGTTACCTGCATAATGGTGCTTTAACTGGATAATTTCCATTTAGCAACCACAACTGAGCTGCTTGTTCAAATTTATTATGGATAAAATATTTCACTTAGTTCTATTTACAGTAGGTAGTAGTATTGAACTTGAGTAACATTAATAGTGAACATCAAAGCAAGCCAATAAGAAAAGTCAAGAAAATAATGTCTTGCATTGCTTTTGGCAGGCAGTAACCCAAGAGAAATTTCTGACATATCATTGTTTCGCTGAATTTTGATAGTCAGACCCTTGTTATGCTCCTCCACCACCATCATCAGAGCAGGTGCTTTCATTTATGCCCATCCCAAGTACAGAGCACTTCATCTTCCCCATGACGCCACTTGCCCCTGGACATTAAAAAAATATCTGCATCTCATGTTGAATAATTTCTGGGTTGCTATGTCATTTATTCTGAGGTACTAAACATAATTTTGCACGATCTGTGGATTTCAATGAATGATTTCAGAGATCCAACCATGAACGCTTAGAATCCTCACCACATTTCACCTCAGTAGTTTATAATTCAAGTATTATAGAAATAGATAACATGTTAATAAGAATAACCTTTATTTTTCCATCTTTCTCTCTCTCTCTCTCTCTCTCTCTCTCAGTTTAACAGAGCAATGATTCACACTCGATTAAATTCCTGCTTTTATTTCAAGGCAGGCCAACTCATTTGAAGCATCAGCAAGGCGACGGCAGTGAGACAGGGTCTAGTAGAGGTCCATTCCACATGGCACAACCCGAAACTCTGTTCAAGTGCCACACCTTCCCCAAGCTCCTGCTGGTTAATGTGTTTTTATAAAGCTAACACCATCTACACCCTCCAGGATTACACTACTCAGCGAGATTTCAGGACTAGCTAACAACAATATGGCTCAGTTTCTAGCTGTGCAAACAACTACATAGTCTCTTGTCAGCATCTTATGTGAGAATTTATTCCTGAGAATTTAATGTGTGGACTTTGGAATCAGGTTGTGTCTGCTGATTCCTTACTATTTTGATCACGTAAAACAATACAAAAAAAATAAATGTGACAAAAAAGTAGGTATTTAAGGTTTTTTGTTTGTTTGTATGTATTATATTTTTTACAAAGATGAACTTTCCCCCGCTTTTGAAACACTCAGCAGAAAAGGCCAATCACTTAAGCTCAAATCCACATGTATGCTACCTCAAAGCAGCTTCGTTTAGAAAACCCTGAATATGTGGAATGTGCTTCATGCATACACCATTTTTAAAGATTTAATGTAGGTCTTGATGCAACAAAAGACAACACTACAATTAAGGGCATATATTTTGTTACTGGAATATTGCTATGTTGTAACCATATATTGTCTGAAAATGGATGCACATACAATTTTAGGCACAGTGAATGTATCCCTATGAGGGATTAAAGCCAGCATATTCCCGACATATTCATTGTTTGATTAGATATAGTACAGCATGTTGTATTCAGAGTAACAGCAGTGTCCTATTCACAGAAATAGTAACAGACAGGATTGTCATGTTGTGTAACTTTAACTAGGCATAACATTGACATAATAGCTAGTTTTTCTTTGGGTAAATTGTAACCTTCAATTACTTTGGCTGAATAGACCCAGGACTATGTATATCAACAATTGTCCTGCAAAAAGCCATTTCAAGTATTCTGGGACTTATATTGTACAGTTATAGTAAAAGTATAGAATAGATTTACTCAGTTCGACTAGAGGAGAAACAAAAAAAAATCAAACATTATCATCTTTTAATTCTTCAAGTCCCTTTTCTTACATCATAAATTTAAAGCAGTCTCAGACTGAATTAAAGAACATAGGCCATTTCCACCTTTTTGGGCCAACATGTGCATGCTCTGGGAAGGAAATCAGTGAAAATGTTCTGGGATTATACTGGTTCTCGCGAACTTTCCTGTTTAGAATGACACTGTGTAGCTCTAGCTGTAGGCTAAACACACTGCTAAGTCCTATAAGCACACAAAGGTCAGTCTTATGTAATAGGTGCAGCACTGTGGATCCCTGCGCTATGATCAGATTGACCCTTCCGATGGCCATGCTCTGACCACTTGAGCTTGTGTTTCACGCAACACAGTAGGGAACATAGCACATTACCTACTTCTGTCAGTATGTTTTATCACACTGATTGCCTTTTTACGAGTTCTTTAAAGTAGTCCTGACCTTACCAGATGCACACATGTGATTCTAAGCTCATTCGTATACACAGGCAATCACAGCCACCACATTATTTTGCTTTTTAACAGTTAAAGACACATTAAAAACCCTCTTAAACTCTCACCTTTTTCTATATCTCACACAGCCAGTCTCCACACACACATATAACTAGCACATAGCTGACACCAGGTCTATTTAGTCAGGGATTTCTGTGGAGGCTTTGATAGTTATCAGACAAGCATAGGGTTGCTGACAGCTGGAGCTTGGCTAACAAGCAGGTTGCCTCAGACCTTACAAGTACACAGGACAAATCCAGGCTTTAACCTAAAGCATCAGTGCATGCTGAAAGCAAAAGGGGTGGGTGGGGTGGGATGAAGGCACAGGAGGAGGTGAAAGGCAATTCTTTCTCTATTTCTCTTTTTCTCTATGTTAAGGCAGAAGAAAGCCATCTCTAGCTGTGAAAAGGCCAGCATTTTACAGACTGCATGCAAAAGAGTCTAAATCAGGGAGAGAGATAAAAGTAGTCAAACAGAATTCAGAGGGAGAAATGAGTTCAGCATGAGGTCATAAACAGGGCCAAGGAGTTAACATACAAGTCACAGGGTATTTCTACATGCATAGATGGCTTGATCAGAGGCACGTGCACACATCATTTTACACACTTATCTCGATGTAACATCAGTTTACACTTAAATCCTCTTGTAAATCCTCTTGTTCTCTATTCAAGTTGAAGACAGATGTCATTAGGAGCAGCATGGATTTCTGTGTGCACATACACAATGCCCCAGGTGATATGACTTGATTATCCCACATGAGCACAGTAATAGATATGGAGCAGTTTCAATGCTGAGATGTATTTGGCAGGTGCCATAAAAGGTGCTAGCATGTGCGTTGAGCCCCATCCTTCTTTCACAGTCTTCTCAAATTCATCTGCTTATTGTTTCCCATTTCCTATTCCACTGAAGGGGCCCACCATCTTCATAGCAGCATAGTTCTGCAAGAATGGAAAAAACACAACAGGTCATTCAAATTTGACCTTTAAAAAATTAACCAAATTTGAATGAACAAGGTTATGTGTATGGATTTCATTTAATCTTTTTACAATTAAACCTGTAAAGAAGGGTGTGAAGGCTGACCCTGTCCATGGACTGCCTAAGGAATAAGTAAAATCAGGGCTTTCTACCTCACTGAGCTTGTGTGTGTGTGTGTGTGTGTGTTGTGTGTGTGTGTGTGTGTGTGTGTATGTGTGTGTCTGTGTGAGCGAGAGAAATATTTGACCCAGGTGCAATATTAAATAATGGTCCCCACATTCTTGAAATACGATCAGAGAGATACAAGCTTTTCACACTCTACATTTATTCTTTGATCTATAAAATTACCACCCAGATACGATACCCAACCCGCACACACATTCACACACATTCATATACGCAGCTTACAGGAAAAGAGTAGAGAAAGACTCCCAGGAAGAGCAGGATGAAGAAGAGAATGATGAGTCCCAGAATGACCCATTTAAACTTCCTCCACACTATGAACCTCAGGGTTTTAAAAGGAGAAGAGAACCACAGGAAGGAGGTTTCAGGACGCCTGCACAGAGATAATGAAAAGCCACATATTCGTTTATCAACATGTATTCATTTACCTTCATATTTGACTCATCTGAAACTAAAGAGTAAAGAAAAACAACAAACTGTGGTCATCCATTCTAAATAATCTTGGAGGCTTATAATGTGTCTTGGGAACTAACAGAAAGGTTAAAAGAATTGACTCACTGTGGATCCTCCAGACGAGGGTTCATGTTGGGTTCTTCTCTGCCGAGACCTGCAGGCCTTTCGTCCTGTTCCTGCTCCGACACAATCTCCAGTGTCATCTCAACCTTACCCTGAAGGACAAATTTCACATATTTACTAATTTCCTGCACTGAGAAAAGAAGAATTAACAGAAAACATTTTACTTAAAACTGACTTATCATAGGTCTATGTCTAAGAGCACTTGTTGAATATAATGTAAATTTAAAAATAAATTACATTAAGAATAAGGGTCTTAGATTGTCACAGATTCCCCATTCATCTCACCGTTCCCATGGTGACAAACACCATGTGCTTATGTTTTGGTTTCTGTTTTGATCCTGTCTCTACCACCCATCCTGTTATTGGTTTGTTACCTGATTGTGTCCACCTGTTCTGTGTTTCTTCTTGATTTGTTTGTCTATATATACTCTCCTCTTTCTTTGTAGTGTTGTGAAGTTTTATTATGCTATTAGTAATTTCATTTCTGAGCCTTGTTTTCCAAGTTCTGTGTTTCATTTACTACCTGGTTTTGAGCCTTGCTGCTTTCCCTTGTTTCTGATTATGGATTATCTTTGTTTAAGTTTGCCTGCCTGTGTTTAACCCCCTGCTATTGACATGGATTGCATTCCTTGGATTTGCCAAATGAATATCACACTGAGTGTACACATATGCATCCTGTCTCTACTCACTCACCACATTACCTGGTCCTCAAAGATAAATTAAAGCAAGTCTTATCAAGGCTGTTCGGAGGTAGTTTTAACCAACTTTTAAACATTAGAGCAGTACAGCAAAAAGTAGTTCCAGTTAATTACACTTTCTTAAATGGTTTACAGTTTATATGTACAATCAGGAACAAACTGACTAAATTGGTAACTGATAAGCACAAATTCAGAATAGGTACTCAAAATAGTACCTATTCAGAAAAGACAAACAATAGAGATTTTAAAAAAATTCACAAATAATTTAGACTCAAGAATTCATGATATTTCAGATCTATTTCAGGCATGGTGGAGCAGATGGTAGAGCTGGTTCAATTCTGAGCCCAGGTGGCTATCAATGTGGCTTAGAATTCACAGAAACCCTGATCAGCATGAAAAAAATCAGTGAATGAATAAAGATAAATATTTACTGAGACCCCAACAACTGCCCTTAGACATGCATTATCAGTGAGTTTTGAGTAAACAGGTTTTTGGTTGTTCAAAGGCAAGCACGTCAGATGTCTTGTTCAGGGTAATTTGTCATACACAACAAACACTGTACATGTGCATATACTGTGTATTGCTACAAGATGTTTGTGTGTGTTAGCTGTCACTCACAGCTAAGATCTTCTCTCCTTGTCTGTCACACACACAAGGCCACCAGCCTTTGACTGTCTTTTGTTCAAACAGAGACACCAGCTTGTCCTGGGGCTGAGAGAGCAGCTCCAGACCACATTTCTCAGGAGACTTTGCTGGTTTCAGCATGTGGTTCAGATCCATTTCCAAACAACCTGAGAGAGACAAAGAGAAAGAGACGCTTTTTTTTTTTCTGTTTTTTTTTTTTTAATCATTCCCTTTTGAGAAAGGTTGTTTTTTTTGGCAGTTTTAAACTTTGCCAACCTAAAGTGGACAATTTGTCACAGTCTGCAAAGATGTAAATTTAACACTGTGGCTGTATGATATATTGTTTAAACATATACGTACATACTCCATAATTCAGTGTACAGCATTCTTTTGGGAGCCATGTTCCTAAGATCATAACTCTTATTTTCCCTTGAATGTGCTGATATGCTGGAAATAAGTTTAATAAATGCAATAATAACAGTGGTTGTGAAGATGAATGATGTATTTGTGCATGGGGTCCACTGTGTGTGGTGTAGCCTCAGGGACAAAGGCTACAAGTTACATAGGTTCAAACTGAGGCCCAGACATTTGCAACAAACTAATTACGAAATATACACACACATACACAGACACACATGCCCAGAAAGACACACTTGCACATACAGTAAGCTTAAACATAAGGATTCTATCAGCATGGTCCTATTTCACGCAGTGTTTTGCTTCTTGTTCTGCTGTCATGTCAAGGCTGAGAAATGGTGCAGTTGAACAGTTATGTGGTTTGGGGAAGGTTAACACCACTGAACTCACTGAGTTGGAGGGCTGACTGAGACTCTAAGATTTTTTGCTCTTTGTGTGTTCATACCAAGGTAATCGTCAAAGGAAAACTTGTCATTGTCCCAAATCTGAATGGTGAATTTAGGAGGAACCTTCATTTCAGCCTTATCCAAACTCCAGAAGTGCTCCTGCAGACACAGAGAGTATTTTTGCATCTACAAAATATGTATGAATAATGCTTAAAATTATCATAATTTTTTTTTCACAGTCATCAATGTGTTGATTTGCACTTAAATAATCAAAAAATTAAAATCTCAAAATGAATCTACAGTGATGTGAAAAAGTATTTCTTCAGTTTTTGTGTACATCTCATACTAAATTGTTTCAGAAATTAAAACAAAATCTAAGATAAAAAAAGGCAACCTGAGTAAACACTAAATACAGTTTCTAAATGATAATGTTATTTATTGAAGAAAAAAGATATCCAATACCAACTGGGCCTGTGTGGAAATATATTTGCCACCATGGTTATTTATTCCCCAAATCTATGAAACTGCATTCATAATGGAGTTCAGCTGGGCTAGACGCAACCAGGCCTGGTTACTAAAAGCCCTGTTAAATCAAAAGAACACTTAAATAGAACTTTTTCCAACAGCATGAAGTTGGTTTAAGGGTCTTACACAGTAACACACTATGCCAAAATTGAAAGAAATTCCAGAAATGATGAGGAAGAAGGTGATTGAAATACATCTGTCAGGAAACGGGTGTGCAGGCAGATGCAAGTGCAGTAAAAAGGCTGTTATTAAAGACGCAAGAAGACAAATACAAATTGTGATCCAAATGTAATCCACAGAGCGGGCAAGACGGGTAATCCAGAAAAACAATCAAGAAACCAAAATGAGATCAAAACACAAGGAAGTAAACACAGAAACAATGTCTCTGTAATGCACAGGCAGTGAAACACTGAGACAATACTACACAGGGAACAAAGACACACAAAGTGTTTAAATACACAGATTAATCAGAGGAGATAACAAGGAGTAACTGAGAATGATTAAGACACAACCACTCATATGACATGGGTCAATACAGGACATAAATCAAAACAAACACACGTGAAACAGTAAACACAGTCAATGTCAACCCTGAAGCATGACCAGGAACATGGCATAGTAGACGGCTTCATTGGCCTCAGGCAGGAACATGGCTTTGTAGGCCGGCTCGTCACTCTCAGGCAGGAACATGGCTTGGGAGGCCACCTCGTCTGACTCAGGCAGGAACATGGCTTGGTAGACTGCCTTGTTGGCCTCAGGCAGGAACATGTCTTTGTAGGCCGGCTCATCGCTCTCAGGCAAGAACATGGCTGGGAGGCTGCATCATTTCTCTCAGGCAGGAACATGGCTTGGTAGACCGCCTTGTTGGCCTCAGGCAAGAACATGACTTGGGAGGCTGAATCGTCTGTCTCAGGCAGGAACATGGCTTGGGAGCTCCTCAGGCTGGAGCTCTGCTGTGGAGGCCACCCTGTGGGCCTCAGGTTGGAGCTGGGCTGTGGAGGCCACCCTGTCAGCCTCTGGCTGGAGCTGGGCTGTGGTTGAGGCTGAGACGTCAACATCGGGCTGGACCTTCACAGGGGAGGCTGCCTTGTTGATCTCTGGCTGAAGCTCAGGAGGAGAGGCCGCCCACGTTGACTTCAGACAGGAGCTCTGCAGGGGAGACCACCTCTAGGGTCTCAGGCTGGAGCTCTGGAGATGAGCTTGCCAGACCTCTGGCTGGCACTCTGCAGGTGAGACCACTTCGTCAATATCAGGTTAGAGCTCTGGAGACGAGGCCACCATGTCAGCCTCAGGAAAGGCACTCTGCAGGTGAGACTGCCACGTTGGCCTCTGACTGGCACTTGGCTGTGGATGCCGTCCTGCTGGCCTCGGTCTGGAGCTGAGCTGTGGAGGCTGCCCTGTTGGCCTCTGGCTCCCTCTTGTAGTACATGGTGGGCAGGGCCCCCCAAAAATTTCTATAAATCAAAATGAAGGTCTACATTACCGTGAATCAACCTCATGAGGAACATGAACTCAGATACTCTTCCCAGACCGAAGTTGCCTGAGGAGCTACGCCCTGGACCAATGAACTGGGACAACATGAACTGCAGCTGTTGCTTATCTTCGGGTTTGGGGTTTAAGAGGCTCTCGAAATAAAACTGGCACTGAAGGAAGAATTCATTCAGAGAGCTTCCAGTGTCGTTAAAAGGAGCCGGGGTGTCCAGGAAAAGCCACTGGGAAAAATGCACTGAGTCAAACACTAACATGGTCTTCCCACAGTAACTCGCTTCTTGCCATCCTGCTACACCCATGGTGAAGGCACAGTTTTCAGTCAGGAAACGGGCATGTAGGCAGATGCAAGTGCAGTAAAAAACATTTTTATTAAAGAGGAAAGCAGACAAATCCAAATCGTGATCCAAAACATAATCCACAAAACAGGCAAGGGGCAGGTGATGTACAAACAAAGACAACACGGGTAATACAGAAACACAAATCAAGAAACCAAAAACGAGATCAAAACACAAGGAAGCAAAGACGGAAACAATGGCTCTGTAATGGACAGGTGGTAACAAGGAGCAACTGAAAATGATTTGGAAACAACCACTCATATGACATAGTTTGAGACAGGATATAAACCAAAACAAACACATGTGAAACAGTAAACATAGTCAATATCAACCTGGAACTGCGTGCTGTCGCACGGCCGGTAGCTTAAGTGCATGGAGCGCTCCTAGACTCTGTGCGTGGTGGGAAATACCTGACAAAATCCATCTGGGAAAGTTTACAAAGCTATTTCAAATGCTCTGAGATTCCAAAGAACAAAAATGAGAGCCATTATCTCCAAATGGAAAAAACTACACACAGTAGTGAACCATCCCAGAAGTGGTCGATCTTCCAAAATTCCTCCAAAAGCACAGTAACGACACATCCAGGAAGTCACAAAAGAGCCAAGGACAACATCAAGGGAACTACAGACCTCTCTTGCATAAATAAAGGTCACTCTTCATGACTCCACTATCAGAAATACACTGGGCAAAAACAGCATCCATGGAAAAATGGTGAGGTAAAAACCACTGCTAACCCAGAAGAACATTAAGGCTCGTCTGAATTTTGCCAAAACCTCAAACCTTTTGGGAGAATGTTCTGTCGATTGATGAGTCAAAAGTGGAACTGTTTGGAAGACAGAGGTCCAATTATATCTGACATAAACCAAACACAGTATCCAACAAAAAGGACCTATCAGACCTATGGTCAAGCATGGTGGGGGAAGTGTGATGGTGTGGGGATGCTTTGCTGCTTCAGGGCCTGGGCAACTTGCAATAATTGAGGAAAACATGATTTCTGCTCTCTAACAGAAAATCCTAAAGGAGAATGTCTGGTCTTCAGTCCGTAAGTTGAAACAAAAAGCGCAACTGGATCATCCAGCAAGACAATGATCCAAAGCATAGGAGTAAGAGCTAGTTCTAGAAGTAAGTGAAAGACTGATCTCCAGTTATCAGAAGCATTTGGTTCCAGTTATTGCTGCTAAAGGTGGAACATATTACACCTACATATTGCACAACCAGATTTTAAGTTTAAGAGGCAATTACTTTTTACATTGGTGATAGGTGTTGGATAACTTTTTTGGTAATAAATAAATAAATTATAAATTAAAACTGTTTTGTGTGTTTACTCAGGTTGCCTATGTTTCATGTTGTATTTCGTTTGAAGAGCTAAAAAACTATTTAGTGTGGGATATATACAAAAACAGAAGAAATCAGGATAGGACAAATACTTTTTCACAGCACTGTACACGAGTCACTCAATAATCAGATTTCTTTTAGTAGCAACACTGCAAGTAGAAAAAGCTATCCGTTAAATTAAATCTTCTGTGAAAGTAGGGAAATGGTTATTTGAAAATAAATATTGTATGTTATTGGATAAGCAATGGTACATTAATTTAAACATAATTTTCATTTTCATTTCATTAAAACAATTTAAGAAAACAAGGCAAAACCAACAGAAAATGAACCACTAAGTCTCCAGACCTGATCTGAAACACCCACAAAAGATTTTGAAGGTAGTTATAAAGACAAAGGGTGGGCAAAGTTATTAGAGATAATTAATATCACATTCAGCAAAAGAGAAGCACTTTTGATCTTATATAACTTTGATGATTTCGCTATTTTATTAATATGAACTCTTGATCATTTTGTCACGTGATAAAAAAGGCACACCTGTGAAACCAAACGCAAGTCCTGATCTATTAAAATGCAAGCTTAATCACCTACTGCACACAGTTTAGGACAGAATGCATCTTTTACATGAGCAAAATGACACATTTGCCTTAATAAATATAAGCCAACAATTTTGAGACACGATTCTATCAAAATATAGTTAACGTTCAGAGAACCTTTCAAAAGGTATTCTTATATATATATTTCACTATTTTTGCACTATTGTTTTTTTCAGGTTTTCATTACACCTCATACATTTTACTTGACATGCAATAATGCATATGTAGTGGAAGATTTAGTTCACTCTTCTGGGCACTTGCTTTAAAACCATCAGCTATCAACACTGAGCATATGCAAATGCATCATTTACATATATGTTCCTCCCCCTATATTGCAAGTCATGTCATTCACACAATGTGTCTTTGAAAATCATACACAACTATGCATACAAATCAGTGCTCTTTATTTCAAATCTTAGAAAATCTACTAAATTACTAAATGTTTTATGGAATAAATTTAATTAATTTGTCCTCTTTATTTTGGCCTAAGATATACAGTAAAACTATATAACCTCCACAATGTTATGTATTCCTTGTCAGCTAGTTTCTCAGCTCTTGAAACACTTTATGGGTAAATATTTATTTGGGAGATTTTATGGAATTTTTTAGACCTTGTACATAATGCTGTTTTCTTCAAATTCTCTCATTGGTAGTGTGAGTGAAAAGACCAATGAGAGGCAGATGAAAACAGATACACCTTGAGAGTGAATGAGAAAGACCAAGTGAGAAAATGATAGAGAGAACGTGAGAGAAAGAGAATTAGACAGTGAGTGAGAGTCAAAACTAGAGTGGGAGCAGGAGAGAGAATAGCATGACAAGCTTGCTCGGAGAGAGTGTCAGTACAACCCCACTTATACACCCAGCTGCCAGACAGGATGCCATCAGCGTGAGAGCACAGACGGTGTACAGTAACAGTTGTTGATGTGAGCAGCAGCACTGTAGGGATAATGAAGTCACGCCCTGCACCCGTAAACAAGCCCTGTCTGTCCACTTGACAACCATGCAACGGCCAATCAAAACAAACTCTCACACCTAATCTATCACTCTCCTTTTAATGCACACAAATGACTTTTGTAATGTATTGCTTCAATTGGAGCATACTCCACAAAATTCTGAGCCAAAAGTGGATCTATCTACTAACAGCTGACATAATTACCCACTCTGGGTGTAATGGGTCCAACCGCTATCTTAAATCTTACCATAACTGGTCTCTTGCTTGCCAAAACCTCACTCTAAGTGCCCTGTCAGTCACAGCTGTTTTCCCTGAACCAGGTTTGGCTGAGATGAGGGGCAGACATGCCTTGACGAGATTTCTTGTACCTTGTTACAGTATGAAGGGAGCAGCCAGACAATTTTTGGAGTCTGAGACCATTTGTTCTTTTGTATTTGTCTGCGCCGAGGATTTCCATCACGTAAAGGCTTTCTGTGGCAGCTTTAAAGATCACTTAGGGCTTGTGGATTTGCCCAGAGAGCCTTACTGAAGCCGAATGACTTGATCAGGCCTGGATATTAGCTTTCAGTCCTACATTCAATCAGCCAGCTGACACCAATTGGGGCTGCTGTTTATTTTAAATTATTTTTATATAAAATAGTTTATATAAAATTATTTTTGCCTTGATCATGTTGGCCAATTGACAATGACAATCTTGTATCAAAAGTATTGCAAGAAATAATAATGGGTTGATTTGGGCTTGCATTGTGGTTGGACTACAGTATATTTTCACCTCTAAACAGGCAGGGGTGTCTTTGAATCTCACCTTTTTGTCAACAGTACAGAGTTGTTCAGCAGGTAAGTAATGGAAGGGAAAAATTAACCTCCAGTTAAAGTTACCCTCGCCACCTAGCGAGCGATAATGCACGTCCGTCTTCTGCTTGTTCCCCTCATGTCCATGCATCCATCTGCAAGCGATAAACAATATCCGCAGTTACACCACATGAATTGAAAAAGACAATGTCATTAGGTTTGACAGATATCTCTTGTTGCCCTGCAACTATGTTTGTTTCCGCAGAACACTCTCTTTAGCATCTCACTGCTACTATTAGTCACATTGGCAACAAACAAACAGGAAAATGTGTGACATAGCATACAATACCAAGCAAAATCACACATCTCTACAGACTTAACAACCTCATTAGAACATCAGGATGGACGTACCCTTTCACATAAATGTCACTCATCCTCTCGCCTGTAACACTGACATCATCGAGTATCACATCACTCGTGTTCCATATGATGCAGCGTAGAAAGAACCTGTACAAGTGAAAGTGCAAAAAATGGAAATGGACAAAAATAGATTTTGTACTGTAAAATTTTTATGTTTGGTTCTTTAATCCTACTTCTTCGCTTTGCGTGGAGTGATGTTGAAAGGTGGTCCTGGGGGGCCCATGGATTTAGGGAAAAGATCCACCCACAGCTGTAACCGTCCCTGAATACAAGTATAAAAATGCCAGTCAGATGATAATATACAAATGCAAACATTCCAATATGAGAGGTACATATAAAACTTTTTACTGTATTATAGTATACAGTCCAGGAACTTGGAATTGGGAGGCTCTATCTGACAAATTCTATTGTTTAAATATATTTAGCCATAGAGTTTTGATCCACAGTAAGGTCAAATCAGTTATAACTTACAATACATGATCAGATATAACTTAAAATATAATAATATACAGTAGCATAACTTAAAATACATATTAGTATTTTGGATACTTTTAAGCAAACTTACAGTAGATGTAAAAGATCTCACATTTACTTAGTCATTTTTGCCAAAAATAGACTCTTATACTTCCACATGGACCCTTATAATTCCAAGATTTTGTACTGTTCCACTCAGATTACTACTGCATTTGCAGTTCTTTGAATGTTTTACAAAGAAAACAATATGAGTGTTACCTGTTCTATGTCGGGCTGCAGGGGGCTGTATAGAGGCCTGGTCTCCACGTGTTCAGGCACAAGTCCTTGTCTCCTCAGCACCAGCAGAGCCAGCCGCTCCTCCAGTGGCCCAAGGTGAGGGTTTGCAGGCTTTGCCTCATCTACTGAAGAAATGGGGTGACAGACAGATCCATCATCATTGCATCAATATTATGGTGTACATGTGTAACAAATGCATGCATGTAAGTGATTTCCAGAATGTTCACTATGTGTATTTGTTCAGCATACCAGGAAATAGCTTTGGCCAAATGTCTTTTTATTTTTATTTTTTTGTTTTAACCTAATACTGTAAACGTGATGTGCAGTAAGTGAAATATTCACCGCAATATTGTTCTTGTGTAAAAAAATATCAGGACTTGACCCTCACATTTGAGCTGAAGTGGGCAATTGAAACACGTCTTTATAAAATCATCAATGAGACGTTGTGAAAAGGGGGAAAAAGTAGGACTATAAAGTAAATTCATGAAGCATTCCATTTCTATGGTCTGAAGAGTTTATCCTTCTCAGTTCTCTGGATGACCCAATGATTTCTGTGTTGATCTAAGAGAAGATTTTTCCTCTTCAAAGACAGAAAGAGTAAGAGAGAGAGAGGGGGAAAAAAGCATTCTACTCCGCTGAGTTTATGGCCTCATACCTTGTGTCACATCCCTGAGGGAAACATGGTCAGGGTGTGGAGAGGAGAGAAACACGAGAGGATTGGAAGAACACAGTCGACCATGAAGAAGCTGGAAGCTCAAAAAAGCCACCTAACAATCTCTTTAGCCTGGGTCGTTATGGTTACGTGGCGGGAAACTAAGCAAGGTAGTATTCCTTGGTGGTGAGATGGAAGCTGAAGGATGGAGAGAGCTGGAGAAGCCCACCGCAGTGTTGATCTTGGCTGGGTTGGATTAGTGCACTAGCGCACTGTAAATCTAGAGCTGACCTTGGAAAGATGGCTGCTGGAGCCCCTAGACTCCCTCACTGTGTGCCTCACCTCAGTAGTAAAGGAAAGGGTTGACTTTATTTGTTGGTTAACTTGTTTGGAGTTTTGGACAGAGGAAATGAGAAAGGGCGCGACATACTGTAGAAGGGGATAGTAGGGAAATAATTGCAAACTTCTCTCAAGGGTGCATGTAGGATCACTATCGGAGGTATGATATATACTGAAAAATATCCACTGATGTTGTACATTTACACAGGGTTTGCATATCTGTTAATAACACCAAATTAGGAAAATGTCTACCCACGATCAGATATGATGCCTGGAACAGGCATGACGTATGGTAAATGTTGATGGTCTGCACTTATATAGCACTTTTTTAACCTTAGTGGTTCTACAAAGCTTTACAATGTTTCTCATTCACCCATTCACATACACACACACACACACACACACACACTTACACACCAGTGGTGGCAGAGCTGCCATGCAAGGTGTTTGCTTGCCATTGGCAGCAACTTGGGTTTCTGTTGTCTTGCCACTTTAGCATGTGAAGTCATGTGGGCCAGTAATCGAACCGCCAACACTGCGATTAGTGGATAACTCGCTCTACCACCTGAGCCACAGCTGCCCACATGCATGCATTCTCTTTTGTCAGTGTTTTCATACAACCGCAGCTAAACACACTTTTCTTTATCGATGGAAGATATGATTGAATTGGACCATTGCTTTGATTAGCTCTTACTTATGACTAATGCACTCAGCAGCACCAAAAAAAACCCAAAACACTTCCACTTTCATTTCGTATTCTCCTGTCTATGCCCACGATAAATAACATCTACTTTATACACACATACACTGTAGAGGCACATTGTAGTACAAGCTGAATACATTATAACAAATTATAAATTCAGATTGGTAAAGTCCACATAACTATAAATATATGACTGACCAAGGTCTCCAGTAGTGTACTCATGGCCTCTAAAAATGACTCTATCATGCTTGTAGACAGGTAGTTTGTAGTTTCTCCTCTGACAGAGACGTTGGAGAAGCTGGGTGGGTTTCATCTGATCTCTCCACTGGTTCACTCCAGTCCTGTGTGAATGTCAGAGATTACACTGGGTACATTACACTGACCAGATGTTACATTCATAGATATCCATTTACCAAAAGGTACACAAATACAACATTCTTGGACTGGCAAAGATTTAAATGGTTTTATTAACACTGCAAATTATGAGCACTATTACACTAGCAGAAATAAGACAGGTTAATGTTAAAGAGTAAAAATAATACTTGTTTTTTGTTCAGATGTATGTGGGATGGTGGGGACCAAATGTCTCAACAAGAATAGGAATATCTGATAGTTTTGACCTTGTGGGGACATTTTGCTGGTCCCCGCAAGGAAACAAAAAATGTCACTTTTATTAAATAACTAAAAGAGCCAAAAAGGTTTACTGTCAAGTAGAGTTAAGATACCAGATAAAAAAGTATTACTAACATAATGCTAGTTCATGTATTATTGATGTCCTGTTCATCAACAGAAAATAAACTGACTCATTGCATTAGAGTGTGTGTGTGTGTGTGTGTGTGTGTGTGTGTGTGTGTGTGTGTGTGTTACACACAGTAGGACTGGGGAAGGCCACAGCGGGCACTGTAACGTGACAGGAAGCGGTTCTCCAGGTCAATGACGGTCTCGCCAATCTTTTCATCTTTAGACAGCATGTCATAATCATACAGCATGATCCTTAGATCTTTCTCCAGGGGCAGGGAGCATGTCAGTTCATACATCCTGAGAGAAAAAAAAGGAAAATGTCAAATGGTGTTAATCGTACACCATGACTCCAGACTCTCTGACTCTTTGACTCATGACACACTGTGCTGTCTGACTCACCGTTCTTCATAAAAATGAGGGCTTAATAAATTCTCCATTCATGCTCTAATCAGATTATATTGAATTTAAGAACGTCACCACATCATGCCGCTATCTGGTTTGCATCAATATGCGCTTTAACTTATCAAAGTGTCATGATTCAAGTTTTACAGAAATAATGGTTACCATTGCTAAGAGTATAGCGACCCCTGCTGGTGCATGTATATTTTCCCATCTGATATACCACATCCACACAGTCAAATAATTTGCCTGTGAGGAGAGAGTGAAGAGAGAGAGAGAGAGAGAGAGAGAGAGAGAGAGAGAGACTTACTTTCCAAAAACTGGTTCCAAGGTGCAGGGTATGTAGTGGTCATGATCATTTACTGATTTCTTCCCTAATATGATCTTGATGTATGGGTCACACTGTGTGAAGAGAGTGAGAGAGAGTGATAAAAGAGATCCATTAAAGTGTATGCAGTAACTGACACACACACACACACACACACACACACACACCATCATATTTATCAATGTCCAGCACATACAGCAGCAAAACCTCTCTTGACTCAAACCAACCCCTCTCTCACTAGTAGTGTGGAAAAATCATCCAACCGCAATGATAATTGTAGAGGAGGCTAGTGCGTGTGTGAAATGTTCCATATCATAACTCTTGACCTGAAGAGGTAATGACAAAAAATCATCATCAGAGTGTGTTCATAATTAATGACTCACAGGAGAGACCATCTGTGACCAGGTCAGTGGAGACAGTACACTGTTCATGCCTATAGCTGGTAAGTGCTGACTTTATAAATTCATACAGTAACATCTCTAGTCCTTTTAGGATTTTATTCCACATGAAAATCCTTATAAACTGTAAAACTTTGCTGTAAAATACTCTCATGCTCTCATGGATATCAAACAATTGCAAACAAAACATAGGTTTATAGATAAAAAAAATAAAATAAAAATGAAAGATTTTTGTTAAATATAGGTGTGCAACAATTTAGTCAATACTTTGTGCTACCTCCCTTTACCAAGATAACAGCTCTGAGTCTTTCTCCTATAATGCCTGATGAGGTTGGAGAATACAAGGCAAGGGATCTGAGACCATTCCTCCATACAGAATCTCTCCAGATCCTTCAGATTTCAAGTTCCATGCTGGTGGACTCTCCTCTTCAGTTCACCCCACAGGTTTTCTATGGGTTTCAAGTAAGGCAGGACCTTGATTTTGTGGTCAGTAAACCATTTTTGTGTTGATTTTGATGTATGTTATTGGATCCACCAAAACCACCTCTGGTGAATATCAGTCAATTTGCCCTGGACTTTATTTTAAGTGCCTTCATAACACATTCATAAGCATTGCATACAACTTTCAGGAAACAATGCTGGAGGATTTATGAAAGCCTATATTAACATATGACGTTTTGATTAAATATTTTATGTATGTGTTCACCTGACACCTTACCTTTTGAGAATTGTATCTGAATACTTCATTTCACTTATTTAAGAAGGACAGACATCAGAATATATGAAATTTAATTAAATTACCAAAAAAAAGAACTTTTCTACGATATTTTAATTTTTAAAGATGCACCTGTATTCCATCTACAATGTCCCTCATTTACAAAACCCATATATCAGCTAACTGAATTGGAGTAAAAATAAACTAAATACAACACAAAGCGTAAAAATTACAGTAACAGTCTTGAACACCCACCTTGCCATTGGTGTCTTTGGGCTGCAGGCCATAAGCCTGAATAATATACACCCGAATTAAACACTCCTCTATGCCGTTAGGAGGAAGGAGACAGAACTGGCGGGGGGGTGAAGGGGCAGATGGGTCCTCTGGTAAATGGTAGATCTTAAACATGCCCTGTATAACAAGACAAGAGAAGTCAGACCAAAGCAATTTCTATATATGAAACCACAATTATTACACATATGATTTGCAATGTAGCAATCACTTTCCAGATTGAATTTGTGGCCAATTGAAAAAAAAAGCTCAGTCAATATATGAGGTCTGTTAGGCAGCCTGAACATCCCTCACATCACACATCTGGCTCTGCATGAAAAGTTTTTCTTTTTTTTACCCTAAATCCAGGCAAGTATACACGCAAAACCAATTCTAGCATTTGAGTGAGACAAGCTTCAATGTCATATATGGGATTTTAGAGATTTCACCTTGAACTCTCCAACAATGGATGGGTCATTACTCTCACTCTCCTGAGTGCGTCCACGGAAAAGCTTGAATGTCTGACAGAAATCTGTGAGCTGCTCAAAGCCGTCAACTTTTTCCAGTTCAGTGTTGTACACCTTCAGAGGAAATGATATTGAGTGAGTGACAAAGAAAGAGTGAGATGCCTAGTAGAGAGAGGAATTTTGATTTGTGTTGAAGGTCTTGAAGTGGTTTGAACTGTAAAAAAAATAAGAAAACATCTTCATGATTTTACCACAAGTCCAGTTGGCTTGACTTAATAATCTGAGGTATTCAAAATTACCTAGATGAATGCAAAGTTTCACAAACATAAAGAGAGTGGTTATAAACTGAGATATCAGTCATGGAAAGCGTTGTAAATACAGTTACATAATGGTTATGCTTCAAAGGATGAATATACCACACGTTATTGTATCTATTGCCAAGATGTCTTTTAAGTCATGGACCTTAATTGTGGGTCTAAAGTTTCAACTGCATAAAACAACCTTAAATGTGGTTATAGTAATAAGTGTAAAGGTATTAAGGAATTTTCTTACAAGGAAATTTAAAAATAGTATAAATGACTGATGCGCTGAAGGGAAAATACGCACTGCTGTATTACTGTATCTATGCACCACATAATGCAGCTACCTAAAAAGGCATTGAAAAGACCACCCTGGAGACAGTTTATTGATGAGAGCAAGAGTGAATATCCATAAATAGTCTTTGTTGTTCCACATGATTCATTCTGTGTTCTGGCCTCATCTCCACAACCAATGTGTGATTGCACGCATCACACAAAATCTCTCTCCTTCTCCGTCTTGCTCTCTATCCCAGAGGCACCATTAGTTCAAAATAACAGCTGATCACAGCAGTTCTGAGTGAGAGTCAGTGTCAGTGTGACTCCTCCCTGCTTAGAAGCAAAGCTCAGCCTTGCTTTTTTTTTTTTTTTGCCAAACTTTCCACACACGAGAAAGGTAAGCCCTGAGAAACAAAGGATGGCTGGAAGGCTGTCAGAGTATGCTCCTGGGACTGGAAACGATGGAAAGCTTGGCTAGGAGAGAGATTGTGGCGTTGGGGAGAAAGTAGTATGGATCAAGTGGGAATGAATTGATGATGTCAGTAGCTGAGCCCCTGTCTGCTCTCAGTTATCCCCCTGCGGCATCCCTGACATGAATTTATCGGAAAAGTTGTCAGCCGAGGGCTGCTTTCTAAACAGACGGGCTCGTGGGAAGTGGGCTGGAGTGGACTAGAGGGAAGTGTATACTTGAAAGACAGCACGTGCTGTCCCTAATGGCTCAGCAGACTTTTGTAGTCATGCTGCAAAGGTTATGTTCATGCACTATCAGACAATGTTCCCTTTGCAATTTTTGTGTTTGGTTTTGCTTGGCATTGCATGGAAATTATGTGATATCAGCTGAATCATCTATTATAGTTATTTAATACTATAAGTATTTTAATGATGATGTATACTTTGCCTCTACACTGAAATTAATCTATTGCTCCAGAGCAGTGCCACGTGTTCTCCTCATGGTCATGAAGTTGTAAGTTAAAATCCCAACACCTGTGGTCCAAAATGCACTCAAATGACATATGCACAAAATAAAACACCTTATACTATACACTATGTACTTTTGTATGGAGTGCACTATTTGCACTAATCAGAAAACATTTGAAATACATAATCCAGATATCACAAACATTTCATTGAATTTACCAATGTGAACATGATAGTCACACTAGGAGAACATGAAGCATGCCATCTAATATGTAGTGCAAATTCTAGGTTGAAGGAATGACCTTCCATCCCCTGCCAGTCATTATGAGTGATGCTACACACATCTGTCTGTTCGATCATGTATTTCTGGAGATCTGTGACATTACATGGCTTGTTGCAAGAGATTCAGAACAACCACATATTAGCCTTCACCATCCAAATTTGATAGCTGTCATGCCATAGAGGAGACTCAGTTAGTGAGTGGAAATTGGTAAAGAATAAAATCTGAAAGTACTACCACCTACTATTAGTTAGCAATAATTGTGTTGCTGTGCATGTTAGCCGGGGGGTGCTTTACTTGTAGAGTGTCGGGGTATTTGTGCATGTTTTGGGGGGTGGGGGTAGGGGTGGCGGTGGGGCGGCTGGGGGTTGCTTTACCTGTAGAGTGTCGAGACCTTTCTCCAGATAGCTCCCACATTTTTTCCTCTCTCCTGTCGAGGCATAGAACTTACTCCACCAATCCATAACCTCATCCTCCTAGAACAGGAAAAGGACAACAAAATAAAAAGATGTACTAAAAGTAATAGCATTTTAGTGGATAATTTACTAAACATATTCAATCGTAACTGTCTCTGCAATAACTTACCCAGTGGATCATCTAGGTCCAGTAAGTAAAATTCAAGTTAAGTTAAAACAGTATGGCAAAAAAAAAAGAGTGATTAAAATACTGTTTTATACAACTAGATTGTTCATGCACATGCAAGAGTGACTATGGCAACGTCCACAAAAGGCCTAAGGGGCGGAGGAGTGATGAATGGAAAGAACTTTTTTCCAAACTTTCCGTTCTTTCCACAGTAAACTAAACCAAATGACAAATCCCTCACAGGTGATGAGGCTAGACTTTTAGGATGTAATCTCAAATCTTTCAGTAACAAGATCTTGGCCTGTACAATCTGCGGTAGGAATTAACTGACTGATTTGTGCCAGTGTAAAATGTGTTCATTCCCACTGATAAAAGTGGTCACCTCTCGGCGTCATTTGTGTGACGTGAGGGATGTGGAAAGTGTCTGGTGGGAAAATTTCAAAAGGTGGCAAGTAATAGGCATGTTTTGTTCTGGCTAGCAACACATTTCCCACCAAACGAAGGATAAAGCAGTGCTTTATGCATGAGACTACGCCCTCTGCCAGTGTCGCTGCCACTAAACAAGTAACAAAAAATATATTTCAACTTCAAAGTGAGCCTGGGGAGCCATCGTCCAGAGGCTATAGTTAACTCAACGCATTATCCAATTGATGTTGACCTTCAACAGAGACAGTGTTAAAGTGTATGCACTGTGTGTGTGTGTGTGTGTGTGTGTATGTGTGTGTGCACAAAAGACTGACGAGCCAGTAGTACAGGATATATGTTTGTCTGTGTATGCATATGTCCATTTTAGAGACAGATTCAGTGTTTGTGAGACCTCAGCTCTTGTCCAGCTCTCACACTCTCTGTCCACCCCCACACACACTCTCTCTGTCTGTTTCAGAAGCATGACTTTGGCATGTACTGCAAAGGGACGCTGAATCCAGCATTCTTTTCCCTGTTATTTTTCAACTGTGTCAAGGGAGGAAAAAGCAGTAGTGGGAGAGGAATGATAGAATTTGCTTCTTTTTTCTTGCAGTGCGGTTGTGGCACATGTCAGCACAGCATGTGTCATGGTGGCCAGGCACAACGTGTTTAAGTGGTGCCAGCAAGTGTGTGTTTGTCTGTGCATGTGTGGCCGGGTGTGTGAACTGAGGCCTAGCATGTTGGATTGTAAAGACACTCTGTTTTAAGTGTGTGTGTGTGTGTGTGTGTGTGTGTGTGTGTGTGTGTGTGTGTGTGTAGGCATGTATGTGTCTGTACAAGTCTAGCATATGTCTACATGTTTATTTTAGGTGACTGAAAGGCAATGACTCATGTCAAGGATAATAAATTGTTGATGCCAGTGATAGTAGATTTCACAAATGGAGCACACTGGACATCTGTGCGTGTGTGCATGCATGCACATGTGTATTGGGTGAAGGGGGACCTTATGGGAACATTTGTCTGGTCCCCATTGTAGTGAGGATGTTGAGAGAGAGGAGAGAGATATGGGAAAACAAAGGTTATTCATTAACATGTGATCTATTTCTATAATACTTGGAGTATAAAACTATTTCGGTGAAACGTGATGAGGATTCTAAGCGGTCACAGCTGGATCCATGAAATCATTCAATGAATTCCATACATCCTTATTACATTTATTATGTTTATGTTTAGCACCCCATGATAAATGACATAGTAACCCAGAAACACGAGATGCAGGTAGTTTTAATTTTGTGCTAAGCAGGCTTTTTTCACTGCCCCCAAATGCTACTGTGGTACCACTGCTGCAGCAAGTGAGAACCATGTGGCTAGTTTCGGGGCAGAAATGTGGAGCCGCTCTTCACAATCAGGGGGGGAAACAATGCAAATAAAGGGAAGAAAAAGAAAAAACAAACACAAAAGTGATCACATGGATGTCAGAGAGACCCAGATGAAGCTTCAGCAATCACTGGCGAAAAGCCACTACTCAAAAAAAGAGAGCACAGAAATGGGGGCTTTTCGGGTGAGATGTTTTTGGGGATTCCCCTGTCAAGCAACACATCTTCATAGAGGCAACACGAATAAGGCGGGTGAATAAGATTGGCTGTGTGGTGCACAATTGCCATCAGAGCCAGTTTGGCTATAGAACAGGCTCTCTAGGCTCTGAATAGAGGCTTTCATAGTGTGTGTATTTGTGTGTGTATGAGCCTCTTTCTTTACATTAACCTACATTTACCAGTGGAATAATAGTGGGTACAGGCAGTCAAGGTTCCATCAGTGATGGTGTGTGTGTGTGTGTGTGTGTGTGTGTGTATCTTTAAGTACTTTTATGATTTTATGGGTGTAGATGTGTATAATGAGGGGCCATGTGTCTGGGGCTTAATGCTTTTATTATGAATGTTATTGCACCACAGAGGACAAGACGGGTGTGTATGTGTGTGCACTTAATAAGACCTATCAATGAGCCCTTCCGTTGAGGGCTTCACTGTAGTTATGGCTAAATGCCATAATAATTTGCTCCAGCATGCCAGAACTTGTAGAGGTATAATACTAGACAGGACAGCAGAGCCAGGCTTTGTGTGCCAGCTGCACATTGCCAAGGTCGCTTCATAAGTGGGCACACTGCCTAATGTTGATACAAGGTGGTCGAAAGAGTCAGAGTGAAAACAGGGCACTCTGTCGATCTTCCAAAGAATTAATTCATGTAAAACTTGTAAAAAGTACCTGGTACTATTCTCCATTCCAGAGTTAAAGGTTATAGCTACTTAAAAAGAAGAAGAAGAAGCTGCAGGTAGCTTAGCAGTAAATGGATTTAAGTTAAATCCACAGATTTGAAAGTGTAGAATGTTTTGAATACACTGTGCTGGAATTCCAGATGTTTGGCCTGAAAGGTCAGACGTTTTGACTTTTTAAAAAAATATATAAAAAATAAAAATAAAAAACTATTTCCAAAATGGCCTCGGGAATTTGCAACAGTGGTGGGTGAAAAATTAGTTCGAGCTCTGGTGCAGGTTGAATTCCAGACATGAAACTTTATCTCGCAGCCTCTTTTAAATTCAACCTGCTACCTTTTATGTAAGTGCATAGAAGACAGTACAGGGATTTATAAACGTTTATATTTTCATGACCAACATGAGCCAACTGGATGGCAAGTATAAAATTAAAAAAAATAAAAAAGTGAAGAAATGGATAAAACATTTAACACTCTACCCCAAGTTATAACTCAACACTAGAAGCACTTTTCATCAAAATCAAGGGGACCCTTTAAATAACCTTTAGTATATTTGGACACACTAAAGAAAATTTAGCAATGAACCAACATTCTGTTTTATGAGTGACCACAATTTTGGCTCCCCCCCTCCCCAAAACTTCTGAAGTTGTTTTGGATGTCAACTATAAAAGACGAAAAATGGAAAAATCATTGAAATGCTTTTTGCACTTTGGAATGTCTGGAGGCTTGGCATGTAACGGGTCAGCAGTGTTCCATGTTTCGCAATGACTGCATCTTGGTGAAACAGGCCTCTGTTTGACAGTCATCATAAAAAGTAACAAGTGATTGTGATGTCTGTTGACATTGGAAATAAGGAAGTTCAATTAGCCAGTCAGATATAAAGAATAGGCTTATTTTGTGAATGTTACCACACTGCTTAATCAGTTAAGGTCAGTATTTTTGTCAAAGTTCAGTATTCCACAAATATGGAAGATATGTGTAGTAGTGTCACACATACTGAATGAAAAGGAATGCATGGATTATTTCTTTACAAGAAATCAAAATGTAAATGCTTACTTTGTCAGATATATGAATAGCTAATTGTCAGGGTATACACATGGGACACTATGAATCACTAAAAGGGTAATAGTTTATGGACTTTGCATATAGCCTGGGTATCAATTTAAACAGCTTTCCTCATTACTATACAGTATGCACGAATGAGAATGGCTTTGTATTACTGTAAGTGACCTTCTAGAAGAAACCGTTTTGTTGTATACTGCACAGTCTGTATACTGCACAGTGAACGTTTACTGTTCAACTCACACACGACTGAGATATTCCCAATTTATCTGAGCAGCATAATTGCTTTTACCACGTAGCAGAGTAATCAAAATGATGGTAATATTGCATTGCTTCTATCAGGAGGTGAGCTGACTGCATCCATGATCAAATTAGTAAGCATTTTAAAACCTTCACATTCAGAATAGATTTTTTTAGTATTTTATCATTAAATCATAAACTCAGTAGCTGGATTGCTGGTGTCATTCTTTTTTCTTTAACTATTTGTAATAGTGACAAAGGAGCACTCCAGACTACCACAAAATTACTGTAAATTTTGGAGCTTTAAACTTCTTTGGGAAAGGCTTAGACTAAAAAAAATAGAAGTCTTAAAATTAGGATAGTCTATCAAACCAAGAGTTACTCCTAAATCAAGCAACGAGCACCTACTTTCAGTCTTAAGCGGTTTTGTCACAAGAATGTGGCACAAGAAGTATAGATAGAAGTATAAGAAGTATAGATAATTGTTATTTATCAAGAGACTCAAGCCTCACATTCTATCCTAAACTGGGGTTTTACATTTTTTAATGTGAGGTTTGTACATAGATTAACACAATGCTAAGGCACAGCACAATTGCTGTATCATGAGCTGCTAGGTCCACCGCCCTTAAGACAACCATGCATAGCAAGAGTGGCGTCCTTGAGCTCATGTAAAGTCTACATGCAAATTTCATTAGTGGAAAAGTCACTGAAAAGCACTGCCCCTTCATCTGCTCCTGGCTTTGGCTTTGGGGGATATACATTGGGAATCTTTTAACAGCTCTATTTACTTTGGCTTTACCAAGAGAGAAAATTCAGGTTTTTGATCATCTGGTTTGAATATTTTCTAATAAAATAAATATCTTTGCAGAAATAGAAACCTCCAAATCTTGGCTTGGAGCATCAGTGAGTGCTACATTTGGTGTGTGATATAAACATGCAGTTATATTGAAGGGGCCTGCGTAGTGTAGGATTGCCTGACTCACGAACAGTTATGAAGACTAACCAAACCTCTAATGTTATGGAGACTGGGTCATATAACACCAATGAGTTTTACCATGCCATCAAACCACCTTTCACTCACACATAGTCACAATTAGTGACACACACACAGATACATTGACTCATGCGCACTTAACCCATAAGGCTTGTAGACAAAATAGAGAGAAACGGAACCCAGTATTGAAATCTAGTTGGCTTCCTCTGCCTCAAAATGAACAAATGTCTACCACCTTGTTTTATTAACAAAACGTAATAAAAAATTTTCACCGATTTAAATACTAGGGGTATAATGCAATGCCACTATCTGTGGTCAGATTTAAACCAGTCTACCTACTGGCATGCCATAAGGAGAACATGCATGGAAATCCCCCCAGACAGCGACGTGAGCTCAGGATCAAACAAAAAATGGATCCTGGAGCTGTGAGGTGGCAGTGCTGTCTACTGCACCATCATGGCACCCCCTAAATATATATATATATATATATAAGTAAGTATTTAATACGTGTTATATTTATGTATATATATATATGTATAACAAACTCTAAGGACAAACTCTAAGGATCACAGCTGGAGAATTGCAGAAGTTCGTTGCATCTTGGGGTCAGAAAATCTCCAAAACTACAATTCGAAGTCATCTACATCACCACATGTTGTTTGTAAGGGTTTCACAAAATAAAAATCTACTCTCATCCAAAAACAAATTCAAGCGTCTTCAGTTTGCCAGACACTACTGGAACTTAAAATGGGATCGGGTTCTATGGTCACATGAAACCAAAATTTAGATTTTTGGCAGTCAACAGTGGTGGTTTTGGCACACACAGAGAGGTAGCCATATGGAAAAGTAACTCATGCCCATGGTTAAATATGGTGGTGGCTCTTTAACGTTTTGAGGCTGTTTTTCTGCCAGAGGATCTGGACATTTTGTTAGGATACATGGCATCATGGACTCTATCAAATATCAACAGATATGAAATGAAAACCTGACTGACTCTGCCAGAAAGCTTAAAATTGGCCGTGGTTAGATTTTCCATCAGAAAAATTATTCCAAACATACATCAATATCAACACAAAAATGGTTTACTGACCACAAAATCAAGGTCCTGCCATGGCTATCCCAGTCTTGAAACCCATAGAAAACCTATGTGGTGAACTGAAGAGGTCAGTACACCAGTGTGAACCTCGAAATCTGAAAGATCTGGAGAGATTCTGTATGGAGGAAGGGATTCAGATCCCTTGCCATGTATTCTTCAACCTCATCAGGCATTATAGGAGAAGACTCAGCTGTTATCATGGCAAACGGAGGTAGCACAAAGTATTGACTAAAAGGGTGCCAATAATTGTTACATACCTATATTTAATAAAGATATATTGTTTAGATTAGCCTGTGTTTTGTTTGCAATTGTTTGATATCCATGAGAGTATTTTTGTTAAATTCTTTAACAAAAGATCAAAAGGTTAAACAATAAAGACTAACAAAGTCTTTCCATAAAGATTTTTCACAGCCTTCTTTGCTCATATTTACCAAGGGTGCCAATATTAGTCGAGGGCACTGTATATAAATAAGGGATAATAATGTGGATAAGAAAAGTATTAGAGTAGTAGCTTTATCTTCATGGCTCATAATTAGCAGCTAAACAGAGTGATACATGTTTATACTCGGCACTTGAGGCCATTGCTGTTTATGGCTTACCGTCAATATAGCATAATTTGGGTGGAGTGCCGGGTTCAACAAAGTTGAATTTTCAGTGTATGGAGTTTCAGTATGATGAAATCAGTGATAACAAGTGACAATTCTAACCATTTGAATCTCTTTCAGAGTCCAGCAGGGGGTGCTCATCCTGTGGTCTGTGTGCATCCTAATGCCCCAGTATAGTGATGGGGACACTATACTGTAAAAACAGCACCATCTTTCAATTGAGATGTTAAATCGAGGTCCTGACTCTCTGTGGTCATTAAAAATCTCAGAACACTTCTCATAAAGTGTAGGGGTATAACCCCGGTGTCTAGGCAAAATTTCCCCCACTGGCCCATCTCTATCATGGCCCCCTAATAATCTCCATCGCTGAATTGGCTACATCACTCTTCTCACCTCTCCACCAATAGCTGGTGTGTGGTGGGTGTTCTGGCACACTATGGCTGCCTTCGCATCATCCAGGTAGATGGTAAACATTGGTGGTGGTTAAGGAGATTTCCCCCCATACAATGTAAAGCACTTTGTGTCTAGAAAAAGTATTATATGAACCTAAGGAATTATTTATTATTATTACAACATCCACACAAATGCGTAAATACATCTTACAGGATACAGCTTAGAATAACCTTTAAACTTTAGACTCTGGATTGTTATCCTTCCAGTTATGGTAAAAACCTTCTTTACCTAATTAGTACAATTTATGGCTGGTAGAGACAGCAGTACTTTGGAGCACCATTTTTTAGACATATTTATTTTACTATATTTATGACTGTATGGCCACAGCTACCCTGAAGTGGTATCATAATTGGGAAAATGTTTCTGTTTTTCATACACTTCTCCCCAAACAAATACTCAACTGAAACCAAAGTATTTCATAAATGTCCCACATGAAAATCGCAGAGCCTAAGAACAAAGTTTTAATTATTTTTAACGTTTTTTTAATTATTCCATTATATCTGGGGGGTTTTCTGTTTTGCTTATATTGTACTTGATTTTATGTTCAAAACTAGCCAATGTGCTAGGAATTACTATATCTCATTTAATAATGTCATGTATTGTAATTATATGTTAAGTTGATTTTTAAACGTCTTGGTCCCTGGACAGAGGACATAATAACATAATCTAAGAGTAAAGTACAGGCATGCATATATCATTGAACATGCATGTACATGCAGGGTCACACAGAGGAAGTAAAATACATTTACACAAGACATTAATAGGTGTGCCCACAACATTTAAATCATACATACGTACATGGAGGCTGATGTGAGAAGGCGAAATGTTAATAATAGCAGAACTGGTGCCATCTGCCAGCTACAAACCAAAGGCATGGTTAAAATATTTCACACTGTTGAAATTGTCAGGAAAACAACAATTCCATGCATCAAAAATAGAATATAGAAATACAATAGTTTTCAAAAAGAAAAAAACACACAAAATGATTGACATATTATACATAAATCTATGTTCTGAGATGGGGATTTCTCTCTATGCTCAAGCACATACTGTAATATAGTAATTGATTTTAATATAATAAAATGATAGACATAATATGATTAAGAGGCATCAATTCTCATTTGTAAGTCACTTTGGATAAAAGTGTCTGTTAAGTGAATGAATGTAAATGTAAATGCAATACTTTTAGATATACTGTTTTAGAGTAATATGATAATATGTTTTAAAGCAGTAAGGAGGATGCTCACAGAATAAGACAGAGTACAATGAGGGAATGAGGCAGAGATGCAAATGCTTTTCACATGCATTCACATATGTATGGAGCTATTTTCGTGTCAAATGTTATTATATGTAAATGCAATGATAAGACTGTAATTTGATGAGTTGCTTATCACTGTATCTTCAGTAATAATCTTTGTTTATCCTAGTCAGAGCCCTGGTGAACCCAGAGCCTATCCCAGGAACATTGGAACTCTGGCAGGTGGAAGAATTCATCACATATGCCAGTCCATCGCAGGACACCATGCACACACATTCACACCTACAGGCAATTTAGTGTAGCCAAACCACCTCCTGGCATGTTCTATAGGAGATGGGAGAAAACCAGAGAATCCAGAGGAAACCCACAGATAAAGAGAGAGCATGAGAAACTCCAAACAGATAGTAAACCAAGCTCAGGATTGAACCATGAAGCTGTGAGGCTGCAACACTACCCACTGTGCCAACATTAGTTATTTAAATTGATTTTGGATTCATAATATTACAATTTCTGCATTAAATTAATTTATGCTTATTTCTGACAGGAGAACAACTCCTTAGATTTCTATATTTCAGGCAACCTTGGGTGTTCAGCATAGGCAAAAGTCATTATAAATGCTGCACATTTGAATTGCAATTTATTTATGAAGAAAGATGCAGTAATTTTTCCATGATGGGGCTTAAAAATGTGGCTTCCCCAGTAATAACTCCAGCAGATTGTGACCAGTAACAAAGTGTGCAGATCTAATGCACAAACATGACATGATGATATCACTTCATAGTACCCCTTTAGCATTTAATGAAGCTATTGTTGTCCTTAGGAGCATATTTATGTAAAAGTGCTAATCTCATGATAAAGTAGCAGAAATTCAACTTTCTGAATTAAACTATTGGTGAATAATGAGACCCTGAAAAGCAGAGGGAATAATGGAAATATGTAGAAAAAATACAAATGCCACTGAAATGACAACAGTAGAGTTGCGCTGTAGAATATAAAATATACAAATAAGAACATCAACAATACAAATTTAAAAGAACATCATTCAATTCCAATTAATTTAAACTGAATTAGCTCAATTCATGTTTTGCTGAATGTACATGTATTATACAGGAGTGTAATGGATGTAGGTGTATTTGAACTTAAATGTCAAAGGCTGGGACTGGGGTGAAGGTTTATTTAATTTTTCAGTTAGGTCATGTGAGTGAGATAGCTCTGAATCATCCTCAGAGTTGTATACATGCCAGGTTGCCAATAAACACCAACCAAACACAGCCATTGCCAAATCAGTTAGACTGCATGGTATGCTCTGGAAGTTAATCAGGCTGACAAAAATATTTGCTTATACACTCATCCAAAACCATCATCATAACCACTTCAAACTTAAAACCAAAGGGGTGTGGGGAAAAACATTATAGAAGAACAGCAATACAACTGTGAAGTTTTGCCCAAAGACGTGTCATTCCGTGTGCCAACACAGAATGTTCAACACAGAAATTTTGTCAAATTAAACTACCCTTATATCACAAAAGTTAAACATGAGGTTTGTGTGGTGACATCAAGAAGTGCCTAAAGGGACTGATATTACACATACGTCAGAACCCACATTTAAACAAGCAAAGTTTAAAGCAACGTTTTCTTAGGTCATGCAAAGACAATCCAGCATCTGACACTGCATAAAGATTCCAAAGCAACAACAAGCAAATCAGACTGTCAAAGAGAGCCAAGGTCATCCTTCACCAAGGCTTCAGTTTTGTTCTGGTGTTGTGCTACAAAGAAGGACCTGGTTACAGAGGTCTGTCAGCAAGTGCTTCCTTTTCCCTAGAATCAACCCTAAGCAGGAGGTTTTGGAAGGAGGACAGAGGAGGACGGAGGAGAGGTGGGGAGGGACGGTTCCTGTGGCGCCTGTGGTGAGCAGGCAGGAGCGGGGGAACGCAGTTGCCCATGACAACGACTGACCACATCAGAGGCTGGCCTGAATCCTAGCAGCGCCTTCTGCAGCCTAGTGCCAGGACATTATGTATACAATAACAGAGGCAGCTTTACAAGGCACTCAAAGGAACAGCTAATTAGGAACAGGGCCATTCGTTTGCTGTTGTCCTCTAAAGTGGGACAGTTGCATTACAGCACATTACAAAAGTACACTTGGAAAGTCTCAATGGACTGAACGGGCTGGATCACCTCTTCACATATAATAGCATATGCATCCTCCCTAGCTGTAACCTGCTTACGAAATCCATCAAGGTATGGCAAAGCTGATACTATTAGAATGTCTTGTAAATCTCTCTATAGTACATGCGTACCCACATTTAGCACCCTCTTTCTGCGGTTATAGCATCTGTATAGCCATTAAGGTTGTGTTAACTTTCCCCAAAAGACATTGCCCTTGGAATTCATCAAAACCTGCACTGAGTGACAAACATGCTCCTTTTTACCAGAGAGCATATTTTAGCGAATACAAGATCCTAGTTCAGGGTACTATCTGGAGCCAAAATGGAATCTTTGGGGAAATGATGGGGGGCTCACGTTTCACTTAATGCACTGGAGAGTGTAGCCCAACTTTCTGCCCCCACAGCATAAAACACAAGGAATTCACAGATGTGGAAATAATTCAGAGCAGTGAGAGTTTTTGGCCCACTGTAATGGTGTATGCCTGGTATAACTTTGTACATCTAAATTGGTTATATACACAGAGTTGGATATGACCCACTCATCATCAAGCTTGAGAAAATAGTCCACTCTTTTATGTGATGTGACAAGCTCAAGGGGCCAGCTTTGTTATGAAATATCAATCCAACACCCCACCCCCCACCCCAAAAAATACAAAAAATTATAGCTGAAGCTATTGGATGATATTTGGATATAGACACCAAAGATATATATCTTGGTTGGGCTAAGAGCAGAATATTTACCATATAGCTCCTACTGCAAGTCAGAGAAAACCTTTCAAAACAGACGAGGCTTCAAATAGCTGCAAAGTGGCACAAGATCAGATTTTTCTTTTTGGCTTTTCTAACTTCCACTGGTTTCATTTGGGTCTTACAGGCCTAGGATCACACTAGAGTGCCAGGAGTCATGTGAAACTGAAATCTTAGGATTTAGCTCAGTTTGTGTAGGGTCATTTATTTGACTGACCTATTGAAAGGGAAAGGTCCAGCTGCTATGTGAAAACTTTAGCTCAAAACACACATAGCCAGAGACTCTGGATTAACAACATGTGGCCATGCACCTAGCCACATATAAGCTAGCAACCAGGCACCTGTATCCATAATGCATGTAAAATAATTTGAAAGACCACGGGGTTACCTATGAAACACACCAAGTTATCTGTTAAGATATAGTATGCATCATCAATCTAAATCTGCAGAACATGCATCCAAGAGAGCATACACCCCCAACCCCAGCATCTGTCTCTTTACTGCTCCCAGAACCTTTATGATGGACAGGGATGAGAATCATGAGGGGATTTTCAAATGGATGGCTGTGGTTGTGGTTCCCGTTTTATTTATTCTGACCCGAACAAGTCATTTGATGGCGGTCCTTTGACAAGGCAAGCCAGAGAACAAATGAGAGAAAAATGTTCCCTCATACAAATTCAGAGATCTAAATAACCCATTGTGCTGTCATTGCAAGAGAGCTGAATTCATAAAGGGATATAGAAGAGATATTTACTCTGTATTTAGCAAAATGCTTACTTAGTCAAAAGCATGGTCATCTTTCATTCAAAGGACTATATTTCAATAAGCAATTGGTATATCAAATGATTTGGATATTATACCAGAATGTAAAACCAGGCTGGAAGGTCAATAATGTAAATAAACTGCAGTCTATAACTGCAAAAATTGCCAGGGGGAACAAGTCATCCATTCAATCCAAAATTCATTTAGTTTTCATTTATTTATTCCATTGACTAAACAAACAAAAGGTTGAAAGGTCAAAACTGAGAAATGGAAACAATTTTCCTCTCTTGCTCATTATTTATGGTGTTATAATGTTTTTAGTGTGGGGTAGTGTTTTCACTCTGTAGTCATGGCAGGCAATTGATAAACTCTATAGGAGGCTTTATTAAAAGCTAGGCACATTTTGATGAACACTATAGGAGGCTTCATTAAAAGCTGTGGATATGGGTTCTAAAAAGCATTTATATGGTTATCTATCATATCCATCATGTGCTTCCAGCAATTCCTTAACAATTGCTTCACTTGTTGACTATACAAAAACAATCCTCCCATCAACCATTATTAAGGGAACTGGAATTTAAAAATTAACTGTTCATCTTGGTAGCACGTGGGGGCAATTCTTAGGTGTTTGCTAGAGGGGTAATGACAAACGGTGCACGCCTGAGTCCTGTTGTCATATGTATAGTTATGTAATCAATCAATCAATCAATCAATCAATCAATCTATCAAAATCAATCAATCTCTCTCTCTCTCTCTCTCTCTCTCTCTCTCTCTGAGGAGCAATCTGGGCATGTTGTGTGTGGCCATCAGTAAATCAAAGTTTTATGTTACCATCTGACTACCGTGCCAAGGCACAAAACCAAATTAAGAAAAGCTCACATGTGCTCTAACACTTGGTCTGCTTTATCCTCTGAGTGGCATGCTGTTGAGATTGTTAGAATGGTGCCAAAACCCAGGAGCTGTTCACAGACCGAGATTCTCCTCACCCAAGTGCTACAGTTGTGCAGGAGTGTTGCCGTTGCAGCACCATCAGGCTTTACTTGGCCTGCACCCATAGCATCAAGAGATCTTCCCCCAAATCCCTGAAATTGAGCTTCACATTCACCCAGATGTTTCTCAGCTTCTGCAAGCTGTTGCTGAGACCTGACCCATGCCAGCCAGAGAAGGTAGACAAATGGTTGGTGTTGGAGCAGTTTGTTGTTTGACTTTCAGATGATACCTCTGAGTGGGGAAAGTGCCACAAACCCAACACTCGAGCTGAAGCCATCCAGCTTCCTGACAACCACATGTGCATCATCACCATCCAAGAACTGCTCTTACCCCAGCATTGCTCTGAATCATACAGTGTTCTATCTGCAAGTGACAGAGAGAGCTAAAGAGAGTATACAACAGGCCTGATGGACCAAAGCCCAATTTAAGTCAAGACATTGGAAAGGGGCTGGGAGGTGAAGCTGATATATATTCACTGTGATCTGCACACGTATCTTTTGGTGCCACTGAATTTATTCACTGCATTGAATACAGTTGACAAAACATACAACAAAGGTGGCAGTTAGTCCCCACGTTTTAAAAGAACATATGCTTCCATCCAGATTCCATCTCATCTTTACTTCTGAGAGACTCTGCCTCTGCAAGATACTCTTTTTATACCCAATCATGTTACTGACCTGTTGCCAATTAACCTAATTAGTTACAAAATGTTCCTCCAGCTGTATCTTTTCAGTAGCACTTACTTTTCCAGCCTTTTGTTGCCCGGTCCCAACTTTTTTGAGACATGTTGTAGCCATCAAATTCAAAATGACCTTATTTTTTCCTTTAAATGGCACGTTTCCTCAGTTCCTCATGTTCTATTGTGAATAACATATGGGTTTATGAGATTCGCAAATCATTGCATTCTGTTTTTATTTACATTTTACACAGTGTCCCAACTTTTTTGGAATTGGGGTTGTATGTTACATCATATTACAGTTAAAATAAACATTTTTGCAACCTTGAAGGTATAAACAACAGGCAGCTCATTTTAATAATGGAAATGTGCTGCCCAGAAACTCAACTTTAACATATGTGTAATATGACTAATGTGCAGTATGCTCACGTAAATGTTGACGATTTTTATACTTGCCAACTTAATTTGCCAACTCTGAATACTTTCAATTTCTCTGTCATGCCAGGGCAAAGGACTGGCCAGTGATCAAAACATATTTATTTTTTAGGCAGGGTGCGGCCAATGTTAGCAATGAGGCATAGGTTCCATTGTTAAGAAATTACCCCTAGACTCTGTGTTTAAGGGTGTATTCTGTATATAACATCTCATAAGATCATACCTCACTTATTGTAAGTGTCCAAAGGGAACCTCAAGAAACCCAAGCTCTGTGACCCCAGAACCACCGAATAGCAGCCAAAAGAATTATGCTTGCATAAAAAAAAAAAGTTTTACGTAATCAAAAAAGTCATATATGAGTCCGTCACACTTTAAAAACCCTTAAGGTTAATGCTTCTTTTAGAACAACATTACACTAAATTAGTGATGATGACATTTTCAGCCATACACCCAAGAGTCTCAAGCAATGGAACTTCCCATTTTTGATTGGTTTGGACTTTCTGTACTCATTTGAGTTTTAGTGAGACTTGTTATTGAATATGTTACTACTAATACACGAAGATTAAAAAAAAAAAAGCTCTACCTGTCCAGGAATGAGAAGCTCCTTGTCATCAATGTCAATCAGTATGTCATCTCTTGGTGTGTGTGGAATGGTTTCTGTGAAGGAAAAATGAGTAAGGTAATTTTCATTACATTACATTTGCTTTTTTTGTATCCATTAGAATTCAAATTTTCTCTCCGTTCTCACCCAGCTCCTCTTCTGTGAGCTCTTCATCCTGGTTCTCAGGCAGGCAGCGATACTCCTCCAGAGAGCGGATGGTGCATTGGCCCACCACTGGCTTCCTGCCAAACTGCCGGTTGTCAATCACCTTGATCACTAGTGGAGGCATGTAGAGTTCCTCCCTGGGCAGCCGCTGGGTATGCAAAAGGTCATAGAATGTAACATGACAAGACATATGTCTAGTAATAGGTCCTTTGCAATCTTAATCTTTTTGCCACTTATCCAGCTGGATTCGTTAGTTCTGAAAACCTTTATAGGAAGATTGACATGTGGAATAAAGGGTGGGAAAAAGGTCAGTGAGATTTTGACACAGAATGAAGAAAAAGATAAATGCATCTGCCAGTTCTGACTGCGGTGTCTTTTGAGTATAGTATTGTTGTTTTCTCCATTTCACATGTGATTAGAGAGAGGCTCATCTCACTGCCACAACACTCAGTGCAACTAACCAAAGGAATGATGACATGGTGAGCGTCTGTCTCATGCTTGGCATAGAGATGTCTCTAACTGACAGTGAACCGTCAACATTTCCAGCCAGCATTCGTTCCACACAAAGCCTTTCACCGTAAGATGAGACTCTATGCACACTCCAGACCGTTTAGAGTTAGGTAATTACAGGTTGGACTTGCTTGATGCAGTGGATTGTTGCTGTGGCAGTCATTGCAGCAATGAGGTCCAAAAAACTATGCCAGCAGACTAAAACCCATGTCAAGGCTACTGATACTGCTGATCTATATTTCCAAAACTGCAAGTTTTAAGAAATGGACAAGCAAAAAATAATCCAATTTTTAACAAAGTAATGACAAGAAATTAAGGTACATTTTTTTCTGTTTTTGATTAATTATCAATATAGTTTGGTGAAAATTAATACTTTTTTATCAAATTATGCGAAAATCTTTATTGGTATCAAAAATGAATATGGTCTCACAACAACACCACTAAAATGTACCCAAGAGAGCTGGTTAGAAATTAAATACATTAACAGAACTACTGGATATGACAGAATGATTTATTTAAATTGAGTGAATTAATTAATAAGATTAAGCCCAAATTGTACCACATCAATGAAGAGTGTGTTGACGTCAAAGTTGGGATTCTTCTTAGTGTTGCGGATAACACAGGACTGCACTATACAACCTCCACACTCGACCTGCAAGCTTGGGGATGTCACACTGGCCAGCTGGAAGCTCTTCAGGTTGCGCACCCCCCATGCCAAGATCTAAAATGTCATACACTGAAAGTCATATTACTTGTGATGGATTCTGGACAATCTGCAGTTCAAATCCTTATTGATATCCATGCTGGTCAGTTCTCCTGCATTGCATGTATTGGACTAACCTCAATAGCAGTGCGCTCTAGAACAGGTTTGATACCGTGTGGCACCATGAAGACATTTGGCTCTCTCTGGGGAGGTGGGTATGGCAAATTTGAGTCTTCTGGCTACCAATCAGAACACAAAAACAGGGCTTAACACTGGATGGACCCATGTACAATATCCAGCACAGCAGCAGGCACTATACTGAAGTGATGCACTGAATTGTTAAATTTGTTCTGTGCACCTTAACATTGTGCCTTATGCATATGTGATCATATGTGGAACACAATAGCTGTGTGACTCACTTACAGTGCCTGAAACCACACCATGCATCGACATTTGGAGATGAGTGTCAAAAAACACATGTTTTAGTTCCAGATTGCAGGGGAAATCAGTCAAACACTGTTATGTTAAATATTAGCTGTGGTTAGCCAACATGCCAAAAAAATGAAACCCTGATTGTTAGCAGAATTGCATCGCTGCCTTTGGGAGCAATGTTAAATTCAATGTCACTGTTAAACACAATGGCATATTGTTTTAAAAACACTGCTATATTTCTCACATCTTTAATCGTACACCATGTAATGTTTGAGTGTCATTATTTTGAGGTACAAAAGGTTGCCCTTAAATTTCCCCAACCCATTAATAAGAAAAATGCTTTCCAACACCAGATACCAAATTCCTTCCAGAAACAAAATATAGGCTTTAGTTAGAAGTATGTTGTATGCAAGTGTATATTAGATGATGCACCATCTTAAAATTGTGGGAAATCACATTATTGTCTTGAAATTATCTAAATTGCAAACAAGACAGTGGCTTGTTTCAATGTTAAGCCAAGGGCAATAATGACAAAGAATAGCTTTTAGTAAAAGAAAAGACAAAAAGTGGAAGCTTCACAGATTATTGGTTTAAAAAAAATTATCCAGTACAATGCAATTTGTGAATATGATGAAAATATGTAGCAGAAGAAATTTTAAAAATCTAGATATGTCTTGTGTGGTTTTCATGCCATGCTAACCTCCCAAACAGCATTTTAGACTGAGAGTACTCTTAGTCTCTAACTAGTGAACCAGTATGAAGAAGTACTTATTGATGGAGACTTCAAAACACTTCTGTAAGTAAGCTTGAGAACAAGATTCAAGAAGATATATAGTTGGGATTAAAGCTATTTGCTGTATGTTCTATGTGGTAAATTCCCTTGTGCTTGAAATGTGACAGTTTACCAACAAAGCTGTGTGTGTGTGTGTGTGGGTGGGTGTGGGTGTGTGTGTGTGGGGGGGGGGTGTGGGTGTAAATACTTTACCCATTGCTGCAAACTTTCAGAGAAGGTTGATGGAAATACAAGCTTGAAGACAAAGTAAAACAAGAAAAGGAACAGAAAATGAAAAATAAAAATAATAAAAACAAGTAAGCCAGCTATTGGTCAGTTTCTATAATTGGGATCGGCATTGCTTACCTCATCCAAAATATGAGAATGTTGGACAAGGTCACCCTGGGAATGAAATAAATATAGTTGAAAATATAATTTCAAAACAAAACTAACATTTCAAAATAAAACCGTGGTGATAGAGACATTTGCCTATGTGTGTGCATGGGTATGTTTTATACAGCTAAAAGTGGTATACTAAGTGGTTGTCCACCAGGGGGCCCATGATATTTAAACTAGAGCTACAGAAAAAAAAAGGAAGAATAATTTTTTTTTTACTATCATTTGGCAAAAAGCTTTATATATCAGGCAGTCTCTGGGCCCCCCTTGTGGTGTGAAAAGAATAGAAATAGCAATTTTCATCACTAACCTAAGTAACTAACATAAATAATATCAGAAGATCATGAAGGATCAGTGATCTCATGTATCAGGAGTGGAAAAGCACAAAAGGAAAATAGCATAAGAGGATAAACAAACCCAGAACATGGGTCAGAAAATCAGGCTAATTAAGTGGACTTTGTCAGTTTGGATTTAGTCAGTGGACACTTTGTTGTTTCCACTCGTTCATAATGGAAATGGAAAAATTAGATCCTAATTAGCTAGTTAGAAATAATAAGAAATGTCAAGCTAATGCAAGTTCAGTTGCTAGCTACTCACATTTCCTTTATTTATTTATTTATTTATGTATTTTAGTCATATAATTCACATATAGAGATTTAATTCCTTATAAAGATTTTGTTCATTTAGCTTTTATTTTATTATTAAACAGTTTTTCCCTCCTTCAATATAATTCTGTTCATTCTCATATATGAAATATTATGACTGGTGTGGGTGGGGGGATGCCTGAGTAAATTGTCACTTAAAGCATCCAAGGTTCAGAAACAGCCATGTATTTATATCTTGGTGGGGACCAAATTTCCTCACATGGATAGGAATATCTGACAGTTTTTACCTTGTGGTCTTATTTAGCTGGTCCTTACACAGAACGCTGCTTTTATTTATTTGTTTGTTGATTTTTTTTTACAAAAAAAATATTTTATTAGCCAAATGGCTTTCTTTTGGTTATTGAGGTTAATGTTAGAGTTGAAAGTGCAGGCACAGCATTAATAATAATGTCAATGGAAGGTTCTCACAAGTATTGCAAGACAAACGTGTGTGTGTGTGTGTGTGTGTGTGTGTGTGAGTGTGTGTGTGTGTGTGTGTGTGTGTGTGTGAGTGTGAGCGTGTGAGCGTGTGTGTGTCTGTCTGTCTGTCTGTCTGTTTACATGCTTGCTTGGGTGGCCTGGCCTTTAAGTATGCATAGTAATTCAATTTCCCTCTGATTATGCTGGTGTAACTGGTGCCAGGTGGGCATGTTGGGTGGAGCCTCTGGCACACTTAACCACACAATGGTATCTATAGTCATTCTCAAGGCATTCTGCATTACATAGACATGGTCCTTTGGCTGATCCAAGAGCAGAGAGGGGGGGGGACCACAAATCTATGACAGTCTGTTAAACACGTCCAGGATTGATACAAGGCCAGATAAATGGGTCCAGGTACAGTGGTGTTCTTACCACTTAGGAGCAGCCCTATTCAATTACTCTGTCATGCTTGCCTTGGAAAACAGTAAGAGCCTGTGTTGGAGAGTAGAGGTGAACTAAGGTGTGTGTGTGTGTGTGTGTGTGTGTGTGTGTGTGTGTGTGTGTGTGTGTGTGTGTGTGTGTGTGTGTGTGTGTGTGTGTGTGTGCGTGTGTGTGTGTGTGTGTACTTTAAAAAAAGACCACTAACCTCTTGACCAGGGATGTGATGAATTGCAGGCTGTGATAGTAGATAGATAGATAGATAGATAGATAGATAGATAGAAAGATAGATAGATAGATAGATAGATAGATAGATAGATAGATGAATAGATAGATAGATAGATAGATAGATAGATAGATAGATAGATAGATAGATAGATAGATAGATAGATAGATAGATAGATAGAAAGCATTAGTGGCAGACCACACATTTAAGTCTCAAATGAAAGCGATGACATCATGGGACATTATTAAATTAGCCTGTGGCCACTGGGAACGCAGCCTGTTCACATGTGAACAAGCACTCATCAAAAAGCACACAATGTTCTCCTGGGACCCAGGCGCCCTTCTTACACACACACACACACACACACACACACAATTCCTTAACGTGGACACAATGCAGTCTTTTTAGAGCACAACCGCAATGTAAAAAAAAAAAAAAAAGACCTCCCGTAAATGAGTTAAATGTTATTGTCCAGAGCAATATTAAACACAAAACAATACACATCTGAACACGTGCCTGTACAGAATTTATAGTGCAAGTGTCTTGCCCACATTTGCTCCTTATTTATTTTAAATGCGAGTGAATTTGACCTTTGCCTTAAGAGCACATGTGCAACACCAGAGTTTGACCCATGCAGGCCACAGCTCTGACTTAATATTATTTGTTTGAATAACTTTAACTTTAACTTTGAACAAAAGCTTATATTTATTAAAATCTAATATCAAAACCTAATCTTTCATATGGCAGATGTCTCTCTACTTTGGTTGTCTCCCTCCACTTCAGAAACAAAAGTCAAAATCAGCTTTCCAGATCAGTTTTTCATACAGCAGTTGAAAAAGAGCACATCCTAGCTTATTTTTGCTCCTGGAGCAACCACATTTGTTAGCAAAATGTTGTCCAAATCTGATGCAATATTCACATCAGTCATCAAAAAATATTGAACTTTTCAACTTCAGAGCAGGCAGTCATGCACGCTGGCCAAGGTTTCTCGAAGGTTGAGCCCACTTGATACGCCACCCATGTCACTATGTCTGCCCACACGGAGGTTGCCGACTCCTGCGTAAAAATCCCTTAGCATAGGAGCTTATTTCAAGAAGCGCCATTACATCGTCAGACATTAAACTGTACTGCATTGCAGGTCACCAGATTTAAACGCACTGCCAAGCAAAAACAAAGATGCTAGATTTTTTAAAGCTAATTCACAGATTAACAGATTATTCAGCTGCCAAAGTACAGGTCAAGCTGGTAAAGTAGAAAGAATTTGTGAGTTATTTATGACCAGCTTACTTAAGAACACTATACATTATTTGGACTGAATAGATCCTATGTTCTAAATAAGTACAGATATAAATAAGCACACTTTTGACCTGATAAAGGGTTAAAAAGATGCCAGAAAGGTTCACAGTCTGTTTCTGGTAGAGGTTAGAGGTAGGCAAAAGTACGCAACAAAAAAAAGTTGGCTGCGCAGAAGGTTTCATGCAGGCGTGAGCAAGGTGAAGTTCAAATAAAGACCATGTTAATTAACATGAATGTGTGGTCGTCCTTGTTAACTGAAAACAAAATTAAGTAGGAAGTATTACATATTGGTTGACACGAATGGAATAACTGCACAAGCAGGATTAAAAACAGACCTAATCATATATCTCAAGCACATCTTCCGATTCTGGACACACTCACACTATGGAATTCAATCTGAATATAGATACAGGTATAGAGAGATATTCGGAGCACTAAACAGATACATATATAGACATATATAATTGAGATAATTGAGTGCTCCACTGGGTCACCACATTTCAAAGACCTTTTAGACAGAAACTTTGCTTCTTACAATTCCATTCAAACCCCATTTCTAATGAATAACACAAAGTACATTTTCTAGTAATATACATAGTTTGAGTGATTCTTACTTTACAGCAAACATACAATGGACTGGTTAGTGTCACTGTGATTGACAGGAAAGGGAGTATGCCATCCCTCCCACCCAGAAAGCCTATCCAATTTTGCTCACTAGTTCGTATCATTGTAGAAATCCAAACTCACAATAACACAAACACTTTTCTGTTGTGCTACTTGGGAGTTAAGTTTGTGACACTTTTTTGATGCCACATTTTGGTCAAGGACACAATAGGTTGAGACATAAACAAGTGATAATGACACCAGCCGTTACCTTATCTCTACGAATCAGCTCAAATGCAGCAAGTAGTTCACCAGCTGCTTTGCCACCTTTCAGGATGGGATACCACGCCAGACGAGGAGAGGAGGTCACAGAAGGCTGGCATATACTACGTCCCATAAACTCATCTGCCCCCTGTCGGGGAAGTCAAAGGACAAAGGCCATTCTGTTATATTATCTGATTCAGAACTATATCCCATAAGTTTAGTCTTCAGCCAGTAACTATGGTAAAATCGATATCAACACCATTCTCACACCACCAAACACCTGATAGAACTACATAGTGTACAATGGAAAACCAGTGTAGCACCTGTTAATCCATCAGGTGTTGATAGTGATCTGATAAAAAAAATATCATTAACATTTAAAATTCTAGCTAGAACTGTGAAATAACCATCTAACCCATACTTTGCATTTTGAAGCACCAACATGCATGAACACATTTATAGACATATAAGCTTATGTACATGTAAATGGTCACACAAGGCTCTCATCTGCACACTGAAACTCACATAAGTGTCTTGATCGTAGAGCTCCACCACAATGTTTGGCGGGCTTTTCTCTGTCACTTTGGGATCTCCGAATATCTCCACCTCATAGAAGATAAGAGTCTGATCCCAGGTGGGGTTAAGCGTGTTCCTTATGGTCACTGTCTTCTGGCTCTGGTGCAGGAATGACACAATGGCATACGGATCTGCCAATGTCCAAATTCAGCATTAAACAGATCAGATTTTATTGAACAATTTAGTTAAAGAAACAGTGCTATATAGTGACATATAGTGAAGTATTTTCTCAAACCCTGGAGAGGTAAACATTAAAACATACTATCTTTAAAACAGAGTATTGCAAATCAGATTAAACTGTCAAATTATAGTGCAAGATCATTCCGGCAGTAAATTCCATTTCATTGTAACAATATCCAATGGATTCCTTTGTAATTTAATAATGGTGATTTTGTTATGTGCCGCAGTGATAGACAAATAAAATGGAAAGAAACAGTTGCCAGTGCTAGGATGTGCAACCGCAAAAACTAGCAGAGGTCTGGTTGTCATTAGAACCGAGGCAGTGATTTAGTAGTTAATGAAAGTCTTTCTTTCAAGGCCTCCAATGCATCACTGAGCGTAATAAACTGTGGTGTTTCTGTCTTTGATAATATAATAAGGGCGATGAAGACAGGAATACAGTGCCAACTGAACTAGTGAAAATAGCCAAATACCCATAGTTGCAAGGAAACTGTTTGAACTTTGGTCATCCAAATGTAATGTCTATACAAGCGTGCATGTGTGTGTGTGTGTGTGTGTGTGTGTGTGTGTGTGTGTGTGTGTGCGTGTTTGTATGTAAGCACCAAAGAGTTAAATTTATATATTCTGAAGTGAGCCAAAATGAAAATGAATGACATAAACTGCTTAGGAATGCCTGAAATTGAAGAGACAGTCTCAGTTTATTATTACAGTCCACGTAAACCGTCCTCAAAGGGATAGTTTCACTAGGGAGGGGAAAACGGACCTGCTTTTTCCCAGATCCAATTAACACATACACACAAACTTATACCCCTTCCCACAAAACATTCTGGCTCAAATAAACAGAGGCATAAGTAAGCCAAGTGTGCACCATCACCCAGGAGTCAATGGGAAATAAATACAGGCGAGGGCTAATCGGGTTGCACAGAGTAAATAAATACTCCTCCTGAGGGGATTGTGGGACTGGACAACGGCGCAGCAATGGCCGCCCACGTGTATGACTCAACCATGTGAGACTCTAAAGAGTACTGCCATACAGTCAGACGACAGAGGAGGCACTGCCAGTATGCATTGTTTGCAATCTGTCAACATTATAGTGTTGGCTTGTTCAAGTGCAGTGTATCATTTTTATATTCTTAAAAATGTATCAGGGTGCCTGGGAAAAAACTGTAGCCACAGGCAGGTCATAAATAAATGCATTTTGTAGGCAACCACAAGACAGCATGTTGAATATTGGGTGGAATCGCACATAGTTGGCACATTTTTATGCCATTATCGAGACTTTACCAAATATTTAAGAGCAGATATTGTTCTTCAGTATTGTATTTGAGAGGCAGAGGCAGTGGGTTATAATTAAATAATTATATGAATTTATTTCTTTTCCAATTACAATTTTCATAGTCAGATTCCAAAGCAGGGGTCCAAACTCCAAACTGTGGTCATTACAAGTAAATCCATACACTCATAGAAAATCACATTAATTTAACAAACTAAAAGGTTACAGTGGTGTGAAAAAGTGTTTGCCCCCTTCCTCATTTCCTGTTCCTTTGCATGTTTGTCACACTTAAGTGTTTCGGAACATCAAACCAATTTAAACAATAGTCAAGGACAACACAAGTAAACACAAAATGCAATTTGTAAATGAAGGTGTTTATCATTAAAGGTGAAAAAAAATCCAAACCATCATGGCCCTGTGTGAAAAAGTGATTGCCCCCTAAACCTAATAACTGGTTGGGCCACCCTTAGCAGCAACAACTGCAACCAAGCGTTTGCGATAACGTGCAATGAGGCTTTTAAAGTAACAGCTAAAATACAGAGACTTGTATGGTGCATAATCTACATAATCTAAGGCTAATAAAAAACAGCATGTTAACTAACAAAGAAATTTGGACAAGTGTTGATATGATGAAGCTTTCTGAAAGTAGACATTCATAAAGACTAATATGGAATGAGTACTTGGTGTCAGAGCTTTGCAATGCTCAGCAGGTTTTCTGTTACGGGGGAGTATTCAGGAAAGAAGACTTTGCACTTTATTGTTTCTCTGTAACATGACAGGCTGCATATTTTGTCTTATTAATTACAGGTGAGAGAAAGACATAAAGAGAGACTGTTGATGGAAGGATTCTTTATAGTTGCTGTAACATAAGTGATAACAGGAACTAACTATAAACAGTTGTATGAAGCATGCAGTTTTGTTCATTAATAAATGAAACGTTTGAATTGTTGGCAAAATGCTGTGGTATAAGAGGAATAAAACTCTCTGGAATAAAAATCCACTTTGGGATAGTAACACCTGCTAGTCATGGAGTATGTTCCAGCACACCATGTTGTGTTTTATGCATTACATATCACCAATCCCTATTTTGAAGCTTGATTATTTATTTATTTATTTTTTTTTTGGGGGGGGGGATCAATCTTGCAGTAGAATGCAAATTTAATGTTCTGGTGAATTTTCAGTGCAGTGATGTTTGACTGTGTGGCATGGTAGCACAGCAAGTAGCATTGCTACCTTGCAACTCCAGGATCCCTGGGTCCATCCTGAGCTCATAAACTGATAAATTGCCTGTGAATGAGTGTGTGAATGTGTGTGAACAATGCCCTGTGAAGGACTGGCATCCCTTCTAGGGTGTATTTCTACATCACACTCGGCGATCCTGGGAAAGTCTGTGGATCCACCATGACCCTACCCAGGATAAACTGGCTACTGAAAGTGAGTGAGTGTTGTTTGGGACAATGGTCTGTCTACCCAGTGGCTTTAGTCTTTCTGCAATGTGGTCACTGTAATAGAAGATGAAACAATGGATGCAGTTAAATTTTTTGCTCCTTTATAAATCTTGTTGCACATCATTTTATTTTATTCAGCTCCAACTCATTCACCCAGAACAAGTGGTTCCAATCCTGCACTGATTTATACCATTTCTCTAGACTTCTGAAAAAGAACTGTGGGTCCGGCAAAGTCTGGTAAGTGACCCTAAAATTTCCTGAAGATTTGTAGTCATTGCACCACACCTATTGATTTATACTAGCTTCATATTTTTTAAAAGATTAGCTTTTTTTATCGGGGCAAGCACAGGACCTGTATCACTCAGTTTCCATTATCTCATCAAAAACTAAGGGGAAAATCATACATGCAATAGCCACGCTTCTCCTTTGCACCCAGTTTTCTCTGTTTTTAGCGTCAGTGTTTTTTTCCAGTCATAGGAAATTCATGCAGGACATCTGTAGTGGGTGATATCTACAGAGCATGCAGAGTGATGACAGTGCTTTAATGATACAGCACCTGATGTCCTATGGGTCTTCCTGTGGCAAATATCTGCCTAACAATATTTTAATCACATCAGTTTATTTGATGTGGGTTTGCTGTAGCCTTGTTTTCAGTTTTTCATGTTTTCATGATTGGAGATATCTGCACGTGTATTACCTATAATTTTATTAGACTTATTATTAGACTACAATATAACAACAGGGTCAGCCATATCAAACCAATTAATAGTAGTAGTAGGCCAAATTGTTTTATTTTTCCTGCCTTGACTTTCCTGACATTGTGCTAAAAAAAAAAAAAAAAAACTTATTAGAAATGGTGCACTGTTTGCTCTGATTGGGACAGACCATTCATTCAAGAGCAGAATTTTTCAATCTATTAGCCATTATACTGTTCTTTTATGGTAAAATCAGAATACTGTCTTTTCCTACATCACTGCTCTCATAGAACCAATAGTTAAAAAAAAAAACCTATGAAAGTAGCTTTAAGAAGCCATTGTTCATTAGGCAGACTAAATGATGACAGTGAAACAGTAGCCCTGAAGGCGTTCCCACAACATCTGGAGCCACATTCATGCATCACAGACCAGAACTTTCCACCTGATAAGCATGGTTAGAGTGTTTATATCAACGTCAGTATCTAGTGAGCTAACCACAATCTCAATGCCAAATCCCCCTTCACCAAAGCACAAATCTACATCATAGTAGGATGGTAATCCTGATGTCTGTGCACATGTACTTGCAGACAAGCCAAGACACACACACTTTACTTAACTTGCTTTGGGTTACGTTTCCAAGGATACAAGGTATGAGAAGCCAAACCACCACCGTTAGCTATCTTCATTAAACCATAACTACATGACCTCATAGAAGTTTGCATGCACCTAATGAAAAACAAATTTTAAATATTTCCTTATAGTCCCTTTTAACTTTATTAAGTTAAATTGCTGTCACTCTTTGGATTGATATTAATGGTTATAGTCCATTAATGAGTCTAATATTTGCACTGATTCAATTTCTGTTCATCTCAAACTGAAGCAGAAGAATATGTCTCCTATTAAGCAATACAGTTCAAATGTATCGACTTCCAAATGTAGCTAGATAGAAAACAAAAAGACTATTCAAGAGCAACATTTGTTTTACTACTACACTGTCTTCTGTTGTGTCCACAGCAGTAAATCTGCTGTGTTTCTCTACACTCAGGGCTAAGCTCTACCAAAACTGCTTTATCCCAGTCTTTGCCAAGCAGCATATTTTACCCTCTCTGGCATAAACTTAGCCATGGGTGCGCTAACATTAAGTCTCACAAGACTTCACTTTTATGATTGTTATTTATAAAAATAAAAAAAAACCTTCTATTATACTGAGCAATGCTGACCTATTTTTTTTCACACAGCAGATACATAAAAAAGGTTATTCCGCCATTAGGCTTACCATTAGACCCCAATCTATGATGCAGTATGAGCATGCTTGGTGCATTTACATGGCATCATGTGGTACAGCAGTAAGAGCCTAAGGTCAGATTTTGCTGATGTCTGGTGCGCGCCTCAGAATCAGACTAACGGTGCAACAGTGGCTCACATTAAGAAAGTACTATTAGGACACCCAGGAGACTGCAGAAATAACGAAGGGCTCCAGGGTTAAAAGGTCAGAGCCAGGGTGCGGCACAGCTTACACATGTGGCATTTTGACAAACAAATACAGATGCTTATAATAAATGGCAGATTTGCAGAAGAACAGCTCCTGCAAAACACATCTGCACTTGGCTCCCGCAAAGCACATCTGCTTCAAAACTAAAAGCACTTTCTTAACACTAAAGATCAATGTGAGAGAATACCAAGTTTTAAAGTCGTTCTTCGTGCAAAACTGACATGACATATGATTCTGACCCACCTGAGAAACTGTCTTTATCCATAGCCAGCAGGTCTCTAGCCTGATACAGATAGCAGCGCAAATGGTAACGTGTTCCACCTGAAACACAATGCAGGACTCAGTGCCTCAGCATATGTTGTGTTTTAATACTTAAGGATTCTTTAGAAATTCTGACTACTTACTATCAAAGAAGCATGAAATGGTGGGACGATTGACACCAAAGGTTGTAAAAGACTTGTCATCGTTTTTGTCATCAGTCACATTGCCCTGTTGGTGGACAGAAAAAGAAACATTAGAATGAAACGCTGAGCCAATTAAGCAGTAATATGTTCCCTGAATGTAAACAAGACTTGCATATTTTGGCTGTTGAGCAGAACAAAGAATTATTATGCTGGATCAGATATCTAACAATTCCAACCAAGAGTGTAATGGAGAATGTGTTAATGATCTGTATACGGCCAGTTAGTAAGAGGGCAACTCCATCTGCACCACAAACCACTGGCACTAAACTACTGTACGTCACCACCTCGTGGTGCTGGAATTTCAAATGAAGTAGCCAGAAAAAAAAATAATTAAAAAAGAAACATCTAATTGTGTGTCTTGTGTAAAGTGCTGTGTCATCTGAGGTTCTACCGACTTGCGTGACTTATTGCCTTATTTGTGGAAAATAAAATATGTTGTTCCTTAAAACAAGGCTCAGAGTTTAAACCAGTCACGGCTAAAATAGGATATGACAAATAAAATACACAAAATACAGCAAACCAAATTGTATTGAAACCAGTTCAGTGCTGGAATCCACCAAATTCATCTGTGGAATTGGCTCGTATATCATAGCATCATTCCTGTGGTCACAGAAACAGTTCAGTGTCATGTGCCATCCATGGCTTTGAGAAAATGGAATAGTAACAGATCTCATATGCTTAATATGCATATTCTATAGAAGAATTTATATGCAACATGAGTGGTACTGCTACATACACGGAGACATGACTAAACTAGGTGAAATGCAATCATACAATAAAGGAAACAAGGCAGTGCCACAGTGAGGAACCAGCTCACACAGCTCTAAACCACTGCTTAACCACTAGCGTGTGCCCAGCATCAGCTCATGCCAATCCAACAGAGTTTGCCTGTTGGCTTCAGAAAGAAGTGTGTAGAGACAGTAGATTATTGAAGCTAAAGAGTTCTACCATGTTAATCATCATTTAGAAAATGCCAGTCTATAAAACCCCCATCACAGAATTCTTTAACCTTGTAAACTTTCAGAACCGTTCGGTCCAGACTTTCATTCCTTATTCTCATAAATGCACATCTCTCCTATGAGTCTAACTGCTAAAGATTATGGGGTTACTGGATATCTGAACTGTGTATAAAGTATTATAAAATGGTTTATGACCTTGAACATTTCGTTCACAGTACCCAAAATACACTGAGTTATTTAGGGACCCACATGCTGTATTCATACTCATTGGCCATTTTATCAGGTAAACCCACCATATAGGTCACATTGTAGGTGTACAGTTAACAACTTTAATCCATCTGCTGCAATTTGTCAGTCTTCCTCTACTCTGTCCATCAAACTATACCTATAGATATATCTAATAAAGTGCCCAATAAGTGGAATAAGCTGGGAACTCAGTGTATCTTATTTCAGATACTACAAACAATGTTTGCAACTTATAGTACATACCTTCCTCATGTTCCCAATGCTGCTGATTTCATTAGTGAGTATAAATGATAGATGGAAATGTAGCAGGGACTAAATTAATATTTTCTATTTAATATTACAAATACAACCTTTTTTTCTCCCACTTTCATTTCACCTTATTACTCTCAGAGCCAGAACATCATTCCTAAATGATTTTTTATGATTAAAGAAAGTAATCCTAGTACATGAATTTTCATGTATTGGTCCGTCTTGGAATGTTTCATTTGGACAAATATTTTTCCAATTTTAGTTGGAATTTTAAAAAGATAATTTGAAGCCCATAAACCATAAATGGCAATGATCATCGCTTGGGTGGGCATTTAACCTGAAACTCTAGAGACTCTAAATATAATTATTAGTGCCCACTGTATAGAGAGATTGTGAGTTCAGAAACTGCCAGGGGATCCCCGACCCACAGCTCGTAGCATTAACAGGGCCTTTGAATAACCCACCCGACTCCATCCAGAGCGATGTAAAATTCGGATCCAGCCAAGCCCACATCACAGCCCACGCGAGAGCAGCCTGGAATGGATGTGACACAACAGACCCAGTAGACTGGGAGCCTGAGAAACGAGTGAACATACTGTACTTGTACACACACATTTTCCGTTGCACACACATACACACAGATCTGTCTTTATTTTCTGGTAATTAGTCTCCCATGGTGCCATTATTTCACCATGCTGATTCTTCACTGGTTGCCCAGTCACTCTCAGCACCTCAGGCCCATCCAAGCCATTTATGCCCATTTTTGTTCTCTATTTCTCCAAATCAAGCTTCACCCTTAATGTAAGTAATGGACTGAATATGTTATACTATGTTATATTCCTGCTGCTGATGTCTCAGATCAGTGTTTCTTCTCTCTCTCTCTCTCTCTCTCTCTCTCTCTCTCTCAATCTCTCTCTCTCTCTCTCACACACACACACAGAGACACACTTTCATTCCGTTCTTGATATTGTCAGACCTTCTCAAAATTTCACACCTTTACTCTCACATGCTTTTTCTCTTTTTTTGTCTTTCAAATACTCCTGGTCAGTTTGGTTTTGTCCAATTTACAGCTCTGTAAATTGCAATTTGTTTACTCTCATTACCAGTGAGCACTCCAGGGCAAAGATGGCCGCCGGTCCAGTCTTCTCCAGAGGTTCCATGCGGCAACGCCAGCGGCGACGGCGGAACAAATCCGTCTTCTTTTGCTTAAGGTGGAACTTCCAGCCAAAGAGAGAGGCATACTCCCAACCCTCCCGCTCAGACTCATCTGGACGCTGCTGTTGGAGGTCACACACACACACACACACACACACACACATTGAGGAGCTTTAATTCAACAGCTCTGGGATTAAAGAGATTCTTCAGATCTGCGCTCTCAGAGCACCACCATGAGGAGAGCGTAGGAAATGTAAGGAATGAAGACTATGTTCTTCAGTTCTCTCTCTCTCTCTCACTCAATCTTTCTCGCTCACTCAGCCTGACTCATCCTGAAGTGGTTTCCAGTGTACCTCTTTATCCCTTGGCTTTTTTGTCTCATCTATCATCGAAAACAGTGAGATAATCTCAACAATACATCATTGTTAATAAAACACGTGTGCTTTAGCTATTATGTCTAGAGTTTTCAGGATACACACACAGATTTTCAAAAACAGAATCTCTTTCTCTGTCCTTCACATGCACACACACACACACACACAGACACGCACACTCTTCCACAGATGATTAACATTAGGCATATTTGTGGTAAGACGCTAAATTTGGATGAGCTGTGGATTTCTTGCCAAGGCAGAATAAGACTCATAGATTAGAGACATGGGATCGATTTCAGATTAGTGTCAGATGGTGTGATTGATTAGGTGTCCTCTCAACCTCCATATACAACCCAGCAGAACCCCACTTTCATCTGCCAAATACTCTACAGAACTCCACTCACCATCCCACCACACTGACATTTCCCAGAATCCCCCTGAACTCAGACAGCGGGTATGTAGCATCAAACCAAGAGTAAAGAGCAGTGTTGAAGTGGATATTTTTTATCTGGTTCCCAATAAAAAAGTGAGGAAAAGTTTGAATTTTATTGCACTGATGAAAACCATATGACTTGGATTTAACTAATAATGGTGAGATAGCAGTGTGGTACCTTTCTGAGTGCTTCCATTTTCTGCAGGTCTCGGCGGCGAAGACGGATCCAGCGACGCCGGCGATTGGTGTGGTACATTTTCTCAGCTGGAACCCAGGACTTAGGCCGACGCTCAGGAGGGATGGGAATGCCATATTCCCACCCTGAGGATAACGGTATTAAGAAAGAATTTTGGTTGTCTTTAAGCTAATAAAATATTCTTCAAAACAAATGAGTAATTTAGCATGTGCTTATGTCCTTAATATCCATTTTTTATGCAATTTCAATAGCAAAAGTACAATCTACTCATAAATAATAAAGGTTTATCAAAGACAATGGTAAAACACCATTATAGTTTCTATACCCTGATCATCTACAGCGCGTTTTAGATCTTTACTCCATTCCTCGTCTTCCCACATCCAACCTGGAGGACACTCAATATCATCTTTAGGCACTGCTTTCTCTCCGTTCTGTTCCCCCGGTGAACAAATGCAAAACAGCATCTCAGTCTTTACTGTTTGACTACTTTAGGACAAGATTACTTCTTTTACTTTCAGTTTGGAAAACCAAATAGTGGACATCAATAAACTTTATATGGAGACAAATCCTTTTCAAATATATAAAGTTTTATATGCTCACCACATCTGTGTAACCTTCTGGCATGCCGATCCATTGTCCTCCCGGCAGCCGCATCTGATTCTCAAACACTTCCTCCATAAAAGTCATGTGTCCAGCGTCCACATCATATAGCAGGCTGGGCAACATAAAAATATGGAGAAAAACAACATCTGGTCAATAAAGCTTAATTAGGATTCACTGGATTATTCAATTAAGGACATACTCAGTGTCAGCTTATATACAGTGCCCTCAACTAATATTGGCACCGTTGGTAAATATGAGCAAAGCAGGCTGTGAAAAATCGTCTTTATTGTTTAATCTTTTGATATTTTCTTTAAAAAATTCATTAAAATAGTCTGCTCACATGGATATCAAACAACTGCAAACACAACACAGGTTTATTTAAAAAAATATATTTATTAAATATAGGTGTGCAACAATTATTGGCACCCTTTTGGTCAATGCTTTGTGTGACCTCCCTTTGCCAAGATAACAGCTCTGAGTCTTCTCCTATAATGGCTGATGAGGTTGAAGAATACATGGAAAGGGATCTGAGACCATTCCTCCATACAGAATCTCTCCAGATCCTTCATATTTCAAGGTCCATGCTGGTGGACTCTCCTCTTCAGTTAACCACACAGGTATTCTATGGATTTCAAGTCAGGGGACAGGGATGGCCATGGCAGGACTTTGATTTTGTGGTCAGTAAAACATTTTTGTGTTGATTTTGATGTATGTTTTGGATCATTGTCCTGCTGGAAGATACAAACACGGCCCATTTTAAGCTTTCTGGCAGAGGCAGTCAGGTTTTCATTTAATATCTGTTGATATTTGATACAAGATGCCATGTATCCTAACAAAATGTCCAGGTCCTCTGGCAGAAAAACAGCCCCAAAACATTAACGAGCCACCACCATATTTAACTATGGGTATGAGGTACTTTTCAATATGGCTACCTTTCTGTGTGCACCAACACCACCCCTGGTTTCACTGCCAAAAAGCTCTATTTTGGTTTCATCTGACCATAGAACCCGATCCCATTTGAAGTTCCAGTAGTGTCTGGCAAACTGAAGACATTTGAGTTTGTTTTTTGATGAGAGTAGAGACTTTTTTTTCGAAACCCTTCCAAACAACTTTTAGTGATGTAGGTGACTTCGGATTGTAGTTTTGGCGACTTTCTGACCCCAATATGCAACTAACTTCTGCAATTCTCCAGCTGTGATCCATGGAGATTTTTTGGCCACTCGAACCATCCTCTTCACAGTGCACTGAAACAATATAGACACACGTCCAATTCCAGGTTGATTTATAACATTTCCAGTTGACTGGAACTTCTTAATTATTGGAAATGTGCATTTTATTTTTAATGCTTGTTTCTTATAGCCACTTCCCATTTTGTGATGCTCACCAACCTTTTGCCACACATCACAGCTATATTCCTTGGTCTAACCCATTGTTATGAATGACTGAGGTAATTTGGCCTATGTATTACCTCATATTTATACCACTGTGAAACAGTAAGTCACCCAAGATAGTTAAAAAAATTATATCAATAGGAATATACTTCAAATACATTCTTCTCATATGAATTCATAGGGGTGCCAGTAATTGTTGCGCACCTATATTTAACAATGATATTGTTAAATATAGAGAGTAAGCCAGTAGAGTGTAGTCTGGAACTTACGTTTTCTCTGGGCTGATGTACCAGTCTCCAGCCCATGCCCAGCCTGCTGAGGGTTTAAAACCCTCCTTGGGCTGCTTCACCCTCCCAGTGATGTCACTGAACTTGGGGTAAGTGAGACCTGTTGTTCCCCAGTTTCCCACCAGAGCTAATTTAGTCTGGTTCTCATACTGCAGGAAACACAGTACGAAGAAAATATGAAAAACACTGTTAGTTTAGTAGATGTTACAAGTCACAAACAACACTTAATTAGGAGGTTAATCTGAATGTCTAGCGGGGCTGAGGTCTGATACTATGCCGACATGGAAACTACAATATGTTAAGAGAAATCAGTTAAATTGCTGACATACAACCAATCCATACATCCATCCATCCATCTTCTACGGCTTACTCCTTTTCAGGGTCATGGGGAACCTGGAGCCTATCCCAGGGAGCATTGGGCACAAGGCAAGGTATACCCTGGACAGGTTGCCAGTCCATCGCAGGGCACAATCACATGCACACTCACACACCCATTCATACACTAGGGACAATTTAGACACGCCAATCAGCCTACCATGTCTTTGGACTGGGGGAGGAAACCGGAGTACCCGGAGGAAACCACAGCATGGCGAGAACATGCAAACTCCGCACACACATGGCCCCTGCAGGAATCGAAAACCGGACCCTGGAGGTGTGAGGGGACGTGCTAAACACTAAGCATGCGTGACATACAACCCATAAACAGCTAAATGCTAGCTACACTAACAGTGAAGAGGAAAGATTCCCTCTGTAATACTCCTTGATTATTCAAGTCTCTGATTTATTTGGGTGCTGCATGTTTAAAATCCCTGAAACTCACAGCATTATTCGAGGTGTTGATGTAATTTCCACTGAAACAGGATGTCAGGGCAGGACATATCAAGTCACTCCTCCCCTTTTATAAATAGCCAATAGTGTTTAGCTTACCTCACAGCCTGGGCTAAGCCGTACTTGACAGTTGGTATTATTATAGATTTTTATAATGTCGGGGACGGAACACTTGAGATTCTAGAGAGCATTTGATTGGACAGAAAATCTGCTTACTGTCTCTGCAAACACAGACAGTTTCCCCTCTGAAAACTGGTTGAAGTGCTTGACATCGGCAGCCAAACCAAACCACATCTTTACTCTGAGCTGTGCTGGGATCTTACAGTCCTCGCTCCCACCCTGAGGGTACTAAAACACATACTAGTAGAGTTAAAGAGATTATAGTTAATACGAAGCATACAAATTTGAGGAGTGCATTTCATATCACTTCCACTGCTTGCTCTGTAGAATACACACCTTCATGAAGATAGTTTGCAGCTGACCACAGTGTTTGCCGCAGTAACCCTGAGAGAAGAGCACCTTATGGGCTGGGATTCTGTGGTATGCCACTCTTTTGTCCCCCTGAAGCATCCAAATCAATATGTCTGGCAGACTGTTCTGGGGCTGGAAAAAAGGGTCAAATGATTAAGAAAGAACAAAAGAAAGAAAGCATTAAAAGGAAACTTAAAAGCCATAACTAATCGATGAAAGAGACACTTTGCAGGGCATAGGTAATTTTTGGCATCCCCTTCTGTTCATATGAAAATATTACATTTTCAAATCACTAGAATTTTTTAAGATTATTATTATTATTATTACTATTATTATTATTATTATTATTATTATTATTATTATTATTATTTATTACAGTGGGGGAAAAAAGTATTTGATCCCCTGCTGATTTTGTACGTTTGCCCACTAACAAAGAAATGATCAGTCTATAATTTTAATGGTAGATTTATTTGAACAGTGAGAGACAAAATAACAACAAAAAAATCCAGGAAAAACACATGTCAAAAATGTTATAAATTGATGTGCATTTTAATGAGGGAAATATGTATTTGACCCCTCTGCAAAACATGACTTAGTACTTGGTAATGACTTAGTAATTACTTTTCATTTTCAATGCCCTGGCTGAGGGAAGGAGGTTCTCACCCAAGATTTGAGGCAGCATTCCTCATCCTCGTCTGACCACCAGAGGACAACTGGGTGAAAGTGTTGTGGTCAGATGAGACCAAAATGGAGCTCTTTGGCATCAACTTGTGTTTGGAGTAGGAGGAATGCTGCCTATGACCCCAAGAACACCATTCCCACCGTCAAACATGGAGGTGGAAACATTATGCTTTGGGGGTGTTTTTCTGCTAAGGGGACAGGACAACTTAATCGTATCAAAGGGAAGATGGACGGGGCAATGTACCGTCAAATCTTGGGTGAGAACCTCCTTCCCTCATCCAGGGCATTGAAAATTAAAAGTAATTACTAAGTCATTACCAAGTACTAGGTCATGTTTTGCAGAGGGGTTAAATACATATTTCCCTTATTAAAATGAAAATCAATTTATAACATTTCTGATTTTCTTGTTGTTATTCTGTCTCTCACTGTTCAAAAAAACCTACCATTAAAATTATAGACTGATCATTTCTTTGTTAGTGCGCAAACGTACAAAATCAGCAGGGGATCAAATACTTTTTTCCCTCACTGTATCAAAATGCTCAAATTGCTTGCTGGTTTTAGCTGTGATCAAGATTCTCAGTTGCATACAGTGATTGTATAAAATAGCTGATTGTCTCAACTGAATTTTCACACTAAAACTGTGTACTGGGGGCTACATGGTCACTTACTGTGCCCGCTGTCCTGTTTTTAGTAGTTACTGTACTGTCTTGTGTTGTTTGCACAAGTTTGCACAAGTTTGCACATGCACTTGTAGAAATGTGTAGGTCTTATTTAGTTCTGTGTCGTTCATGTGGTTAGTGTGTGGTTTTATGTAGCACCATGGTCCTGGAGAAATGTTGTTTTGTTTCAGTTTACTGTACCAGCTGTATATGTTTGAAATGACAATATAAGCCTTGACTTGACTCAGAAGCATTAGCTGTTAATGTTAGCCAGCATACCACAAATTTTCAACTGATAAATTAATCAAATAAAACACCTATTTAAATAATAGCTGTTTAAAGGTAAAGGCAATATTAAAATCATTCGGTTTTAATTCTGTCCTGGCTAAGCGAGAGACAGAACTGAATAAAATATCAATTCTGAATAACATAAGAGAGCAAGCCAAAGAACAAAAAAATAAAAAGACAGAGAGAGAGAGAGAAGACAAGAAAAAGAAATCTTTACATTTTAAACTCTAGCTGCTCAAACAGAAACACTGTGTACCCTGCTCTCTCAAAGAATGGCAGAATAACAAAAGAGATAGAACAAAGAGTGAAATAAAAGAAATGAGAAAAGGAGAAAGAAATAAAACATAAAAGGAGTAAATGTAAAACAGTCAGTATTGTTTTTGATTTTTGGACTCATGCTCAAGTCCCATCTGTGGATTCTCACCTCCTCAGTGAGTGAGTGCAGTCTCATGGCCCAGTCCTCAGCCTGCTCCAGCACTGTGCTCAGCTCTGTCTCCTGGCCATGTTTTAGTGCCAGAGCGGCCTGCTGGATCTGCTTTAGGTTTACCTTACGCAAACGACGCAGAGCTTTATCCAGAGGGGTCACGCATGGCCATCCATCCAGCTCAGGCAGCTCCTCGCTGAACCACAAGAAACATGGCTATTAATCTCATAAATACTCACACAGCAACCCAGTAAAGAAATGTCACAGTAACAAATGTCTCATTTACTGAAATACTGTGTTAAAGCTTACACATAGTCATCTTTCAATGACTTAGATATCTCAATTTTTACAAATAAAGTTCAAATTCATTCATTCGTTTGTTCATTCATTCATCTTCAGTAACTGTTTTATCCTGGTCACGGTGGAGCTGGAGCCTATACTGGCAATACTGGGCACAAAGCAGGAGAATTCAAGCCTATATAGAGTCAGCAGTCCATCACATGTACACACACATCCACACCTTTGGGGAATTTAGCATAGCCGGTCCACCTAAACGCATTTTTTTGGAGAGTAGGAGGAAACTCAGAGCAGACCCACACAGACACAGGAAGAACATGTCAAACTCTACATAGACTGTATCCCAAGCTCAAGATCAAACCAGGGATTCTGGAGCTGTGAGGCATTAATATAACCCACTGCAACACTATGTTTCCCTTTAAATTTAACAGTATATTCTAATATACTAATATAATAATAGCTAACAGTATATTCATTTTAGAGGCATGGTGGCTTTGTGGTTAGAACGTTTGCCTTGCCCCTCCGGGGATGAATTTTCTGTCCATGCTTTGGGGGTTTCCTCCGGGTACTCTGGTTTCCTCCCCCAGTCTAAAGACATGCATTGTATGCTGATTGGCATCTCTAAATTGTCCAGAGTGTGTGTGTGCAATTTGTGCTCCAGATCCCCTGGGATAGGCTCCAGGCTCCCCGTCACCCAGTGTAGGATAATCAGTACAGAAAATGGATGGATGGTATATTCACTTCTTCCATCATAGGTGGCCTTCTCAACTTGCTTTCAATTAATTTTCAAAACATGATAAAAAAATATATTTTGAGGTAGTGATCATCTTACCACTTCTTTTATACCTATGAGGCACTTTTACCTGCAGTCAGTGATGAGATCATCAAGTAGTTTAAGCACCTTCTCCTCCAGTTTGTCCTGGTCCCCGCCTGATTGGAGCTCCAACTGTACAAGCTTCAGGTTTGATTCCTAACACAAATGCAGTCAAATATATAACTGACCATCCCTCAAAAAACAAGTTTTCCTTTTTATATCACTCTTTATACATATATCTATATAACATTTTAACTTTGATACAACTTTTGGAAGCATATTCTCATCCAAAATCACTTTGGCTTATCTCTCACCAGACGCTCTGTGATGATCAGCAGCATATTAAGGGCCTCTATACGGGGGCTGATGTCCTCCCACTCTGACGACAGCACCACCACAGGCTTCACATTCCCCCAGGGTAGGTAATAGTAGTGACAACCTACAGTCACACAGAAAGTCAGAGCATTATGTTTGACAACAGGACAAATGCACCCTGAACGACTTGCATATTAATCTTCATAATTAACATGTGACCTTCATGACCTCCAACATTATTTTGTAATGAAATTCTGCGTTGACTTTTCTAGTATAATTTTTTTTTCTTGAGATGTTGGTCTATTTTCACTGCTTAATGGGTTCCTACATTTCCCACAATGCTGTTCAAAACCCAGTTGATAGTGGTGCTAATGGGAATTATCTCTTGCTCCATATAGACCTAAAGAGACTCATGGAGCAGTACTTTAGTCTACCTATCTCACTTCCTCAACTCTACACTCTGCTCAAACAGATTTTTCATTGCAGCATTCAAAGCCATCATGCTTAATATCTGAAAGAGTACTAGATAGATATCTAGTCGAGATGAATAACTCTACATTGCCTTCTGAAACTTTAAGTCCAGCATTCGCCGTCTTCTCTATCTACTGTATAGGTTGGATTTCTCATGAAAGACATTGAACTTCACTGGGAATAGGGTGAAATTATAAAAGAAATGCTTGCTCCTTTGTTTTTAGGATGTAACAACAAAATTATTACTTCATACATTTGAGATCACTGACTTCTTTTCTCCTATTAAACACTATTGTAACTGCATTAGCAATGTCCCTCTGTGATGTCAGAGTGGCTGACAACTGCTGACCTCTAACGAAAATACAGCACAGACAAATTAGCATCAAATTCACAAATATAGCAAATAACACATCACAAATATTTTGATATAAACATATATAATGTGTTCCAGGGTACACTTTTCCTTTAACAATCAATGGTTCACTGGTGACCACGCTTGTTTTTGAGACAATGATTAAAGATTATTTCTCACCATCAAACACAGCTCGGCTGTACTGCGTCGTGGAGGCCAGAGGCAGGCAGCTGTAGTCAAACTTGTTACCATAGTTGCCGATGCTGACCTCAAACTGGATTGCGTCATCCACGTCCTGAAGAAGCGTGGCGGAGTAAAAAGCAGCAAACAGAGAGTACTTTCTCTTCCGCATGAATTTCTGAATGGAAAGCCAAACCCAAACAGAAGAAGCATTTTTGTACTGTGAGTCTGTGTGAAGCAACAGTAAATGCGTATAAAGAACACTCAAATCTTTCAATGTGGAATCATGTTCAGGGTTCCTCAGAAAGGTGAATGTATCTTTTACAAGGTAGAACCTCTTACCTCAACCACCAGAAGCTCATCAAGATGAATGTCTTCCACTTTTTGTTCCACTTGTTCACACAGCTTAGTGGTGAGCTCCAAAAGCATACGGCCACGATACGCTACACCTTCACCCTAAACCATAAAACACACCACAACAAAAATTTTAATCACTCTTATACACACAAATACACACATCCATTACAGCTAACAATACAGGTTAGATCCATTCCACTCTGGATTCAATCTAAGTTAAGATCCATTTTGTTAACAGACTTAATCTCAAGCAAGACTGCGTAATTATGGAGGCTTTTAGACTCTAGGTATCTTACAAAGCAATGCTTAACTGTAATGCAATTCAAGTGGAACTTGATCTACTTTACCTTGCCAAGGTTAAGAGCCTCATGGGGGTCAGAGAAGGCAGTGAACTCTCTAGGACTTCCATACAAATTCACATAACAGGGTCCAAACGTTGGCAGGAAGCCCAGGCTGTCATCAACTAAGACAGAAATGTTGAGGTTAAATTGTGAGGGTAGGAAATGAGCATGCTAAACATGCTAAAATAAGAAATTCTTGCCATGAATTTCACAAGCTACAAGTACGGCACCCAGATTGTTATATCGTGGTTTTCAGATGAAATTAAATACGTAGAAGTAGGTGCATTTAAAGTAGATTGTATCACACAGATACAATAGGAAAGAAAGACATACTGGCACTTTGGAGGGTCCTGAGGGGCAAGTCATCTGAATGCGTAGGGAAATAAAGTATACTTTAAACACAACTGAAAACTACAGCTGCACGCTCACTCTTGCTACTAATTCATGCCTTCACAAAGTAGTTAGATCTCCAAACACACTTTTGCATGAAGGAGTTTCACTAACCAATTAGTCAACCAAGTATAAAGCCAATTCAAGTAAATGCAATGCAACAGACAGACCACATCTACAAATTAAAATGCTGGATCAGCTGGCGTTAACAAAACTCTCTTACGTCCACTGGACTACTGTGATCAAAGTGGGAACTTAGATAAGTGGATGAGGATAAAAATGCAAACAGATCAAAGTTTAGAATGTTATTTCTTGTTCATGCCACAGACCAATATAATGCAACTACAGGCCTTTTACCTGCATGCACACTGAAAAACCGAAAATACTATCCACAAAATTAAGCACTGATGCTCTCACAGTCTTCAATCATAGTCTTCAATCACAGTCCTCACTGAATAATGTCTAGAGTAAATTATAAGATTTTATACCACAGCACTGTTAAATGCTCAGTTCTGATTGGTCAGAAGTTGTTGATCCGTTTCCTATGACAGCACAGGTTAGACGGTGGTTCCAGTTGCAAGGTTTATATTAATGCACTAATTCTAATACAGTGTCCACCACTAATAGTGGCACCCTTGGTAAATATGAGCAAAGAAGATAAGAATCTGTATTGTTTAACCTTTTAAACTTTTGTTTAAAAAAATTACAAAAATACTCTGTTCTCATAGATATCAAACAATTGCAAACAAAACAAAAGTTTATTTAAAAATATATTTGTTAAATATATTTGTGCAACAATTATTTGCACTCTTTTAGTCAATACTTTGTGCTACCTCCCTTTGCCAAGATAACAGCTCTGAGTCTTCTCCTAAAATGCCTGATGAGGTTGGAGAATACATGGCAAGGCATCTGAGGCCATTCTTCCATACAGAATCTCTCCAGATCCTTCAAATTTTGAGGTATGCTGGTGGACTTACTCCTCAGTTCACCACACAGGTTTTCTATGGGTTTCAAGTCAGGGGACTGGGATGGCCATGGCAGGACTTTGATTTTGTGGTCAGTAAACCATTTTTGTGTTGATATTGATGTATGTTTTGAATCATTATCCTGCTGAATAATCCAACCATGGCCCATTTTAAGCTTTCTGGCAGAGGCAGTCGGGTTTTCATTCATAGATATACAGATATTTGATAGTCCATGATGCCATATATCCTAACATAAGGTCCAGATCCTCTGGTAAAAAAACAGCCTCAAAACATTAAAGAGCCACCACCATATTTAACCATGGGCATGAAGTACTTTTCCATATGGCTACCTCTCAGTGTGCACTAAAACCACCTCTGAATTTAATTTCCAAAAAGCTCTATTTTGGTTTTCATTTCGACCATAACGCCTGATCCCATTTGAAGTTCCAGTAGTGTCTAGCAAACTGAAGATGCTTGAGTTTGTTTTTGGATCAGAGTAGAAGCTTTTTTCTTGAAATCCTTCCAAACAACATGTAGTGATGTAGGTGACTTCGGATATCAATTGCAATCTACTTCAAATGTGTTTTTCTGATATGAATTCATAGGGGTGCCAATAATTGTTGAACACCTATATTTAACAATGATTTTTTTGGATAAACCTGTGTTGTGTTTGCAATTGTTTTATGTCCATGAGAGCAGGTTATTTTTGTGATTTTTTTTAACAAAAGGATCAAACGGTTAAAAAAATATAGATAATTTTTCACAGCCTACTTTCCTCATATTTACTAAGGGTGCCAATATTAATAGAGGGCACTGTACATTAACAGCTTACACAGGGACTCGTATAGCGGATGTTCTACATTTACAGTTGTGTGTAATTGCTGATATGGTGATGCTATGGTGAAGGAGAGTTATGATGGTGATGTTATGGTGTTCTATTTAACATACAGTCTATGGCAGGAGTCTCCAGTGTCAGTTCTATATAACAGAGGTAAAGCTGTAACTTATGCATGTAGGGTTCCCTTTCAAAAGGAACTCCACGTTGCATTTAGCATAACACTATGGGCACTCCCATAGTGTTATGCTAAACGCAATGTCTCGTTCCCTTCTCAGGGAACAGGGTTACATGCGTAACCCAGACATTTTGTTGTATCTCTGCAACATGCCAAACTGCATTTTTTTGTATTGTTTACTTCAATGTAGAGCAAAAACAGAGGCTGATGGGGGAATGACTGTATATACTGTAGCTGTTACAACATTAGAGATAACAGGGACTAACTTGCATTGCAAATGCTCAAATGTCACTATAAACTAATTTAAAGTATAACATGTTTAATTAATTCAAAAAATTGAATAGTTGGCAAATTACTGTGGTATATGAGAAATTAATTTTGTGCTGTTAATGGAAAATAATCAACTTTGGGGCATCACACCATCCAATCACTGATTATTTTCCAATAACAGTAAGTGTTTTATTCCTTATTTAACCAGTGCATTATTCACCTATGATTTATTAAAGTATAATCAGGAATCAGTAACATGCCACTGATATCTCAGAATATGTCTTGAGGTTAGCAGTCATGCATGTATCACAATGCATTCATCACATTGCTGCTGCTCTTCAAAGACTGTTTTACAAATGTTTTGTTTGTTACATACTAATAGTAAATTTTGTGTTTTTGTTGTTATTATATTTTATCGAATCTCCTTGCAGTTATAACAGTTACTTTCACTAAATGTTTGAATGTACAGTATGGCTATTATATTCTGATGATGTTCTTACTCCTGCACTTTTCAGATATATGGGTTGCACACTACTATGCTAGGGATTCAAAGGAGTAATGTAATGATTCCTAATGAATCCATATCCAAAGTCACAGGTCCTCAGCCTTTCATGTATCTTTACAGATAAAGATGTAATGAAGATAAAGAGATGAAACTGGAAGGTGCACTTACACTTCAAAATCAGTGAGACATGTTGCTACACTTCATATGAAATTCATTGATTACCTTCTATTTCACCCCCTGGAGCAGAGATCTTTGACATACTCAGATGTGTGGTACCAATGACATCATTATGGCTTGCTCGATCCCTAGCAGAAATGAGATTATGATATCGCAAGTTAAGAAGTTAAAGATGTTTTAAATGCATTGTAAGTGCACAGCGCAGTTATTTGATCAGTTGAGCAAAAGTCACATGGAATGTAATTTTTTTCAAGATGAACTAACCAATCTAAAATGCGTATCCTCATCTTCTCACACATAGATGGAAACTGCAGAAAGAACCAACATTTGGCATGAACTAGGAGCATGGAGAAATTTGATCAATAATCTCTGATATGTGCAGTTATGTGGTTCATCTTACCCTGATAGGGAGCATAAGACTTTGGTTCCACTGTGGGTTGGCGTTCTTCTCCAATATTTTACTGCACATCTGTGAATGCATATGTACTGGCCCTTAAACTCAAATATCATCAAATATCAAAATCATAATATAATAAATGAGCTCATGCGGGACCGTCCTTATGATTAATATGACATGGAACGATTTACCTGTTTTTAGTTCTTCAATCATTTGTACTTAGGGGTAATTCATCTTACCAAGTCTATAATATTTTTGGGAAACTTTTACAAGAACTCTGAAATGCTGAAAGATCATTGGTTGTATATTATTTATTCTGCTTCTTCAATGCTACAGTACATCATCACTGGCCAGCCTCATGACTCATTACTTGGAGCATTTTCATTAAGACCTGGTCAAATGTGGCTAAAACCTAGTTGGAACATTTCAGTCAGGCAGCTATAATTTCTTGTCATGGGTTGGAGGTTGTCTTAAAATTAAAGCACAGGCAAATATATTGAAAAAAAAAATCCCAACTGTGGATCGATAGAACATTCAGTCATAAAAAGCCCAGATGAATCTAGTGGGCTGTGGTGTGGACTGCCTGAACATGGCTAATGCAGATCAAAGATATTTTCGCATCATATTTTGAAGTCTGTACCGTTTTGCCAGCGAAGTTGACTTCCACTAATGGATCCACCAGGTTTTTTCGGTTTGACTCAAAACCCAGAAATTGCTTCATGCCATCAATAAATGCATCATCCACTAGCAAGGGGAAAGCAAGAGGAGAAAAAGTCACATATGTATTTTATTTTATTTTTTTAAGTCTCACACAATAATGCTGATGCACATGCAAACAATACTACTCACTCTGAGGCAAGTCATCTGCTCTGTAGACTTTAAGAGTGAAGGTGGCTCCTCTGAGTGTGAGACCTGCTGGTCTCAGCAGGTTCATCTCAACATCCTCCCTTTCCTGAACTCCCTCTTTTTCAGTCTATGACATAGATTTAATAGATTTACATTTCTTTGGAAAAGCATACATTCTTCTATAGGAACAATACAATTTGAAACCACAATCAAAAGCTGATGTAGTTATTATTCTTACTCACTGGTGGCTCATCACCTGCAGCCAGGACTATAAGGCTGACCTTCAGATACCCTCTGGCCCCGGCACAAAAATCATCAGGATCAGCAAGTAGCAACCACTTCCTAAGAATAGCATGTCCTGCCACAATAGAAATAAGCAATACTAATCAGCTTTGTACTCAGGTAAATCTCTCATTCCCTTAATATAATACCTATATGGCATTGAAATTAATGCACTATTGAACCAAAATAAATTTTAATTGAAATAAAGTGTGAGATTTCGGAACGTGTTCCTTTAAGTAAAAGCATACAGCCAATTGTCACAGGAGTCTGCTGTACTCACTGTGCTCGTTATACACCATGCCAACATCCAGCTGAGAGAGAAGGCAACAAAAGAAAGAGTCATAACTATTATCAGCTGTGCATGAGAGAACAGATCAGTGTGTCCCACAAACAAAAGATAAAAAGGAAGCACAGATGTCATTTGGAGAGATACCAAAAAATAGTGTCCATTTAAAGCAATTGAAACTGATAAAAAAAAAATTTAATAAATGCAAAAGTAGAAGCGAAGAGAATACTACCTTAAATTCTCCAATGACAGAGTCTGTACGAAAAGACTTGGAGTCAAATACCTTGGATAGAACACAGGGGTAAATATTACTATAGTATTAAATACTGCTGCTACTACTGAAAATAATGAGCCAACAGGAGCAACCAGATGTCACTGAGCTGATTATGAACATTTAATAACATGATGTCATTCAAATCCTTTTCATTTATATTCACTTTTTTAGTCCTGGTGTATTTACTCAACATTTAAATATTCAGTTAAGACGTGTTAATTTACTTATGGCTACTTATGGCTTATTTATGCTGAGGTTATGGTTTGGTAATGTCAAGTAGGCAGCAAATAATTTCCAAAAGAGTCCTTGAATGTCCTTATCATCAAAAGTGCTAGGAAAAATAGCAGCTAGGCCCTCTCCTTCATTATATTCAAATTCCACATGAAAAAATGCCAATTTCATTAAGTTAGCTAATAGATTAATATAAAGGCTGGTCTGCATACTGTTATAAATATAGGCTCATCAAAGAGATCTGCTGGTGTCTCGAAGAAGTTCAGGAAGAATGTCTAGGGAGAATAAGAAGAAAAATGAATGAGTATGTTTTTCTTGACTGATGGTTCAGCAATAAATTCTACTTTCAATGCAATGATAATATAAGCAAAGCAAAAACTATGGTTATAACAGTGTAGTGCAAGTAAAACCTTCAAAAATCTATTATTAAGTGGAGCATTTGAAAAAACAGATTAATTATTCATAATTCATTACCTCATCAAAGTATGGATTGTTGCCTTTCTTGATCTGTGTTCTCTTTGTCTGGCCTCCCACAGTTACTTTGACAATAGGTTTAATATTGACTCCAGGCAGTTGCCTTCCCTCGATGATTCGCACCCGTACCTGAACATTTAGTCATTTGTGTCATGGCTTAAAATCTTGCATTCAATCAGTTACTTGTTGGCGATGGTACTTTTTTTTTTTTCAACATTATCAATATGAAATGCACACATTTATTAATGGGCCCTACTAAAATGCATAAAATATACTTTATCCTGTCACATTCATAGTCATAGTATTCATAGAGTAGTTGTAGCTCAGTGCTTAAGATGGTAGATTACTCATTGGAAGGTTGTGAGTTAAAATCCCAGCTCTGCCAAGCTGTCACTGCTGGGCTCTTGAGCAAGGCCCTTAATCCTCAGTCAGATAGACAGGCAGATAACAACACATAAGTAATTAAATTAAATTTGATGCTATGTTTCAGTTCCATTTCCAGCACTAAGCCCAATGTCATTAAGGAAATTTATGACACATGTTGCCACATGAGGGCGCTGTTTCTAACTAGTGCTGAACACAGACAAAATACACTCACCATCCACTTTATTAAGAACATCTGTACACTTCATGCAGTTATCTAATCAGCTAATTATGTGGCAAACAAAAAAATCAACTGGCCTTTTTCCTAATCATTAATTATGTAGTTTGGGTGAGTTTGTGCTCATGATAGCCTCAGATTCTTGTTCTTGGCTGACTGGAGTGAAACCTGATGTGGTCTTCTGCTTTTGTTGTGTGTTCTGAGATGTCTTTCTGCTCACCACGGTTGTAAAGAATGATTATTTGAGTTACTATAGACTTCCTGGCAGCTTGAACGAATATGGCCATTTACCTCTGATCGCTCTTATCAACAAGGCGTTTCAACCCACACAAATGTCTCAATGTTCTTTTGTTTTTCACAACTTTCAGTGTAAACTCTAGAGTCTGTTGTTTCTGAAATACTCAAACCAGCCCTTCAGGCACCAACAACCATGCCACAGTAAAAGTCACAGAGATCACATTTTCCCCCATTCTGATGCTTGATGTAAACATTAACTGAAGCACTTGACCTGTATCTGTATTTAATGCATTGCTGCTGCCACATAATTGGCTGATTAGATAACTGCATGAATGGGGATGTGTACAGATGTCCCTAATAAAGTGGATGGTGTATGTACATTTAAGATTAACACACACTTAATGTAATTCCAAACACAATCGTGTTGAGTCTAATCTATGCACTAGACCATTAAGAAGCCACCAAGATGAGACCTAACAGAGCATATATGTTTAATTATGAAAACAAAATCATTTTCTTTAGGCATTATGTTATAGCATGACCATTCAGATAATGGCTACTGCAATTTTTTGAGTGTTTAAATACCCATAATCCATACAATGTGAATTTTTGGATCCAAACCAAAATATACACACACCTGGAGGTCCTGGGGTTTGTTGGAAAGAGGGGCTTTGTTGTTTTGCTGTTTCTTTTTCTTCATGCCATGTGTAAATGCTGGAGGAGTTTTTTTTGGTGGTGTGTGAGGAGCCCCAATCTCCTGGCCTTGTGGTCCTGGAATAGGTTCGGGCTCCTCTGCAACCTCCACCATGATCATGCTCTCTGTGTCCTCATCTCCCATCGTGTCCAATGAGAACACTGCATACATAAGAAGCATTACTCACTAGACAAATACATTTCTGTGTTCTCCACTCACATACAAGGTGCATAAGGTTTTGCCCTAATGTAACAAAGGTACTATGTAACACTTTACAATAAGATTCTCTTAACTGACATTAATACATTAACATAAACAAACTACAGTATGTCCTTCAGCATTAATACACCATATGTAAGATAAATAAAGCAACTAACACTTGTAGTAATAGATACTATGAAATAACTTTTTGAAAATTTTCTAACCCAAAAATCAATTAATATATATGCTCATATAGTTACTTTATTGACAGTATTTATGTCAAACTTATGGTTTATTCATACTGACGTCCACGGTTTTATGGAAATATTTGTACTGGAAGGTGCAATAAGGGATGTACAAAATATGCAACATGATATGTGTAGTAATCATACAAAGTTTCAGCAGAGTGCACAGTGACTCAGTGACTTGAGAGTTTTTATGGAGTTCTAAGATTATGATACTTGAACATTTACGTCCACACTGCACTCTGTGTGTGTGTGTGTGTGTGTGTGTGTGTGTGTGTGCACAGTCCTAACCTGTGACAGTGTCCAGCTCTAGAGTATTGTGCGGAGTCTCTGGTTGTAGTGGGGGCTGAAAGATGGGAGCCATGCCTGGGGGAGGGATGTAGGAAACCTGCAGAGTCACTGTGGCCTGGTAGAACACAGTCAGTATAACAGGCTATAATTAGATTATGTTGTTAAGCTGCTGTGTACGGTTAAATCTTTCAGCTATAAATCTTGAAAAAAGACCATACTAGGGTATTACTAATCTGATACAGCGGTTCTATATCAGAGTTCAAACTGGTTGAAATGTTGAATCGGCCTATTTCTGATCTGATCCGTTCCAGTGATCTTACACTAACTGATACAGATTTAGTACTTGAACCCAGTTCACAACCTAAAGTATGCTGTAATTCTGGTGTTACACATAACTTTGCAACAGAGGCTGACAGAGAGAAGGCTTAGGGGACGTCTGTACTGGATTAGTATCAGCAATCGATATTGAAAAAATGCCTCTGATATCAAAAATTTAAAAACTACAATTTTGTAAAGCACTTTTAACAATAAGACTCATCGGCTAATCATCAATTCGGAGACCAAACTGTTTAAGTACAGAGATAATTATAGGAAAGTAAATACATCTTTAAATGCTCTCTCTATAACGTTAGCCTAGGCGATGGACTTCACCCTAGATACATCAAAGACTAATAAACTGAATCAAGTGGACTAATTATCACAGGGCAAGAACACTGACTAGTAATTGGTGTTTGTTTGTTTTTTTAAATAATCCAACCTCTTAGGCAAGAAGGTCTGGTTTTAGGACTAACGCTGGATTAATACTATCCATCCATCCATCTTCAACCGCTTATTCCTTCTTCATGGTCGCAGGGAACCTGGAGCCTATCCCAGGAAGCATCGGGCACAGGGCGGGGTACACCCTGGACAGGGTGCCAGTCCATCGCAGGGCACAATCACATACACCCATTCATACACTATGGACAATTTAACAACCTACCAATCAACCTACCATGCATGTCTTTGGACAGGGGAAGAAACCGGAGTACCCGGAGGAAACCCCCACAGCACGGGGAGAACATGCAAACTCCGTACACACATGGCTCAGTTTATGCTTAGTAAGAATACATACTGTATATAACAACGAATGCATTACAATGCCAAAATTATAATGAAGATACTGTATGTATATTCTGGTGCTCAGTAGTACCCATATGATTAAACCAGTATCATTTGGTAAACAAGTTTAGCCTCCCAGGCTTGGGTGAAAGAAATATACTTGCATTTTCTACAACGGAGAGAAATGATTAAACTGTTACATGTAAAGTTTCTTCCTTTACTGGGAAAAGGTTCAAATGTACTTAGATAAAAACTGTTTTTAAACACAAATACCATGCCAAACCTTCCTGACGTTATTTCCTATAACTGTACTATTCCAGAGAACACGGATACAAAACAGCTTAGAGGGACAACTCCACCTTCTCCTGTCCATCTATTTCCATGCAGGGATAAGACACACACACACACACACACAATGCCAGGAAGTAGGGCTTAGATGCCAGGAGCACAGTCCCACATTTGGACATGATGTGTGTGAGAGAGGTAGAAGGCAAGTGTTTAATGTCATCAGGTTGTAGGGTTGGAGATGGAAAACATTGTCTCTTGAAGAGGCCCCTGGTGACGTCTAAAGGTGACGCACATCAGTAAGCAAGGTGTGATGTCCAAACAAAACTTATAGGTCCCCAGCAGTCTTCAGGAAAAAGCTGTTTAGAGTTATAAGACATAAAAGAGCAGGCTGGCATGTGTGTACAAACATTTTTGTCTCCTCTAGTCCACTTTGACCTGAAGGTGGGGTTGCTGGAAAATGTTAAAATTTCACAAAATATTATAGCTGTTGCTTAAATGAAGAGCTGGGTGTTCACTGGTCACTGACACAAGTCAGACTTAACAGGAAAAAAAAACCCACAAGCTGCTATTTTTGATTCACAGGAAATGAAGAGGGATCTGTCATAGATTGCATGTTAGCGTACACTTGACATCCCTTCTAATGGATGTGTGGATTCTCCAGTATACCCCCATTTTAGGATTACATTTTAAACCATTTTATAGTGCACTGTCAGATTTCATATGAATGTATATTTTTTTCTTTCTTGTCTTTGATTTCATGAGGGCTCTTATCCTGTAAACATGACCACAAGCCCTTGCCAAATTATTCTTTAAGAACTTCTGAAAGTGACCCATGTTTTACATTGTCGCCTTGATAATGCTTTACATTAAGGTTTCTTTCATTAGCATTAGCATTAACAAATCATAAAGTAAGTGTAAATGTAGTCCCTACAATTACAGCATGTTGCTGAACTAATCCATGTCGTTGGGTGGAAATGTAGGAAAATTCACTAAACATGGTGGAAATTCAGTCTCATTTATGAATGTTATGAAATGACCACCGTAAACATGCTAATTATGCACTTCAGTTAATGGATGGAATAATCACTGGGTAAAGGATTCATTGTAATAGGTTACTAACTAATGCTGTGTATTTAACATAACCTTAATGTAAAGTGTTACCATTACCTTTTTACTAATAACTACGTGTTTCCAATTGATTTTACTGTTAGCTTATTATTTGGTGTCACCAAAATGCCACACACTCCCACTTGGCAAGTGTCTTTAGAGGCTGATAGAGATTGTTTAACTAGGAGTCAAAAAGAGGCTGGAGAGAGATAAAGATTAAGGAAGAAAATTGGAGTGACCTACCCCAGTGTTGTTCCTCTTGCTGTCCACTAAGGATACAGTGAAGGTAGCTGCTAGGTTTGGGGAGTTGAGTACATCTCTTAAAGAAACCCGACATTCTCCCAGAAACCTGCAGAGTACACACAATGCTTTATATGTATTGTTTATAAAATACAATATACAATCAGACATTTTGTGGCATAGACTATAAGCAACACTGTCCAGGGTGTACCCTGCCTTGTGTCCGAGGCCCCCTGGGATAAGCTCCAGGTTCTCCATGACGCTGAAAAGGAGTAAGCGGTAGAAGATAGATGGATGGATGAAAATTTTATGTACTTTTAAGAGTAGGTTAAAACTGGCCATATGTAATGTGCTTTTATTTCACTACATTAAACTATTAAGTTTTAATAATTAGTTTATATCACATATAATGAGGTTGAGTCTCATGACAATAAGAGAGGGAAGAAGCGAGCATGTCGACGAAGACAGGACACACACACAAACATACTAACACACACACACACTCTCTCTCTCTACCACAAATACATTTTCTCTTCTGTTCTGTTCCATAGTCTGTTTTTTGTTCCCTTTTGTCTTGTTTAAAAGCAGATGCCGACAAGTTTGTGTTGTTATTGTGGTATGAAAATAAAGACAGTCAACTGTTGGGAAAATGTTTGCTTTCGGGCTGTGTGTGAGATTTTGTGTTGATTTTGTGATTTTGTGTTATAGTACTGTACCCACCACAGGACTGAGATATGCTGCTTCATCTTGAACCCAGGTTTTATATCGCATAAACAGAACAGACCGACTTTCAAAAAGAGGTGTGACTTACAGTTCTCTATGTAGTTTGAGGTTCAGGATTTTCCTTTCATTCTAATTAGATCTGAAATAACTAGTAAATTGCTACTTGAGTAGTCTTCTCAAGAAGGATACTTTATTACTCTTACTCAAGTAATTATTAACATTGTTACTTTTACTGTTACTTGAGTAATTATTTTTACTAGTTTTATTTGTACTGGAGTAAAATTACTTTACTCTACCCACCTCTGACTTTTTTTTGGTCTTAACAGTCTAAACAGTCTTGTATTCCTTCTACCATACCATCATAGAAACACCACCAAACAACACTAGTTTCTGTCATTTTCTTTCTGGCTCCTTCTCTGTAAATATGTGTCACTCTGAAAAATGCTCTTCAGGTTTACATGGTCATGTAAATTCATTCAAGAGATGAACTTGAGTTATTTTCTTTTCTTTCTGTCTTTCTTTCTTTCTTCCTTGGACTGTTATCAAGAAATTACTCAAACATTTAAGTATCGAAAAAACAAAAAACAAATTTGAACCATATTTTATAGAGGATCATATTCCTGGTTGTGATGATAAAAAGTGGTATCCTGAAGCAAGTCCCAACCTGTGGGCATTCTCTTCCATTTACTGTTTGCCACTCATTCTTCCTCTTGTATGACTCCATATTTAATACATATCCTTGATGACCCCAAACATGCCACAAGGCATCAAAGTGACCACTTCCTTTAGAGACTTTCATTATTATTCTGGATGTTGTGTAAGAGTTATAATCATTTGAATGCAACAACACTAACTTCAGTAATTAAAGGCTGTAAACCACAGACCACCATCAGCTAGCATGTCAGCATATTGTTTTTATTTAAATAATTCTGAAACCAAATGGATTGTATTCCTGCCGTTCTGTCTCATTTAACAATGCTGTTTATTGTTTGATATATGACGACGCATTCCTACTCGCCAACAGCATGCACAAGAGTGCAAGTCATCATCAAACTTGTTAAAAATACTGCATTTGCTACAGGCAATATATTCAAGTGATTTAAAATTGCCAATGATTAAATCACAACCATGATTTGCAAATGTTATTGACTGACAGTGCAAAAGCAATACCCTACATCCTAGTAGGCTATGTGTACAGTCTATTCTGTACATGCATAAAGCAAATGAATAATATACATATTATAAATAATATACATATATTAAAAATTAAAAATTAAAATACCGTTGGTCAGGGCTCCCACTAACTAATTAAAGAATTAAAGGACTTGTTTCAATCCTGTCACCTCTGGTCTCGCTGTGATACTGGCTCACTGTACAAGTAAACCACATTTCCTTGGACATGATCAGGAATGTCACTGTTCATTGTGCACATTCCCCAGCACTCCAAACAAAAAGTTGTGATTATCAAGAGTGATTGTTTACATTGAGCAGCCATGCAACACAAAGAATGAGAAGAATGGTCACCATTAAGCCTGGAGATATGAACTACTAAGCAACAGGACTCAAATTGTTTTACAGTGGTGCTTGAATGTCCTAAAAGAAATGAGAGAAATACTTGGTCATTTATTTCTTGAGGAAAATTATCCAATGTTACATATCTGGGTGGAAAATGTATGTGAAACTCTAGGGTTTGCAGTTACTTTGAAGGTGAAATTCGATTCAGGTGCTTTCAATCAATCAGATGACAATCAGGAGTGAGTGAATGCCCTGTTTTATTTAAAGAACAGGGATCCTATCAAAGTCTGATCTTTGTGGACATGCCTCATGATGTGAACAAAGGAGATTTCTGAGGATCTCAGAAAGAGTTGTTGAGTCTCATCCAGCTGGAAAAGGTTATACAGCCATCCCTAAAGAGTTTGGAGTCCACCAATCCACAGTCAGACAGATTGTGTACAAATGGAGGAAATTCAAGACCATAGTTACCCTCCCCAGGAGTGGCCGACCAACAAAGATCACTCCAAGAACAAGACGTGTAATAGTCCACAAGGCCACAAAGGAACCCAGGGTAACTTCTAAGCAACTAAAGGCCTCTCTCACATTGGCTATTGTTAATGTTCATGAGTTTGGAGAATGGAAAACACTGCATTCCAGTATAAGAGCCTTTTCCCATCTGTGAAACATGGTGGTGGTAGTATCATAGTTTAGGCCTGTTTTGCTGCATCTGGGCCTGGACAGCTTGTAATCATTGATGGAAAAATATTTAATTCTGAATTTACTTCTGAATTATTGCAGAAAATTCTAAAGGAAAATGTCAGGACATCTGTCCATGAACTGAAACTCAAAAGAAAGTGAGTCATGCAGCAGGACAACGACCTTAAGCACACAAGTCATTCTACCAAAGAATGGTTAAAGAAGAATAAAGTTAATGTTTTGGAAAGTCCTGACCTTAATCTAATAGAAATGTTGTGGAAGGACCTGAAGCAAGCAGTTCATGTGAGGAAACCCGCCAACATCCCAGAGTTGAAGCTGTTCTGTGCTGAGGAATGGGCTAAAATTCCTCCAAGCCGACATGATCAATAGTTACCAGAAATGTTTAAGTGCAGTTATTGCTGCACAGGGGGTCACACAAGATACTGAACGCAAAGGTTCACATACTCATATGTAATATTGCATAATTTTCCTCAATAAATAAATGGCCAAGTATAATATTTGTCTAATTGGGTTCTCTTTGTCTACTTTTAGGATTTGTATGAAAAGCTGATGATGTCATAATGTGAGGTGGATGCAAATACAGAACTTCTTTATTTAAAGGAACAGAACACTGGGAAAGGGACACAGAGAGTAGGAAACACCAGAAAATTAAAACAACCAGAAACTAAGCAGAACTAGAAAAACAAACATAGAGAATACTAAACCAACCAAACTGTGCATAATCCAAACTATAACAGATATAATAAAATTAGAAACACAAATATAACCTGACTTGAAATAATGTAACGAAAGAGAAAAACCAAAGCACTTAAATAGAGAACTTAATCAAGCAGAAATAACAAACACGAGTATGGTTACACAAGGAAATCAGGGATACAACAGAAGAAGATTGTCAGAGTGCCCTCTAGTGACCCAATGTGGAATTGCCATTGGAAGCAATGACAACTGATGTTTTAGGTCATATTTATGCAGAAGTAGAAGTACCTGTTAAATTTTCAGGTTTTTGTGATGTAAAAATGAAAATCTATTTCCATCTGTAATGCAATATAGCAACAAACAGAATTCATGAAAAACAATTAGAAATGTTTTAGGAAATACAGAAATACCAAAACCCCCTTGAAATATTGCATAGGACCAGTCATGAAGCTGGGAATTGTTGAAGGTTGAGGGCAAAATTCAGAAAGTGACATAAATGCGCAGGAGTATAGGGTTTAGGGTGTAATTTGGGACAAGGTTTCAACTTCCACATTCCATTCTGATGACTAATGTGAATGTTACCAGAAGCTCTTGACCTGTATTTGCATGATTTTATGTATTGTGCTGCTGCCACATGATTGGCTGATTGGATAACTGCTTAAATGTGCAGGTGTACAGATATACATATTAAAGTGGACAGTGAGTGTACAAACACACATACCTGTTCCTTCCCATTTTTTCATGGTCCTTCACAACCACATGCAGCTCTGCTGCTGAGTCTAAGGGCACTCCTTTTAGGTCCCATTCAAAACCCTGGCATAATGAAGAAACAGAAAAGCATTAGAGAGACAAACATGAAGAGAAAATCATTCTTAGCAGGTGTAATGGAGAAAAGGTAAAGTGCTTTACCTTTTCTCCATTTTTTTTCTACCAAATAATATTTTCATTTGTTACCAGTTTAAATGGTATAGTTTAGCCGTGTTCCATTGTTAAATACTAATATTTCAAAAAATACCATAATACACAGTGGGTAACTAACCTCATTCCAGACAGGGTTGACACTGTTTTTGACCACTTTGGTCTTCTTCTTCGACCCTGTATAAAGGGGGGAAAGCAAATCATTGTAGATCGCACTCAGTAACTATGATGTTGAAAAGAAATGTGCACATGCTCCCTTATTATGAATATTACTAGATTTTCATTGTAAAAATATACACCACAAAAAGTAGGTGTGAGATCCTGTAGCTGTTTATGCCACCATTGTTACTACATGGGATAAGGATGGAGGGTCAGATTGTTCATATATAATAGAAGGAAACTAATTTCTTAAACCGGGAGGAGAAGGAAGGCTGTGTATAGACTTCCAGCGTATATAGGAAATGGTGTTTCTGCTAACTATAAACAGATCTAATCAAAGTAAACATCTAAATAAATCATAGAAACTGATATACATCAGAATAGATTGTAAATAAAAAATAAGGTTGAAGCAAATCCAATTAGAGAGGCAGTTTTTTGGTAGCAGGCACTAAATTAAAACCATTCGAACCATTTTTGTACAAGATGTACAAGACGGGCTATTTAAAATCAACAACATTATGGGTTTTTCTTCCAGAAGTTAAGGATCTGACATTAAGGCTGCTCATTCTTCATACTGACTGATTATTATGCCAGTGGTAGTTACATAAACCCAGTCCACGAATCTGTTAATATGGCTTTAAATGGATTCAGGATAGGTCCTTCCTGTTGTCCCATGGATAACAGGTATTAAAATAACTTATCTGGCAGACATGCATCAACAGGTATTTTTAGAAACTAATCAACACTCACCAATGGGTTTCTAAAATAGTAACACTATTTTTAAATATCTCAACAGTCAGACAAGAACAGCTGGTGTCACTAAAGGTCATATGGTGATCTCGGCTAGTATAAATTCTAACCCAAAATACTGGCTTTGGAAATAATGGAAATAATATGTCCTATGTCTGAACTAGGTTTGGTGGCAAAGAAGTGACATATCACTCTGTAGCACAGTCATCTGGAAAGATAATCCAAATGGAGATAAATGTTTATACATCCAGAGATTAAAATATTCCTCACTGCTGAGTTTGGGTTGGTAATGAATTAAAAAGTCACACTGCACACAATCACTTCACTCTTCTCACCAACATGGTTTAAGAACAAGTTCTTTATTTGCTTCCAGCCTCCTTTTCATGTAACTATGCACGTCCACTCCCCCAACCCCCCCACAGTCTTTCTCTAATAACTTGTTGCTTACTCAGAGCTTCCTCTGTGCAGAATAATTTGCGTCCATGATGTCTATAAATGGCAATGGCATTCAATGGCATGAGGGTGGAAACGCTTGGCTACTTTTTCCTCCATCCTTCTAACATACAGTCACAAAAACAACTTGGAGCTTTTTTGTTTGTTGAACAAAAAATTACACCTTCAATGTAATAATTCAAGTTATCACCTTAACTACAAAGTTATTCTGCCTGTAAAAGTTTAATGCTAATCTAAATTTAAATTAGTTCCGAGATTAAGCAACTGCAGAAAGTAGTGTGTACCATGCAGTCTACAGTGGTGCTTGAAAGTTTGTGAACACTTTAAAATTTTCTATATTTCTCCATAAATATGGCCTATATCATTATCAGATTTTCAAACAAGCCCTAAAAGGAGATAAAGAGAACCCAATTAAACAAATTAGACACAAATATTACATTTAGTCATTTGTTTATTGAGGGAAATGATCCCAATATTACATATCTGTGAGTGGCAAAAGTATGTGAACATTTGCATTCAGTATCTGGTGTGGCCCCCTTGTGTAGCAATAATTGCACACTGAAAGTTTCCGGTAACTGTTGATCAGTCCTGCACATCAGCTTGGAGGAATTTTAGCCCATTCCTCAGAACAGAACAGCTTCAACTCTGGGATGTTGGTGGGTTTCTTCACATGAACTGATTACTTCAGGTCCTTCCACAACATTTCTATTGGATTAAAGTCAAGACTTTAACATGGCCATTCCAAAAGTTTAACTTTATTCTTCTTTAACAATTCTTTGGTAGAGTGACTTGTGAGCTTAAGGTCATTTTCTTACTGCATGACCCACTTTTTGAGATTCAGTTCATGGACAGATACCTTGACATTTTCCTTTAGAATTTTCTGCAATAATTCAGAATTCATTCCATCAATGATTGTTAGTTCTGGCCCAGATGCAGCAAAACAGGCCTAAACCACGATACTACCACCACCATGTTTCACAGATAAGGTTCATATGCTGAAATGCAGTGTTTTCCTTTCTACGAACATAAATGTTCTCATTTATTAAACCAAAAAGTTCTATTTTGGTCTCATATGTCCATAGATTGTCCATGCAATCTTTAGCAAACTGCAGAGGGGCAGCAGTGTTCTTTTTGGAGAGCAGTGGTTTTCTTCTTGCAACCCTGCCATGCATACCATTATTGTTCAGTGTTCTACTTATGTTAGACTCATGAACCTTAACATTTAGTTGCTTAGAAGTTACCCTGTGTTTGTTTGTGGCCTCAAAGACTATTACATTTCTTACTCTTGGAGTGATCTTTGTTGGCCAGCTACTCCTGGGGAGGGTAACTATGGTTTTGAATTTCCATTTTTATACAGTCTATCTCATTGTGTACTGATGGAGTCCAAACTTTTTTGAGATGGTTGTATAACCTTTTCCAGCCTGATTAGCATCAACAACTCTTTTTCTGAAGTCCTCAGAAATCTTAGCTAATCCTAGAGTTTCACATACTTTTGCCACTCAAAGATATGTAATGTTGGATCATTTTACTCAATAAACCATTGACTAAGTATAATATTTTTCCTAATTTATTAAGTTGGGTTCTCTTTTTTTACTTGTGTATAGGACGTGTGTTAAAATCTGATGATGCTTTAGGTCATATGTATGCAAATATATAGGACAATCTAAAGGGTTTACAAACTTTCAAACACCATCATATGTGTGGCACCTGGGAAAAGCCTTCACATTTTCTAGTACATATGTAGTCATATTCTAAACTGGAATACATATAAGTTAAACCATTTTAAGGGAAAAATGTAGGTGATTTCTGTGCCAGTGCCAAGAACCCCACCTACCTTTACATTTATAACCCAATCTACTCATGAAAAAACATCATAACTAGAATTATAAGTTTATGAGTTATCACTTACAGTGAGGGAAAGAAGTATTTGATCCCCTGCTGATTTTGCCCACTGACAAAGAAATGATCAGTCTATACTTTTAATGGTAGGTTTATTTGAACAGTGAGAGACAAAATAACAACAAAAAAATCCAGAAAACCACATGTCAAAAATGTTATAAATTGATTTGCATTTTAATGAGGGAAATAAGTATTTGACCCCCTCTCAATCAAAAAGATTTCTGGCTCCCAGGTGTCTTTTATACAGGTAACAAGCTGAGATTAGGAGCGCTCCCTTTAAGAGTGTGCTCCTAATCTCAGCTTGTTACCTGTATAAAAGACACCTGTCCACAGAAGCAATCAATCAATCAGATTCCAAACTCTCCACCATGGCCAAGACCTCTAAGGATGTCAGGGACAAGATTGTAGACCTACTCAAGTCTGGAATGGAATACAAGACCATTGCCAAGCAGCTTGGTGAGAAGGTGACAATAGTTGGTGTGATTATTTGCAAAAGGAAGAAACACAAAAGAACTGTCAATCTCCCTCGGCCTGGGGCTCCATGCAAGATCTCACCTCGTGGAGTTGCAATGATCAAGAAAACAGTGAGGAATCAGCCCAGAACTACATGGGAGGATCTTGTCAATGATCTCAAGGCAGCTGGGACCATAGTCACCAAGAAAACAATTGGTAACACACTACGCCGTGAAGGACTGAAATCCTGCAGCGCCCACAAGGTCCCCCTGCTTAAGAAAGCACATATACATGCTCGTCTGAAGTTTGCCAATGAGCATCTGAATGATTCAGAGGACAACTGGGTGAAAGTGTTGTGGTCAGATGAGACCAAAATGGAGCTCTTTGGCATCAACTCAACTCGCCGTGTTTGGAGGAGGAGGAATGCTGCCTATGACCCCATGAACACCATCCCCACCGTCAAACATGGAGGTGGAAACATTATTCTTTGGGGGTGTTTTTCTGCTAAGGTGACAGGACAATTTCACCGCATCAAAGGGACGATGGACGGGGCCATGTACCGTCAAATCTTGGGTGAGAACCTCCTTCCCTTAGCCAGGGCATTGAAAATGGGTCGTGGATGGGTATTCCAGCATGACAATGACCAAAAACACACGGCCAATTCAACAAAGGAGTGGCTCAAGAAGAAGCACATTAAGGTCCTGGAGTGGCCTAGCCAGTCTCCAGACCTTAATCCCATAGAAAATCTGTGGAGGGAGCTGAAGGTTCGAGTTGCCAAATGTCAGAATCGAAACCTTAATGACTTGGAGAAGATCTGCAAAGAGGAATGGGACACAATCCCTCCTGAGATGTGTACAAACCTGGTGGACTACAAGAAACGTCTGACCTCTGTGATTGCCAACAAGGGTTTTGCCACCAAGTACTAAGTCATGTTTTGCAGAGGGGTCAAATAATTATTTCCCCTCATTCTAATGCACATCAATTTATAACATTTTTGACATGCGTTTTTCTGTATTTTTTTGTTTTTTGTCTCTCACTGTTCAAATAAATCTACCATTAAAATTATAGACTGATCATTTCTCTATAGACTGATCAGTGGGCAAACGTACAAAATCAGCAGGGGATCAAGTATGTTTTTCCCTCACTGTATAGTCTGACATTCACTGTGTGAGACAAGTGATCTGAAAGTAGAAAAGTCAAAGTACATTACTGGCAGAAAAACTGATTTTTTTCTTTTCCACAATCCAACCACAGCAACATCAAGCAGGTTTTCCCAGCATGCCACACACACATGTACTGTAATTATAATCATTAAAAACTGTTACTAAACACAAATGCCAGAACAAACTGTTGTCTGTTCTAACCAATGGGTCAAAGTTAATGAGGCTGATTTCCAAATAGCATGAACAAAATCCAAATTACACAATCGAGAGTCAAGCAGTCCAGTGATACGGGTCAACAGAGGGGGACGTGAACTGCAATGTTACTCTATGTACCCTACAACCTTCACATCTTGATAAACGCCTACACCCACAATAGAGGCTACAATGACATAGAACCTAGTACAAAAGTGAATCTGCATATAGAACATCCCATAATTGCAAAGAGAGAACTGTGATTCGAATTCTGAGTATGAAAACACCCTGTCCTACATTCTCATGCACACATGTAGGAACAGGAAATAGAACACAATGACAGGAAGTACCAATCATCTTATAGTGCAAAATAAAAGTGGCTAACTAGAGCCCATGTTACTCATTCATTCCACTGGAATTGGGCCAAGAGATACTCTGCTGTTGATCTGTATTGTGTTGTAGCAAATCTCATTGATTTGTATGGCATAAGAAGAAACAAGTTGCCAGTTCTACTCTTCCTGACACCCCAATTCTGCTTGTCTATACTGAGCTGCCACTGAACATCAAAAACATACTGACATGGATTGTTTGTAGGCCTGACTTTTTCGTGTCAGTCATATCGATATTACAAAATCAGTTATTAGACTGAAACATGCAGCAATTGCAACATATATTGGAATTGGTAACCACTTTATTTCAGTCAGGGTTGCGGTGGAGCCAGAGCCTATCATAGGAACACTGGGGATGAGACAGGGATACACCCTGGATAAGAACCTAGTCCATTACAGGGGCCATTTAGAGTAGCAATTCCATCTACCAGATGTGTTTCTGGAGTTGTGCAAACCAGAGAAAACACTCAGGCACAGTAAGAACCCCTCATCTGACCTGCACATGGAACTGCTACCCACCATGCCACTATGCTGCCTGTAAATTAAAATATTAGTACTTTTTTCCGCTTTTACTTTCCATTCCTCACATCTTACCTCTAAATATGATGCTGGCTAACGGGTCACTTTGCCGCTCCCCTTTCTCCACATTCTTCAGGTGAGTTGCTCTCTGGAGCACACACCTCAACATGCTGACACAATAACTGTACAACTCAACTTTCCAACAGACCGGCTGATACTCCACACATCACAGTAAACATCCACATGCAGCAATTGTGTATATGTGTACAGTCACTTCTTCTCACAGTGGAGGTCCAGAATGTAAATCCTTTACATGCACAAGTAATTGAAGTAGTTTGAGAATACTTCCCGGTGCTCTTGTACTAACTCCTCTGACACGATGAAAAAGTCAGTGGGAACTTGCTAAGACATACACAAATAACTTACTTCAGACCAGACGCCCCACTCCAGTAACCCAGCCCATGTGTTGAAAGGAAATCTTAACATTTCCTGCTGCTCTGTCCTGTCTCTCTCTTTTTCCCCCTCCCTTTTTTTCTGGATGGTACAGCTTGCATGCAAGAACCACATGGACCACTTAATAACAGCAATAATAAAAATAAGTTCACAAAATAAGTGAACATGACATGAGTAAATGTCTCACAGTTTATCATTTCAGATTCTTGAAGACTTTCTCTACAAATTAACAAAACATTTCAATTTGATCTTATAATCTACGATGTTGTTGTTAATGATGTTGTTGTGATGATGATCAAATTGATGTCTGTCAGTATTTGAGAATGGCTTGAGTATTAAATGACAACTGTACATCCTGTATGTGTTTATTGTGTGCCAGGTCCTTCATGGGAGGATGGATTTGTTTAGATAAGGAGCACCACCTGGTGCTGCAAAAGAAAAGCACTCAAACTGTAACAGTGTTTATCACCTAACCGTTCTATTAGAACTTCATGTTCATGTAGTCATGATTCTTTTTTTATGAATATACATTCATAAATTAGGCAGATTCTTTACTTGGAATTACCTATATGCCACATTTTATGTAATAATATAGAATCTGCAATTATTAGTTTCTATTAATATGTAACTGTGAGATGAAAATGGCAGGACTGAAATTCAACTGAAAAAGAACAGAATTTAATTTTTTAAATAAGTGAAAAATTATCAAAATGGAAAAAATCTTAAAACGCACCTATTATGGTTTTGAAACGTACCTAATTTTGTTTTAAATGTCTCATATAAAAAATCTCCATGAATCTAAGGTCAAAAAACACTTTAATGTGCTAATAATATAAATTGCATCATTAATTTTTTTTTCCCTCAGTGTCACAAACAACTCATTAAATGATCCGTTCTAAACTCTGCTCTGATTGGTCAGATGTCCCAGTCTGTTGTGATTGGTTTACCACTGTCAGCGTGTGTTGAAAAGGAAATGCCCACTACCATAAAGAATTTCAGTTCCATATGTTCGCGAGCAGCTGATAAAGACCAAAGGCTGAGGCTTTTGTTACAAACCTACTTAGGTTAGTACAGGAAGTGAATATGGAATTAATAACAACTTGTTTCAGCTATTCAGAATTGGTTCCTTCTTTTGGGAGTCAATAACCCTATTTGTCAAGTGCTTTCTTTTTTAAACTTTGTAGACGTTTTTACTTTCACAAATAGCTCTATAACACACTACATGAAAGGAAATATTTGAGAAACCATAATAGGTGCAATTTAACAACAAATTCCTGGTCAGGAAATTAGGAATAATTAAACAAATGCACTCCTGAGACCTCCTGTGCTATCAGTTGCTTGTTTACTTTAGCTACAGTGAACTGTTTGGTGGAAAAGCTAGAAACAGGAAAATTCACAATATAGTCTTCTTATAACAAATCTTTTAAGTAAAAAAAAATAAAACATCCCTGAAGAATTTTTTAAATATATTTTGTACACCCAGACATGTTTTAGTTTGAATAATACATCAACCATTTTAGTTATTATCATGATTTTACCTTTGTGTACATTAAGAATATATCAGTGAATTTTCCTGTTTCTAGCTTTTCCACCAAACAGTTCATTGTAGCAAAAGTAAACAAGCAACTGATAGCACAGGAGGTCTCAGGAGTGCATTTGTTTTCAGCAATTTTCTGATCATTTGTTTTGCTGTTCAGACCATTAAAAAATATTTGCCATTTTGGGCTTGGCCCATTTTTACTTTATTTTGCAGAAGTGTGTGTCTAGATTCTGTAAGCCTTTACTGTATGGATAGGTAAGTAAATCTTTTGCCATAAAGTAATTACATAAAGCTATCTTGTTTTTAATATAAAATAGTTATTATATATTGTTTAAAACTCAAATCAAATCAACCATTGAACAGTTTAGTTCTAACTGCACATAGAATTAGGAGCTGCAATAAGGAGTTGTTTTTTGTTGATCTACTTTAATAATCAAATAAAAATCCTCTCTCATTCTTATCTTTTAAAGGGCATGAATCAGCATTTCCCAATGCTCCATTTACTGATTCATGCTGCTGTTAGCCAACTGAGAGGCAGTCATGATTCCATCAGCATACAATGTATTATATGTCCCCTACTAATTAAATTAACCTTATAGTCAAAAACACACTCAAATACAGAGAGAGGTCAAGAATCAGCTACTGTGAGGAGGAAAAGGGGACAAATTAAAAACAAAGTAATCTTGTCAAAGCTCTTCTAAGAACATTGTCTGTTTTCATTAGCAAGTGGGGGGGCGGCTTTGGGTTGGATTATGCTTGAGGGTGCATATGGGTGTCATACCAGCTAATCAGCTGAGATGAAAATAAATGCCATATTATACTTCTTTCAAGATAAGGTTCTTCTATCTGATGAATGAATGCTATAGCAATGGTAAAGAGAGGGTAATAAATGGTATAATTCTTTTGTCTCATTGTACTGCTAAGGCTACACATATTTTACCTGCAGATTCCTTAACATTAACTTAATGTGAAAGTAAGACTGATGTTAAACAAACAGAGTCATTGTTGTCTGACAATTCTCTAGCACACAGGAGTGAATCCTCATACTGACAAAGCACCCAGAGAGGAATGACTCGAACACAGACCCCAAACTCTGATGACAGGGCACTCCTTATAAACACAGCGCCATGCTGAAGTAAACAGACACATGCGCACCACTACAATGTAACAGGACTCCCCTGCATATCCCAGAGGCAGATAGAAAAAGAGAGAGAGTCTATTTTTCCAATAATAACCTCAGCTGCTGAAGTGTCGACACAAGAACATAGAGAACACAGAGACAGGGGAAGTCACAGACCCACAGGAGGACAGAATGAATAAACTGATAGAAACTGGAACTGCCAGATATTTTTCAGCTTATTTATAAGTCGACATCCATGTCAATACTGTAGCCCCTTATTCCTGGACACTGATCCTTACCTTCATATGTGACACAGCAGTAGGCATCTGTGATGTCCTCATCGTGCGTCAGCACATTCTGGGCACAAAGGATAAACACACGCAGCATGAGGATTCAGCAGCACTAACCCTGTCCACATCCACCACCCCACACTAGTCAAACACACCCCAGAGGCGAGGACACTATGTGTCTGGATACAGAGCGGCCTGAAAGATTCCTTAAGCAGACAGCAGGAGGAGAGAGAAGGAGTGAGGGAAGTGAGAACAGAAAGTGAGAGAGAGAAAAGAGGAGCCTGTGGCAGACTTTGTCTGGGATAGCAGCCTACTGCTGCCAGTACACACACACACACACACACACACACAGAGTTGGAGAGCCTGACTCATGCATACACACACTGACCCTTCAATCATAGACAGTGTTCTCCTTAAAGGCAAAGAACACTTAAACAGTATTTTAATGACACTTTTTTTCAAATAATATGAATAAAGTAATGAGTATAAGAATAAAATCACAGTGTAGATATATACTGTTACAATATACAATGGATATGAAAAGTCTACACATCCCTGTTAAAATTGCAGGTTTTTGGGATGTAAAAAAATTAACCCAAATAAATCAGGTCAGATCTTTATCCATTCTTTATCTATTCCTCACATGTCTTTACCCTACATGGGGTAGGGTGAATAGAGAGAACTCCTTTCTAACAAAGAAAAAGTCCAAGTCCCACAAAATCAGCCTAAATCATGCGGCAACACGGTTATGGCCTGTAGCTAGAACTTTCTGGCATAATTCTAAAAGATTTTTTTTGTTGCAGGAACAAGACACTGACTTGATCGATCTGGAGCAGTGTAGCTAGGACAAGTGGAATAAAATTGTGTCTGTGTGTATATATATATATATATATATACATACACACACACTTATTGATAGGCCTGCTTATTCACCAGGTTTATAGGGGTTTTATTTCTGCAGAAAATACAATAAATAAATAAATAAATATTGATACTTGTTCACTGGCTTTTGTGTCTCATTACTGTAATCACACATGCTCTCTCTCTCTCCAATTACTGCATATCAATGGCTCAGGCCTCCGCTTTGCCTCGTGGCCACATTACCACCTCGGGTGCACATTATTTTTCTAATAATTAAACAACCTATTGCCAATTATACGTTACTTATTTCTGGAAAATCTAAATTGTCTGTAATTTTGTTTATTGTTAAAAGTGTGTGCTGTGGTGGACAGTTGGATAATTTTTCCGTTAGTTCGTTTAATTTGGCAAATGATATAGAACTATAATGCAGTCAAGATATGACTGGAACTACTTTAGTTGTGCATTTACTTTGAAAAATTATTGCACACATCAGAACGTCTGTCAGCCAATCAGAATAGAGAATTAAACAGCGCCGTTGTATAAATTGATGTATTAATAACTTACTAAAGGATTAACTATTGCCACTAACTTTCTAACTATATCAAACTATCTAGAACACTGCTACTTGTAAATCTGAATTATTACACCCACATTTCCTTCATGAATGCGCACAGAGAGATTTATATTATTTTATATTGATTGATGTAGTGTACTCGTTTTTGTAAACAGTGGCCTAACTGTTGTATCTGAATGTTTGTCTAAATCGACTGTAATGTTAGTTTGCATTAAAAAAATAAATAAATAAACGTCCAGTACAGAATGTTACAGGAAAATAAACACAATTGATGTAACCTAGTTAAGGCTACGTTATGAGTCTGTGAAATAACGTTACAGGAACGTTCCCGGAGCGACCTTTGGCTATCGTTCCTTGTCAGTTGTTTTTGTATGTCCAAAGGCGAGCGTTTTATGTTTAAAAATATTTTTAAAGCCCCCAAACGTTTCGGGAACAGGGCTGACATAATTATTATCTGAAATTCAGCGTTATTAAATTGTTCTGGGAAAATAACCATAGGGTGCCACCAGCTAATGTTAATAAGGAAATGTTTTGTGGTTGCCAGGTTGCTGTATTACTACCCCTGTCGGGACCCCAGAATAGCCATGTGTCGTTCATGAATGAATCTTTAATATGACTCGTGAACAACGAGTTGTCTCAGAGAGTGATTCGTTCTTTTCTGACCGCGCATGCGCAGCAACATCGCCATAGATTCTGTACAGGAAACAGAAATGATTAGTCCACGTCTCGAGTCTTTGGGTTCGAGTCGTTCGCTCTTCCGGTGACCGCTGCATAAACAATGCAGCATGCAGTACCGGAAACGGGATGAACGAATGACTCGAACCCGAAGACTCGAGACGTAAACTAATCACTTCTGTTTCCGGGAAACAAACGTGACAAATGTCCCGTGACAAAAGAAAGAAGGTCTCCGATCGGCTTAGACGCATAGCCTGAAGACCTAATGCTAAGCTATTAACTAATCATTTCTCCATCAATCCATCCATCTTCTACCGCTTACTCCTTCTTCAGGGTCACGGTGGAATCTGGAGCCTATCCCAGGGTGCATCGGGCACAAGGTGGGCGGGGTACACCCTGGACAGGGCGCCAGTCCATACTAATCATTTATGTTTCTTATAATTTGTCCTCGTCTGCATTAGACTATAGTTTATTATATAGTTTATTAAGTACTGGATGTGTTGGGGAATTTAACATGTAACGTTTTAGTTATATTCTACTCAAATGAACGAAGTGACTCGGAAAAAAAGAGTCATTATTTTTGCTAAACGAGATTCAAAGATCCGAGTCAGTAAAATGATCCGAACTTCCCTTCAGTGCACCAGAGGGCGCTGCGGATTAAGTTTTGCTGAGTTACCGCCGCACTGAAGAAGAGTACTAAGCACAGGTGTACACCACGCTGTTGTGTCCTACGTATTTGAATGTTTTCCCTGTTACAATCTCATTTCGACTCAGGAACGGCTTTGAGCAGGTGGGTAGTTGGCGGAGCTTCATTATGCCATCTAGAGACATGAAGAAAAAACTGCTGCATACACGAAAAACCCAGTGAAGCTCTGTAATCTCAATTATTCTTGTTTTTCAAATGGAAGGTGAGGCATTAACTGAACAGGAAAACAGGTGGAGGCAGAAGAAATTAGAGAACATTTAATATAAGCTTTTTCTGCTTTTCTTTTTTGCCATAGTTTAATCTTAACCATGATAACTGAGACAGGTGTTAAGTGTTATACGGATATTAAAAAAAAAAAAAAAGTCTACACACCCCTGTTAAAAAGGCAGGTTTTTGTGATGCAAGAAAAAAAATGCAACCAAGATAAATAATTTCAGAACTTTTCCCACCTTCCATGTGAAACATATATTTAAAAAAAAATAATAATAATAAAAAGTGAAAACAATCAAACATTTTAAGGAAAACTGGCAGTGGGGGAATAGTAACAATATCCTGGTTGCAAAAGTGTGCACACCCTTTTATAATTGGGGATTTGACTGTGTTCAGAATTCAATCTCATGTTCAAAAGTAATTATCATAGAGCTGTCGTCAATGAAATTATTCTGATTAACCCCAAATAAAGACCAACTGTTTTTTTTGGTTTCCTCTGACTGCTGGAGCCATGGTCTGCAGATAGCTTACAAAGCATGCATGTTATCTCACTCGTTGAAAGGAATTGATCAGCAGAAGGGTATAAAAGAGTTTCCAAAACATTAGATGTACCATGGAACACTGTAAAGGCCATCATCAACAAGTGGAGAAAATAGAGCACCACAGTGACCTCACCAAGAACAGGACGACCCTCCAAAATGTATAAAAGGACAAGGCAAAAGCATACCTGGGAGGCTGCCAAGAGACCTACAGCAAGAGCTGCAGGAATATTGGACAAGTATTGATTACTCGATGCATGTGAGGACAATCTCTCATATTCTTAACATGTCTGCTATGGGGTAGGGTGGCTAGACAGAATCCCTTTCTCACAAAAAAACCCCATCTAAGCTGAACTAAATAACCCCATACCATGTGGCAAAATGTGTTATGGTCTGATGAGACTAATTCCAAAATGTATAGTAATTCCAAAAGGTATTTTTGATGCAAAAATAATAAGCACATCACCAAAAGAACACCATACCCACGGTGAAGCATGGTGGTGGCAGCATCATTCTTTAGGGCTTTTTTTCTTCAATCAGAACTGGGGCTTTTATCCAGCTGGAGGGAATCATGAATTGCTAGAAATACCAGTTGATTTCAGTGCAAATCCTTCAGATGTCTGCTCGTAAGCTGAATATGAAAAGGAATTTCACCTTCCAGTATTACAATGACTCAAAACGTACATCCCAATCAACAAAGGAATGTCTTAACCAAAAGAAGATGAATGTTTTTAAATGGCCTAGCCATAGCCCAGACCTGAATCCAGCTTAAAAACCTGTTGGGTGACTTGAAGTGGGATGTGCACAAGATATTACCTCAAAATGTGATTGATCTAGAATGTTTTTGCAAGAAAGAGTGGGGAAAATATTACCAAGCTAAGATGTGCCATTCTGATAGACTCTTACTCACAACGACTGAGCGGTGTAAGAAAATCAAAACCTGTTTAGAGTATTAGTTTAGGGCTGTGCAACCAGGTTATTGGAAGGTTTTTGGGGTTTTTTCCCTTTAAAGGTTTCTGCTTGTTTTTCACTTGAATTTAATACATTGTAATATTTCACACTGATTGTGGAAAACGTTCTGATATGATTTATGCATGGTATGTTTAGAAACCATAAATTATTATAAAATGAAAAGACAAATGTTTTTACATAGTATGAAGGTGAGAGTGGCTTTTATTTTCTACAGCATTCTCATAAATTTTCTCCTCTGTTAGCAATGGCTGCCTGTAATCCTTTTCTGTCTGAAGAGCAGTTGCAGTGCTCGATCTGTCTGGAAATATTCACTAAGCCTGTCTCTACCCAATGTGGACACAACTATTGCATGGTATGTGTCAACAAATACTGGGACAATTGTCAAAAGTATAATTGTCCATTCTGTAAGAAAGAATTCATTGAAAGGCCAGAACTTTGTGTTAATACGTTCATATCTGACCTGGCTGCTCAATTCAAAGAGTCAGTGAAGGTGGGATCCAGTGTTCACACAAAGAAGCATCATGCTGCACAGGGAGATGTGCCATGTGATGTTTGTACTGACCCTACACAGGAGGCCCTAAAGTCCTGTCTAGATTGTGGTATGTCGTTCTGTGAAACACATTTGGAGCATCATAAAATCGCAGCGAAACTTAAGCAGCACAGATTAATTGATGCTGTGAAGAACCTGGTGGACCGTATATGCCAGAGGCATCAGAGACCTCTGGAGTTGTTCTGTAGGAATGAGCAAAAGTGTGTGTGTCTGTTCTGCACTGAGGGAGAGCATAAGAGCCACAACACCGTTCCTATAGAGGAGGAGAGTGCAGAAAAGAAGGTGAGAGACACCAGTAATCTATTGTCAACATGATTGGATAATAATTGCATGAATGAGCAGGTGTACAGGTGTTCCTATTAAAGTGGCCATTGAGTGTGAACAGCATAATCATAATGCATGCATATATACAGTACATCATCCGCAAATAGTAACATTTAAAATATATATAGAATATAAAATACTGTGTATATACTCACTATCCACTTTATTAGGAACACCAGTACGCCTGCACATTCATGCAGTTCTCATCGGCCAATCATGTAGCAGCAGCGCAATGCAAACACTCCTGCAGATAAAGGTCAAGAGCTTCAGTTAATGTTCACGTGAAACATCAGAGTGAAGGAAAAGTGTGATCTCTGTGACTTCGATCATTGTATGGATGTTGGTACCAGAAGGGCTGGTTTGAGTATTTCAGAAACTGCTGATCTCCTGGGATTTTCACACAGAACAATCGTGTAGATTTTACACAGAATGGTGCGAAAAACAAAAAAAAAAAAAAACATTGTGAGTGGAAATGCATTGTTAATAAGAGAGTTCAGGCGAAAATGGCTAGATTGCTTTGAGATGCCAGAAAGGATATAAAAACTCTTTCCAACCGTGTTGAGCAGAAAAGCATTTCTGCCATGCACAAAACATCAAATCTTGAGGTGGATGAGCTACAACGTCAGAAGACCATATCAAGTTCCAGTCCTGTCAGCCAAGAACAGGAATCTGAGTCTACAATGGACACAGACTCTCAGAAACTGGGCAGTTGAAAATTAGGAGAAAAAAAATCACCTAGTCTTTTTCCAGTCTTCAAGAAGTTTGGGTAAGTCGGTGCCCTGACAGCCTCAGATTCTGTTCTTGGCTGACCGGAGTGGAGCCTGATGTGGTCTCAAGGTTTGCTGTGTTGTGAGTTCTGAGATGCTTTTCTGATTACCACAGTTATAAAGAATGATTTTATGAGTTCCTGTTAGCTCAGAGTCTAGTCATTGTCCTCTGATCTCTCAATGATTTGTTTCAGCCTTCAGACTCCGCTCACAGGATGATTTCTGTTTTTCCACCATACTGTGTAAAGTCTACAGATTGTTGTGTGTGAAATTCCAAGGAGAAATACTGAAATACTCAAACCAGCCCTTCTGGTACCAACATCCATGCCGCAGTTATAGAAATCACGCTTTTTCCGCATTCTGGTGGTTGATGTGAACATTAACTGAAGCCCTTGACCTGTATTTGCACAATTTTATGCATGGTGCTGCTGCCACATTGATTGATTAGATAAGTGTATGAATGTACAGGTGTTCTTAATAAAGTGGACAATGAGTGTATATAGAACAGTTGAAGTGGTTGGTTAATATCAGGTTGAGATTAATGAAGGATTTGGAATACTCTGTGCTGCAATAATGTGTAAAACGCCATTGCCAACTGCAGTATATTCAAATAACATTTAACATAGTATTTATAATTCTATCAATTATTTGTCACATAAGTGTTTTCTTCCATCCACAGACTAAGATACAGAAAACTCAAGCAGATGTTCAGAAGATGATCCAGGACAGACTAAAAAAGATTGAAGAAATAAAGCATTCTGTAGCCCTGCAAAAAGTGAGTCTTAACTAAAAGCAAACTATTAAACACGCCAGATTTCCTTCTAATACAATATAGCTGGAGGACATGATGATGATGATGATAATTATGCAAAAATATGTTAGAAAAATATAGATAAGGAAAAAGATGACAGCGGCGAAATCTTCAGGTCTCTCCTGAGCTCTGTTGAGAGAATGCAGGCTGATCTGCTTATGGTGTTGGAGGAGAAACAGAAAGACATAGAAGGGCGAGCCGAAGGGTTTGTTAAAGCACTAGAACAGGAAATTGCCGCTTTGAAAAGAAGTGACGCTGAGCTGGAGAAGCTCTTACACTGTGAAGACCACCTCCACCTTCTCCAGGTGAGCGCCCTTGTCTACTCAGAAAACATGCAGCACTGTGTTTGTGGAAGAATTTCTCTTCATTTCTTTTTTGATTTACTGTAGGCTTACTTAACATTATCCACCCCTATGTCCATCGTGAACTGGGATCAAATTCAAATTATCAGCAGATTGAGTGTCGAGGATGTGATGAGAGAGTTGCTTCACCTTCAGCAATCTGTCAGCAATACCATTGAGAAGATGTCTGGGCTGAGTGAGTAACTATGCAGTATTTTTTATTGTGCTTTGAAAGAGCAACCTTATCTGTGCAATGGTTCTTTAGTTATTGGCTTGTAGTTAAATTTAGATTTTGCAGTGTTGTGATTTTTACAGCCTGCATTTGTATCCCACAGTAAACCTGGATTATCAAAAAGAAGAGATAAAAAGGCTGTCGAAAACAAAGTTACATAAAGGTGACACATGGTACCTAGTAGACAGTGGTTGGTTCAAGAACTGGAAGAAATATGTGGGATTTGAGATCTGGGACTGCATTTGCAAAGGACACGAGACGTTTTATCCTGGACCAGTGGACAACTCTGGCCTCCTAACAGATTCACTCTGTATGAAGGAGAATCTAATTGAAGAGCTGCACTACACCCTTCTGCCTAAAGAGGCATGGGGTAAACTAATCAGCTGGTATGGACTGACGGAGCACCAGAAGCCTATTGCACGAAAAGTGGTTGAGCAAGGCGTTTTTGTGAAGCACTGTAAGGTGGAGGTCTATCTCACTGAACTGAGATTATGTGAATTCAGCAATATGGACCAAAGTATAGGTCGTCACTTCAGCAAAACGGACACAGTAGCCTGTATTGAAAAGGAAATGCACAAAATCTTCAATATTCCTGATGGGAAGGAGACCAGGTTGTGGAGAAAGTATATGCATAATGCATTTGAGTGTCTGGGCCAGCCTGGTAGCAGTATTGAAGCTGCCGGTTTCTTCCAAGGACAGGTTGTAGTAATAGAACAGAGAAATGAAGATGGAACATGGCCGCGAAGCACGGTTAGACCAACTCTCCCGAAAATCTCTAACAAGTACTACCCGAGTGGAGCATTTAGGTAGTTAAAAGGTACTAAACTCATATTTAGTTTATTGTTCATTTTATTTAATTTTTTTTATTTTATTTAGCGTTTATGGTCTTTGAACTATTGTGGATATATTCTATTCTATATCTGATAAATATCATTAAGCAAGTAGGAATAGAAAAATGTTTATTGTATTAGTTTTGCTCCAAAGAAATCTGATATAATCAAAGTGACACAATTGTGGGCATCTTTGAGTTAATGTTTACAGAAGAGGGCAATTAGTATGTGCTAGAAACGCCTTCCATAGATTTAAATAATAATAATAATAATAATAATACCCTGTCCAGGGTATACCCTGCCTTGTGCCCGATGATTCCTGGGATAGGCTCTAGGTTCCCCGTGACCCTGAAGAAGGAGTAAGTGGTAGAAGATGGATGGATAATATTAATAATAAGACAAACTAAACTCATGGAACAGATGCCTTCAGAGATTGACTAGGTGGAAATGTGTAGAACATTTTTTTCTTTTTCTTTTTTTCAAGCATTAGCATTAACAAGCATTAAATAATGAGGGATCATAATTGGATTTTGGTTTTGTACTTGGTACTGCCCTGAATGAACTATTTCACATAACAGATGTGTGTTGTTACCTGGATGATCAGTGACTGTGTTTTGTTTGGTGATGGTTGTTAACGAGTCCCTTGTTTGTCTTGAGCAGTTAAACTGCCCACTGTTCTTCAGAGAAATGCTCCAGGTCCTACACATTCTTTGCTTTTCCAGCTTCTGCATATTTGACCCCACCAGTGACCTAAATGATGTGGAAATCCTTTGTTTCACACAAAGGACAGTTGAGGGACTCTTACATTTATATTCTTAACTATTACAAAAGGTGCAAATATTCACCAATGCTCAAAAAGGCAACACACTATGTTAAGAGCCGGGGGATGTAAACTTTTGAACAAGAAATGTACATGTTTCCCAGAAGACAAAATAATAACAATTTACACCGATCATGTTTTCATCAAAAGTTTTACGTATCAGGTTTCCTTCTTGAGAATCAGTGACTGTTTTGTAATAGTTGTGTACGAGTCCCTCAGTTGTCCTCGGTTTGAAAATATGGATGTCTAAATCATATAGCCGCTATATGCAGAAGATGCTGGAAAACCAAAGAATGTGCAGGACCTGGAGGATTTTTTCTGAAGAACAGTGGGCAGTTTACCTGCTCAGGACAAACGAGGGACTCATGAACAACTATCACAAAACATAAAAGCAGTCGTTGATCATCCAGCTAACAACACACAGTATTAAGAATCGGGTATGTAAACTTTTGAATTGGTTAATTTGTGAAATTTGATGTGAAATAGCTTATTCAGGGCAGTACTAAATGTATTTATTTTCTTTAAAGCAATTTTTATAATCCCTCTTTAAAAAATGATTAACATTTAACATTCTGCAAGGTGTATGTAAACTTGTGTATCACACAGGTTATGACTGTATATGGAGACAATGTACAGTATATATCACTCTGTTCAGAATAAATATGAGGTGCTGCCACAAGCATTGCCTAGAGACGAGTCTCTTTGCAAAAGCAATAATACTCCATGTAATAAAGAGTTCAAAGCTCACGTTCATGAGCAGAATTAGATACAGTAGGTAGTGAAACCTATACGGAGAATTATAACCAGGAATGGTGTCGTTGGTTTTATCATGAGCTACAGACTTAACGATTACTCTACCATGTCTGGCTACATTATCCTTCTTTTAATGGGGGAAAAAAAAACAGCACTTTTGTAATGTGTTCTGTGTTGCAGCCTACTTCAGCACCGTGCCCCTTCCTCACATAACACTGAGAATTCTCACACTGTGCTGTTATTGATCAGTCTGAACACATGCACACACACACACGCATACTGCCCTAAGTCTGTGGATTTAACATGGAGGGTAGGAGACTATTGATCACACACTGAGAAAGGAGCTATTCGTTCATTTATACAGGCCATTATTTTTATTAAAAAGCTTGCCTAGACATCCGTCATCATGAATCAAGGTTGAAATTATACATCCATAATAATATTTGATTCCAGTGTGCAGAAATCATGAAATGGATCACTGCAAACAGAGCTGCTTATGTTGTGTATGATGATGGTTTTCTTAGTGTGCAGCCTTTATTCTTCGATGTGGTTCATGATTGTGCATACAACTGTTTGCCTTTATTATAGTGTATGCATATAATTGAAGTTAACACATCGCTAGCAAGTGTTTTAAGCATGTTAGAAGAAGGTGAACGCTGGGTTAGTACAGGATTCTGTTTAGGACTCCCAAAAGCACAAAACCGTACTAAGTACACTGCATTAAGTAATTACAGGTGTAGTGATCAAGAAGGATCAGGTATAATGGCATGCTGCCCAGCCCTGCTAGATAGGGATTTCAGTGTTGAGGTGTTGTGTAGAGCACCGCTGCTCTAACACCGTTTGGATTTGAGCCTCAGCTAAGCTGAATATTTTTAATGCAGGGGTGGCTCAAGCTCCAAGATCACCAAACTGCCACGGTCGGAACCCCGAGCGAGGATCTTAACCCACTTCTCTCCAGACGGATTTGGGGCGTGCAGGGGGGTGCTAGATAAGATATGTTAAGAAAAGAATTTCACTGTGTGTGTTATTCATTCACTATATATAATTAAGGCAACTCGTTTGTGACATTAGCTGTAATTAGAGCCGGGTGATCTCAATATATAATGTGGATAATGATATTATAATGTCACAATTCACTTTTCTAAGATACCAGATATATTTTGTTATATTTTTTTAAATATTCTAGTTGCACAATGACTGGAAAGAGCTGATTTGATATTTAATTTTTCGCTGGTAAAGTTGTAACCATTAATAAATGTTTAAATCGTAAAATTCTTTTCAATTTTTCAATATTTAATTTTTAAATAACTTCAAATGGGATCAGGTTCTGTGGTCAGATGAAACCAAAATAAATTTTGGTAATAAACACCAGAGGTGATTTTCTTAAGTGTTCAAAACAGTGTTACTATGAATGCAGACTTTAATACACTGAAAAAAACATCACATAAATACATAGAAATAAAATTGGTTTCACTCTGCCCTACAATCTTTTGAATGTCCATGGAATAAAATAAACTATCAGAGTGTAACTTTCTGCCATCATTTACATATTGAATGGTCATGTGATGACATTACATTAAAAATGACATTACACGGCCATGAGCATTGTTTCGACTCAGGACAACTGTTATGTTCTGCTGTTTAACGCCGTACACAACAGCGCTTCAGATTTGTGTGTTCGCTCAGAGTACGCTAATGGTTGAGAAGCAGGATTTTCGCCAGTCGTTGCTTCAAGTCCTTTATAATCGCCCAATTGGTGTGCGCGAAGGCAGGAATTAGAGAGAGGGGTTAAAGCAAAGCAAAAATGCATAAACGTGTATGCAGTATTGGACCATAAACACATCATAATTAAAATAAATCCGTAAAAGGGGACTTATGGTCACCCTGCAAAAGCATTTTCGAGAACAATTTGTGTTAATTTCTACCAAATTAACTTTGTGCAAAATGTATTTTTGCATGCATCAGGAAGTTGCTCATCTGAGCCATGACTTGCAAGAGAACCAGAACTATAATGAAGCAGCTGTCTATACTGTGTTATGTCAAGAGATTCATTTCTTTGGTTTGAAAGGAAAAAAATGTAATCCTTATAGTATTCCCATTTTTTACTAAATTGTAATCTTTTTTTTGACGTAACTCTAATGGATTACAATTACCAGTATTTTGTGTCCTTTGTATTGTATAGTTTTTTGTATCGTTAAATGTACTCCGCTACTCCCCAAGCCTGCTTACAAATGCGGCAATACTAGCAAAGCAATATATCAAGTGGAGATCAATACAAGTAGTGCTAGTTCTAGAGAAGCAAAGTGCACAGAGTAGAGGTGTAAGAGCCAGTGTAAGTGCAGTTTTGTTTTTTTTAACAGGGTGGGGTGAACAAGTTAGGGGTTAGTTAAGTGTTCACCAAAGAGGGTTTTTAGTTGCAGGGGGTTACAGGGAGTCGTCCCTGCCACTGCTCTGCCACCAAAAGACGTTTCGGGGTTAAAAGAGCGAAACGTTGTTGAGCATGCATTACTGGTGCCAGTGGGACTTGTTGCAGCCTTAGTCACTGGGAAGGTATGACTCTGGTTGTGTTATGCAAGCATGCCTGAGTGGTATTAGGTGCTACAGGAGCAAACCATATGGAACCAGTGGCACTGAGCATATATTAATGGTGCCAGTGGGGCTTGCTACAGCCGTAGTCACTAGGGAGGCCTGTATGGTTTTGGTTGTGCTAGCCATGGTGGCAAAGAAAAGCAGTAATTCTATGGGCCCTGGAGGAGGTACGACAGGCAGCAATGCCATAGAAAGCCAACATCTATCTGTGCAATCAATGTTAATTCCTGGAAACCCAGTGACTACTGTGAATAGGGCAGTTGGAGTCCTGGGAAGACTGGAGGACAGCCGGGAAAGAAGGCAGGAAAGACCACATCGGGAGTGGGGGGCTGGTACCCAAACCCACTAGTCTCTAAGAGAGACACCCAGTAAGACGGTCTCGAAGCGCTGTGGATAGACATCAAGCAGAGGTTTGCTAGCGTGTGGAGGGCTGAGCGAGCACATCCAAAAGTGCAGGCAGAGGAAGGAGAAAGAATGAGCCAACGTCTAAAAGAATCCCTTTAAGCATTCCAGGCAGCTGTTGGAGGAAGCAAAGAGTGGGAAGCTAGAAACAACATCTCAGAAGACAGTACTGTGACCCAGCAAGATACAAGCCATTAGTTTCGCTAGGGTACGTGCCTCATCCAGTCCTACCCATCTACCAGTTTAATATCTTGCCCCCCAAGTGCTGTGAAGTCAGAGAGGTAGTAAGAAAGCCCAGATTATCAGCAACTCCAGGCCCTAATGGGATACCCCACAAGTTATATAAGAACTGCCCTGCAGTGCTAAAGCTGCTGTGGACCCTCATGCAAGCTACCTGGAAAACACATTGCATCCCATCAGAATGGTGAAGCGCAGTGGTGGTATTCAATCCCAAGGAAAATAACTAGAGTGATCAGCCAATTCAGGAGCATATGTGTTTTTTTTTTTTAATATATATATATATATATATTTATTCAGCAAAAAAGAAACCTTTCACATTCATCAGCTTTTATTTCCAGCAAACTTCTTAACGTTTGTAAATATTTTTATCAACATAAAAACATGAGACATAATATAAATATGTTTCACAGACATTTGACAACAGAAATGGAGTAATCAGTCCCTGAACAAAGTGGGGGTCAATACTTGATGGTATGCCTTTGTTTACTTAGACCAGGAAGGAACTGGAGTCTGAAATCACCCTCATATGTCAGAACAGGAAGTGACTGGCGTATAGTCTTATAGGGACTGTGGGCCTGATTTTCTTTCTATAGGAAAACAAACCCTGCTGCCCGCTAAAATTAATATGAGCACATTGTCCACTAGATGGAGCAATAGCACTCTGTGAAGATTTCGTCCAATCTTCTGATTATACAGGTTTTTATCTTTATCTTTAAATCAGGTTTTAGGCTCCTAATCAAAAACCATCATTTGTAAAATGTAGATAATTCACTTATGACTGGAAATAACAAGCACAAATGATGATTATATAAGTGGCCAAATAAGCATTCCTCAAAATTGCTCAAATATTTCCTAATATGCATTTAATGTGCTTCCTATCTTCCTATCACTACTACCTTTTAAGGGCATATTTAATCTACAGATAACCCTGAATATGCCCATGCATTCCTCAACATCTAGCATCTTGTACTTTTACAAGATGTCAGATCTTCCCTTTAACCCTTCCCATTTCTCTCTTCTACCACTCATGTATTTCCCCCATTCCTCTCCTTTCCTTCCCCTTTCCTGGGCTGGATGAATGGAGGCTCCCCTGCAGCACAATGGAAGCAGCTCACTGAGGAATGCTAGAAATGTCTGGAGTCAGCAGGAGACTGGTGGCCACAAGCAATGCACTGCACACGCCCCTCACATCCATTACATCACCTTATACATTCTCTTGTCTCACACTCGAAACATGCAGACACTCCTCCTCTATACCATTCCTCACATTTCCAGAAGATAACTAAGCATGGTGTGAGAAGAAATGGCTGTCGTCATGAGTCTCACAGCACCAGTATGTAAAAATAAATAAATAATCTAATATCAAATGATCATAAACCTACTGTAGCCTCGTGTGCACATTTGAGTTTAATTTGATTATTTTAATGTATGTATATTGGAGTGCTGAGGTGAATAGCACAGCTGGAGCCATACATGTTGCACAGCTCTTCTGGATGTTATCTGTGTTGACTGAAGAAATCATCATGTAGGCTGGACCTCAGAGCAGATCAATACCACCACCTCAGTCTTCAATGTGCTCCAAATCAGATCTCCTTAAATGGAATAGCATGGCTACAATCACTGCTGTTTGATATATGTGGTATTGGTTTTCTCTGCTGGTTTTGTGTGAAGACTAGGTAATTCTTTCTAAACCTTTCTCATTCAGCTGCTCTCTCTCTCTCTCTCTCTCTCTCTCTCTCTCTCTTTCTCCCTCTCTCTCTCTGCCTCTGTTTCACTCTCTCTTTTCTGGCCGACGTTCAATTTCACACTTGGGGGAGCGGAATGAGGGGAAGGTCAGGGCTGTGTCAACAGCAGCTTGCATTTTTTCCCTTCTTTTTTCTGCTGATATCAGGAGGATGGAGAAATAGAGGGAGAGGGGCCAGCTGTTGTCTTCAATCCCCTTCACATATTCACTTCCCCCTTTTGCTCCATTATCTTTCTCCTCACAGTGCTTCTACTGTACTGTACCTCTACTGCTTTTTTCCCCTGCAATCAAGACACAGCCTTGGTTACTGAGATGTTTGTTGGTGCTGTACATGTGTTTGTGTTAGCCTGTTGTAATACTTAACTCTTGGACACACCCTACTGGGTGACTCAGGACAACTGTGGTATACATAAACACCAACAAAGTGAGGTTGAGAGACATATTTAGGTGCGTAGCTCATCTCCCCCTCCCTCGTCTTTCCATCTTCCAACAACTCTCTCTCTCAACACACACACACACACACACTCTCTCTCTCTCTCTCTCTCTTCTTGTACATTGTATTTCTCATTTTCGCCATGTCAGCCATCTCTATTACACAGGTATTAGTGATTGTGTGCAGAGCAGTGTGACCGTGCCAGCTTTGCCAGCAGAGCACAAGGGCTTTATTGACCTATTGCTAACCCTGGATGATTCCTCCTGTGAGCTCAAGCCATACTTAAACACAGACAAGACACACCCTTCAACCCCATTACCAAGCATCTGACACCAATCAGTCTAAATTGAACAAAATTGCACTTACTTCAACACTAACACTAACAATTCAAATTTGTAGTAATTTGTTAATACAATGTGACAGAATGTAATCATGTTGTGTAATGCAGCATCATAACATCATCCTACTGGAATCCATCCATACACACACATATACTCTCCATAACTGTGGTTCCCAAACTAGGGGTCACAACCCCTAGTTGTGAGGTAACTTGATTTACAAATAGGGTCGCAAGAGAAATGCACGCTCCACATTTGTTTAATGAAATAATTTTCTAAATTATTCTTAGAAAAATTTACATTATATTGAAATGTTACTGGGAGTCACAGTCAGGCAATGCACATTGAAATTCATATGGCACATGCTATTTTAGTGATTTTCACTATATCCTGACACACTGCACCAGTCTAGTTCAGCAACCTCCACTAAACAAACTAGTGCTGTGTCTCAAATCACATACTTATGTACTATTCTCGACCATTGTTGAATCATAATACTAACTCTTTTTCCCATTACAGTTAATGATAGTGTAAATTAAAATGCTCTCATATACCTTTCAAACCTAAAGTCAGTCACTCCAGGATTTTTTGCGATTGCAGAAATGAACGCAAAATCAAACTCTGCAATATTCAGAGGAGCTTGCAATTTTTCAAAATTACATATCTCTGATGTCATCGCAATGTGTGTTCAGCCAAAGCCGTCTTTGATTCATGTGCATCGCATATGACTGCTGAAAAAAACAGTATAAACCATCACAGAAATTTTAATGGTTTCCATTACAAATACCACTACAGACTATCGACTAACCAGTAATATCATTACCATTACTGGTCCATAATGGTATCCACTAGACATAACATGCCACCAATAGAAGGCAACAAATTACCAGTAGATATTCATAGGGACCATTATAGTTTTCATTCAAACCAATGCAATTCCTATTATAACCATTAAAACCATTAAAAAAATTTAACATTTTCGAAAACCCGCAGCAAAATCAGCCATCTTTGTCCGCAACAATCACAAAAAAATTCTGAGAATCCAGTATTGTGGATTTAGTAAATTATTTTCTATGTCAGGTCATAATATTAGAATTAAGGCACTGGTCATGGCAACAATTATGATGACAGTGAAATGGTTTAAGGGAGACCAAGTTGTCAGTATGGTTACTGTCACTGTGCGTGAAATCATTAAACATTTTACAGTTAGACTTCAAAACCTGACAGACGGGGAAGTTTTGGTACTGACATGCCATGCAGTGAATATTGCTTTTAAATGTTCCAGATACAGTAAGATATGGAGGCAAGTGTGTGAACAATGCTGCTTATCTTACTGTTGCTTCTGCCTGTGCATGTAAAGTCATGCAGCAAGTATAAACCAGGCTCATCTGCTTCGCATTGGTCTGTATCACACCATTCTTGCGTGGATTATTTTCCTTTAACAACACAACACTTCCCACTAGATTGGTCAGTGCAAGCAATATAACTTTGTTTTTTTTGTTTGTTTGTCTTTTATTTCTGTTTTGTCTTTTTGTCACTCACATTTCACACATACAGGTGCATCTCAAAAAGTTAGAATATCGTGGAAAAGTTCATTTTTTAAAATAATTTAATTCAAAAAGTGGAAATTTCATATATTCTAGAATCATTGTTTTAATCTGGATGGTTACGGCTTACAGGTCATGGAAATCAAAAATCCAGTATCTCAAAATATTAGAATAAAGAATTTAAGAAATGTCGACTTTCTGAAAAGTATGATAATTTATGCACTCGATGCTTGGTCGGGCTGCTTTTGTGTGAATTACTGCAGGAATGCGGTGTGGCATGGTGGCAATCAGACTGTGGCACTGCTGAGGTGTTCTGGAAGCCCAGGTTGAAAGCGGCCTCCTTCAGCTCGTCTGTATTGTTGGGTCTGCTGTCTCTCATAGATTCTCTATGGGGTTTGGGTCAGGCGAGTTGGCTGGCCAATCACTCACAGTAATACCATGGTCAGAAAACCAGTTTCTAGTAGTTTTGGCACTGTGGGCAGGTGCCAAGTCCTGCTGGAAAAGGAAATCAGCATCTCCATAAAGCTTATTAGCAGATGGAAGCATGAAGTGCTCTAAAATGTCCTGATAGACACTGCTTCAACTCTCGATTGAGAAAACACAGTGGACCAACACCAACACATGGCAACACAAATCATCACTGACTGTGGAAACTTCACACTGGACTTCAAGCAACTTTGGATTCTGTGCCTCTCCACTCTTCCTCCAGACTCTGGGACCTTGATTTCCAAATGAAATGCAAAATTTACTTTAATCTTCCCCATGATTGAGTTGTGTGTACTAAACCATACTGAGAGATTAAAAGCTTAGGAAATATTTGCAGATGTTTTGAGTTAATTAGCTGATTAGAGCTCTTCTCAGTTCCACATTTCTGTATTATAAATTCTTTCTTCTAGTATTTTGAAATGCTGGATTTTTTATTATTTCCCTGAGCTGTAAGTCGTAATCATCAATATTAAAACAAAAAAGGCTTGAAATATCGAATCTAGAATATATGAAAGTTATTTTTTTTATGAAATTACAGGAAAAAAAAACTTTTCCAGGATATTCTAATTTTCTTAGATTTCTTATATAATAAACTTTAATGCTTCAGATTTATTTTAAATTGTGCACTCATTGTTTTCTTTATATCGCAGATATAAAAAAAACTGCTCTTCACACAGTCTCAAATGACACCCTATTCACTGTATATGCTCACTACATAAAGTATAACACAATGGCATAGAACCAACCTAGTGTAATATATTTTCAGTAGAGCACTTCAGCTATTAGAAATAGTGACTGCAATAATGATTATCAGAGATATTATATTTAATTAGGTTTCATATTCAATAAAAGTCACAGAAATATTATATATATATATATATATATATATATATATATATATATATATATATATATATATACAACACACATATATATATACACACACATGCATACATACATACGTACACACAGACACACACACAGTGGCAAGATAAAGTATTTTAACCTTTTCAAATTTCATGGTTTTCTGAATAAATTTGTCATAAAATGTGATTTGATCTTCATCTAAATCAGGAGTATTGACCAATATAATGTGCCTAAAAGAATAACACAAAAAAATTCTGATCTTTCATGTCTTTATTGAACACACTCATTCAAAATTCAAAATGGCAGTGGAAAAAGTAAGTGAACCCTTAGAATTAATAACTGATTCCCCCTTGGCAGCAATAACCTCAACCAGGTGCTTCCTGTAGCTGTGGATCAGACCTGCACATCATTCAGGAGGAATTTTAGCCCATTCTTCCTGGTAGAGCTGATTTAGCTCGGTCATATTCTTTGGACGTCTCATGTGTGTGGCTTTCTTCGAGTCATTCCATAGCATCTCTATTGGGTTGAGTCTGGGCTCTGACTTGGCCACTCCAAACGGCGGATTTTGTTTTTCTGAAGCCATTCTGTTGTGGACTTGCTCTGTGTTTTGGGTCGTTGTCCTGTTGCATCACCCAACTTCTACACAGTTTCAGCTGATGTACAGACATTCTCACATTATCCTGAAGAATTGTCTGATATACTTGGGAATTCATCTTCCCCTCACTGATTGCAAGCTGGCCAGGCCCTGATGCAGCAAAGCAGGTACAAATCATTTTTCCTCCACCATACTTTACAGTTGGGATGATGTTTTCATGATGATATGCCGTGCCCTTTCTATACCAGATGTAGTGCTGTGTGGTTTTTCCAAATAGTAATCTTAGATACCCTGCTTGTTCAATGTTTTGCGTATTGTAGACTCATGAACAGAGATGTTAGCCAGTTCCAATGATACCTTCAAATCTTTGGCAGTCATTTGGGGTTGTTTCTTTACCTCATTGATGAGTCTTCGATGTGCTCTTGGTGTCATTTTGACTGGGCGCCCACTTCTTGGTAGAGTAGCAACAGTCCCAAAGTGTCTATATTTGTAGAATGTTTGCCTAACTGTAGACTGGTGAATTTCTAAAGTCTTTGAAATCACTTTGTAACCCTTGGCAGCTTTATGTAAATCAACAATTCTTGATCATAGATCCTCTGAAAGCACTTTTTGGCTCACATAAGCATGTGTTTCTTGTGCATAGCAAACTCCAAAAGTCTGAGGGGTTTTTATTTAGTCAAAGTAGCTGCAATCCACACCTCCAAACTCATTTTCTTAACGAGACTCCAGGTGTGAAAAAAAAATCTCTCAAGGGTTCACATAGTTTTTCCACAAGCACTATGACGTTTTTTTGGTTGTTCTCAATAGAGTTACCACCTCACAGCTCCAGGATCCTCACTTAAATCCTGTTTTCAGCTTATTGTCTGTGTGGGGTTTAACATGTTCTCCCTGTGTCAACATGGGTGTTCTCTGGTTTCCTCCCACCTCAAAACATTAAAACATGCAGGTAAGTGGACAGCCTACACTAAAATGCCCCTTGGTGTGGGTGTGTAGGTGAATGTGTATTTGCGTGCTTGCACGGTGCCTTTAATTGTATTGGCGTCCCCGCCTTACACTCGGTGTGATAAGCTCTGGATTTGCCTGGACGACCCTTACTAAGGGAAAACGGTTACTGAAGATGAATGAATGATGTTACAGCATTAATTTAAAGCCCTTTATCTTTGTCATGTCACACAAGGCTCAGCTTAAGGAGTACAGGAGACAGGTTTTGACTGATTTGCAAGGGGGATACAAATGAAAACCTTAAAAGTGTGACATAAATTGGAGAAACAGTACGTTCAATTTGTAGCTGCAAAAATTAAAATGTACTAATGCTCTCAATAATGCTCCTTTAAACCTGGTACACGTTCGTGACACTTATCTGCAAGAAACAATGCGAATGAAAGTTTTCAAAATATATATTAAAAAAATAAATAAACAATTTGACTCACCCTCACACATTATGCTACTAGAGTTTTACCAAGACTAGAACATGAGATACTAAACAGTACATTTTTGCCATCCTATATGTAAATATATATATATATATTTTTAAATACAGTACTAATAGTAGTGGAAGTGTGACAATTTTTGTGATATCCCCAATGGAAATTGAAATTGAATAAGGCTAGTGTTTATCATGATGGATGAAAATGGTAATATTATGTTTTAAAAGCTGCAACTCTGGGAAGAAAATCTTAATGTAGGCAGTAGAAATTAAAAGTTAAGATGCATTTTAAAAAAATCAATTCGAACTATGAGGTCCCTAAAGAATTGCATGCCCGCTAGCTCGCGAATATTCTCCATAAACAATGACATTGTTTGAAATAGCTGTCAACTAATACTACATCCTGTACCACACACACACCCACACAAACACATACACACACACTGTCACTTTCATATACTGAATGTTCTTTTGTGTCACTATTATCTATTGTCTAGAATAGATAATACATTCTGATAGAAAATCATTGCTGGAAGTGTAAGATCATGACTATACTTTATCTATAAAGTCCTATGGCAAAAATCTAAATGCCAGGGAATCTAGTGAGGGAATTCTCATGTGTAACTAGTGGGAAATTATTCAGTTTAAATTTATACAGACAACTATTCACTATAGTCAGTTGTTTTAACATTAATATCAGTTGAGTAGAAAACTAATTGACTAATTATCACCCAATATTGAAATCATGCAAATAATTCCTATTTATCTGTGCCAACGTCGACTCATGTTACTATCGATTCCATCTGTCACTCCGTCACACACATTTTCAGTTCACATTGAATCTTTTTTTAGCTCTTGATTTAGAAAGATCAGCCAGAAACAGACATGGAGTAATAGCACAAGATCATCATTGCATGGACACATCATAAATCAAGATAACTAAGTGGCTTATGAAGGAAAAGACAAAGCCAAATCAGACATGCACTTGGTTTGCAAAATGCCCTCATTCGTTTTTGTCCTCTTGTTCCATTTAGCATTCGCTCTCTTTTTACGTGCTGCATTTATTTCACTTTGAGAGCTGGCTCCTAGCAGGGGGTCTTTATGTTCACTAATCTCTCTATGGTTAAAGAGAGGGGCTTCTAGTGTGTGTGGTGGGGTATGGGGGTTTAAGATCTAGTAGAAGCATGAATGCAGTGTTGGGCTGGTGGCTTGGAGAAAGTTGGGTTCTTGTTCTTTTTTCAGTCCTGGGTTTTTGAGGGGTCTCCTACCCCGTTGTTCCCCGAACAAAACGCTGTTGAAAGAAAGCGAGTGCTGACCTCAGGAGAAGAGAGGTGGGCAAATAGATTGAACTGAGGTTACCTTGACAACTGTCCATGCTGATTTTGACTCTTTCTTGGCTTAAGGGAGAAGGAGAGATAGGGAGAGAGAAAGGAGAGGGAGGATGGGAGAGATACTCTCAGGATTTCAGTGTGTCTGCGTGAGATTTTGGGTGGGGGGAGTAGGGGAAAAGGAGGGGGTGTTGAGGGGGTTGCTGAGAAGCTGCCAGGCATGGAATTCTTCTGACTTCATATTAATCATTAACACAATGTTCCCGAGCAGTCCTGCCAAACTAACGCGGAAGAAATTTATGATGCGTTTTTTCCTTTTCTCTCTGTCTGCTTGTCTCTCTGTCTGTCTGTCTGTCTGCCTTTTGTCTTTCTTATTTACTTTGCTCTTGATGCTACAAGAGGATTCTTTTTGGTGGTGATGGTGGGTGCTTGAGGGTTTAACACTCCATTTCACTGCCAAAACCAGAGGGGAAAAGGAAAGCCAAACTGTAGCCAAGGCATTAATTATTTAGCCCCTGACACATATAAACATGCGTACTCAAACCAAAACACATGAGCTTGAGTGAATTCATATAAACAGACGTGCGCTAATCTGAATAGATCTTTCATTTCACTCAGAGATTTATTGTTATAGATTTATTACCCAAATGTTAGGGGTTAAGTCATGCACATGGGAATCTAGCTCAGGCTCCTTTGTATTATTAGATTCAATTAATTAGATTAATTAGATGAAGATGTAAATTGTTTCTTTGTCAAATCCAATCAGTTGAATATATGTTCAATTCTTCCAAGGAAATGAAAGTTTCATAGTGCTTCATTTCGCTACATAAATTATCTCATGATGCGTTCGCATCCTGGATTATTACTGTTGTATATTTGTTCATTCAATGACATTTAAAGTAATCCCAAATTGTTCTGTCGCGCGGACAACATTAGCTACGTGGCCTACTTTGATGAACTTGTCATCTCTGAGCTTGCTAGCTAAATCAAATCTGTCTTCACACAGTAGGCCTGTTATTGTATGGGAAGATACTTTTATTGAATTTGATCGAATAATGTTCCCTTATTGTTGGCTCATATGAAAGAAACAGCTTCATAAATACCAATTTAATAATTTAACAAACCCTGTCTGTATGTGTGTGTGTGTGTGTGTGTCTGTGTGTGTGTCTGTGTGTGTGTGTGTGTCAGCCAATACCGCCTGCACAAGAGATATAGGCTACATAAAATAAGTAAGACACTGATTGAATCAACATGTGAGCATTTTGTCTCTGAAGTATGTTACCAGTGTGTGATTATACACTATGCAGTATGTCTGTGTTAGAGTCTGTATCATAACAAAACTTTTGCAACCTTTTCAAATACAATTCTTCACTGGAGTGAGACTTAGCATAAGGTGTAATAAGACAAAATATGAAACACTTGTGAGAGGTGGAGAGTAATGGCATGGTAACCTCTCTGGTATGAGTGACATCACTGTATAAACACGATGTGAGTGGAATAAGTGCTGTGTTTCGACTTTTCCTGACTCTCTCTCTCTCTCTCTCTCTCTCTCTCTGTCACAGTCTTTCTGCTGGAGGGGGAGCACTTGTCAAGTTTCACACTATAGCAATATTGCTGTAACATCCTAAGCAGACATCCGAGAGTCTCTTTCTCTGTCTTTTCTTGCCAACCCCTGTTTGTCATTATTTCTGTTTCTTTCTCTTTGTTTCTTGTTTGCACCCTGTTGTTTTCTGTTTAAGTTCATGAACACCAAGCTATCATACTAAAAGAGAGAGAGACTCCTTTATGCAAGTCCACTTCTAAATGGTTTTGCATATGTAACCTGATGCGTGTGGAGGAGTAGCAGGGAGTGTCTGTATGCTTGAGATTGTTATCAGTGTGAGATTACAGTGTGTGTATGTTTGTGTGTGTGTGTGTGTGTGTGTGTGTGTGTGTGTGTGTGTGTGTGTGTGTGTGTGTGTGTGTGTGTCCATTAGATAGTCAAGCACAAACGTCTTTGTAGTTAGTTATATGCAGAACTCAAAAGCATAGCATTAAGAAATCTAGATGGTGGAATTACAAGGTTCTATCTGACATTACTATGTTTTTAAGAAATTAAACTATAATATTGACAATTCTAAGCAGATACACTTTTTCTTTTCTTTTTTTCAACTTTGTATTTAAACAATATTTTGGCACATCTATTCAGTGGCAAGTAAATCCCACATGTATAACATTATATATGTGTTTGAGCATATAAGTAATAAAAGCACTGATCTGCTGTCAATCTCCTGCACAGGTTTATGTGCTCTCCCCTGTGCATGTGTACGTGTGTGTGTGTGTGTATATGCGTGTGAGTGTGTGAGAGTGAGAGAGAGGTGTGCATAAATCATATGTGAATAGAACTGTGCAACAGAGCCAAAAGTTGTGTGTGTGTGTGTGTGTGTGTGTGTGTGTGTGTGTGTGAGAGAGAGAGAGAGAGAGAGAGAGAGAGAGAGAGCAAGCATTGTGCTGTGTAACCTAAACTCTTCTGACTCCAGGTGCAGTAGGGGATCATTGCTCACTCGCTCTGTCTCTGTCTCTGTCTCTGTCTCTGTCTCTCTCTCTCTCTCTCTCTCTCTCTCTGTCTCTCTCTCTGTCTTTGTGTTCGTGCCAGAGCTACAGCACGCGCCCTCCACTGGGCTTTCACTCTACCAATCTTACTCATTCCCATCCACTATTTGTGCCAGCTAAAAAACACTATGTGCATGTCTGAGTTTATTATGAGGAAAAGCAACAGCATGGGACAAGCAGCCCACATTCTGCAGAAATAAACTATTCAGTGCATGCAGGGCAGAATTCATTTTTGTTTAATTTATTCCCATTGATTATTCATTCATTCTTTAATTCATTAACATGAACTGCTTTATTGTAGTCAGGGTTATGGTTGATACAGAGCTTGTCCTAGAGCCCCTGTGTTCAAGGCAAGAATACACCCTGGATAGGACATCAGTACAGCACAGGGCATTACACACATGCACACTCTCACTTATACAGTACATAAGGGCAACCCACCTCATGTTTTTGGGAGGTTGAAGAACAAAAGAATACCCTGAGGACATGGACGACATGGACATGGGGAGAACATGTTAAAACTCCAAACAGATTGTAAAAAGAACTGAGGATCAAACTCCAGACCCTGGAGTTGTGAGGCAGCAATGCTACCTGCTACACCACCATGCCATATAACTATACAATAATTCTAAAATTCGAAAGCACAACAAATCAGTGAATGAGACCCCAGTGCAGTGTGAGGCACTAAAAGCAAAAGCGCTCAGGCATAAAGCCAATCCCCTCTGGTCCCGAGACTCATTAACCCATTAACCTTTAACCTACAGCTGCCTCAGGCCATCAGTGCTCACCAAAGTCTAATCAAAGTAAGCCAAATTAGAAGACATACAAATGCCTATTTGAAAAATTGGGACACCATTGCCAAAGCCTAGTTTCATTTGTTCATTTGTCTGACACTTTCATCCAAAGCAACTTGCAATTCAGGCATGATTCAACTGAGCAGTTGAGGGTTAAGCGCCTTAGTGAAGGACCCAACAATGGCAGCTTATGCAGTGCTGGGACTTAACAATGTTTTGGTAAGAAAAAATTAATTGGCAGTGCATTTCTTCACTTTCAGAAATAGGCTTTCATGCAGGGACCAACACAGAAGATCCTGGCTGGCAAGCGATGAGACACGGTGTACACTGTACAATGAGAGAAAGTTTGTCATCTGACTGCTGCCCACATGGCATGACTCTAGCCTTCACCACAATTTTGAAATTGACATCAGAAAAGTGCTCACACTGAAAGATACCTCACGATGCAGGTATGCTGCGCAATCTGCGCAACTGTCACCTGCTCATGTCATCAGTCAACTCTGTCTGAAAATGTTGACAGTCGGCAGTGCTCAGTTTTTGCACACTTGAAATGTTGCACTGATATTTCAACAGTAAATGAGAGGCCAAAGAATATACACCAATCAGCCATAATTTTAAAACCACCTGTCTAATATTGTGTAAGTCCCCCTTGTGCTACCCCCCTCCCCCCCCCCAGCTCTGATCTATCAAGGCATGGGCTCCACAAGACCTCTGAAGGTGTGCTGTGGTATCTGGCACCACGACTTTAGCAGGAGATCCTTTAAGTACTGTAAGTTGCAAGGTAGGACCTTCATGGATCTGACTTATTTGTCCAGCACATCCCACAGATGCTTGATCTGAATTTGGAGGCCAAGTCAACACCTTGTCATGTTCCTCAAACCATTCCTGAACAATTGTTGCAGTGTAGCGGAGCGCATTATTCTGCTGAACGAGGCCACTGCCATCAGGGATATCATTGCCATTAAGATAGTACTTGGTCTTAGAATGCATAATGTGACATGCTCACTGACAGCTGATTTAGTGCCACTACAACCAAAGACAGCCAACAACAAAGTTAAACCAGTTCCAAAAATCTCAACGTGTGTCTTTGCTGCTATGGAGATCACCGTAAAACCACAAATAGGCAGATGGCATAGGAACTCAAGGGACAGCTCTAATACAGTAGTAGAAACAACAGATCCTAAATGGGATTTAAAAGAAGAGCCTTTTGTTATTTAATGTCTCTTTAATATCTCATCACAGATCTTTCATGACAGGACAAAAAGGAACATGAAACAGAGGATGAATTACAACTTCCAGGTATGTACATTCATGTGGAAAAATAAGTACACCCCATGTAAATTATTAGCTTTTTCAACATATTTGGACAAGCAAACATTTGATCATCTTTTAAACAGTGCCTATTAATAACTTTTTCAATCATTTATTCAACAGAAATATCAATAGATGTGATATTTTCTTCTGTGGAAAAAGTTCACCGTTGTCCTCAGAAGCTAGTATTGCCCCCTTTAGCAGAAATAACTTCTTGTAGACGTTTTCCATAAGTGTCCACCAGTCTCTGATATCGGCTTGCTGGAATTTCTGACCAGTCTTCCATGCAATATTCTTTCAGCTGCGAGATGTTTGAGGGTTTTCTTGCATGTACTGCCTGTTTCAAATCTGACCACAACATTAAAAGGGGATTCAAATCCGGGCTTTGACTAGGCCATTCCATAACCCTCCATTTCTTCTTTCTGTGCCTTCCTTGGTGTATTTGCTAGTGTGCATAGGATCATTATCCTCTTGGAAGGTCCACTTTAAGTTCAACTTCAACTTTCAGACAGATATCCTCACATTATCTTCAAGCACTCTTTGATATGATGCAGTTGAATCAATGGATACAAACTGTCCAGTCCCTGAGGCAGCGAAGCAACCCTAATATATAACATTTCCACCACTGTGTTTCATAGTTGGTATGAGGTGCTTCTCCTGAAAAGCTGTCTTGATCAGCACCAAACATGTCTGCTGTTACTGTGGCCAAACAACGCTAACTTTGATTCGTCTGTCCAAAGCACATTATTCAAAAATGCCTGGTCTTTGCCTACATGCTCATTGGCAAACTGTAGTCTTGCAAAGGCTTTTTCCTGGCACGCCTCCCATGCAGGTAAAAAAAAATAGATCTCTTTCTAATTGTAGAAGTATGCACTTTGACACCAGCAGTTGCAAGACTTGCTAGCACTGTTTATTTTGTGAGGTTCTTGGAGATTTCTTTTTGCATCAGACAGTCTGTTCTCTGGCTGAATTTGCAGGGACGTTTGAAATATGCGCCACTTGTAGATGATTTTCCATACATTGGAATGCTGTATTTCAAATAATTTGGAGATCTTTTTAAATCCTTTTCCAGACTCACAGGCATCCACAACCTTTTTTTTTTGAAGGCCTTATAGAACTCCTTGGAATGACACCACACACCTCAACAGCAAAGGGAACATCAAGTTCCACATGCACTCCCTAAGCAGGTTCTAATCACTGACACCCAATCCTGAACACCTGACTCTAATTATATGAGTTTGAAGGTGTGATAAATGTAGGGGTGTACTTACTTTTTCCATGATATTGGTGTGTTTTTTGTTCATTTAAATTGTGAAAATTACTACAAAATGTAAATTTTATGTGTCATTTGATAGAATGCATCAACTTTATTAATACGAAGATCAAATGTTTGCTTGTCCAAATATGTTTAAATAAATAAAATAAAATAAAAAAATAACTGAATAAATAATTTCCGTAGGGTGTACTTAGTTAATTACATGGTCAAATGCATTAAAGTTTACTTACCATTATGACAACCTGAAACTACTTCCCAGTTGAAGAGCTACAAACCCTTGATGCATCATTGTGCTGATTCATGTTCTAAGCAGAACATACTTTAATTGCAGGTCTATCTTTAGAAGAGCTTCATCATATACGTAACCTGACATGAAGGACATGTTAGCACATAGTCTGTTATAGAATTCAGCCAGGATTTTATTAGGAGCATCATATAGATAGGTGACAAATAATATTCCTAAAAGACAATATTTCCACAGTCTAAACCCAGCTTCATAAGAGGAACACCCTGCAGTCTGTGCATCCAAATCTTTGAAGAATAAGACCACTGATGGACCAAATATCCTGGCCATACTCACCTCGAATATTAGCTTTTCCTATTATGATGGTTATTTCTCTGTTTTGTTTCGTGTCTTGGTTATGTAAGTGTATGGATATAGAGAATGTGTTTGTGTATGTGTATAAAGTTTATATACAGTGGTGTGAAAAAGTGTTTGCCCCCTTCCTCATTTCCTGTTCCTTTGCATGTTTGTCACACTTAAGTGTTTCGAACATCAAACCAATTTAAACAATAGTCAAGGACAACACAAGTAAACACAAAATGCAATTTGTAAATGAAGGTGTTTATTATTAAAAAGGGAAAAAAAATCCAAACCATCATGGCCCTGTGTGAAAAAGTGATTGCCCCCTTGTTAAAACATACTATAACTGTGGTTGTCCACACCTGAGTTTAATTTCTCTAGCCACACCCAGGCCTGATTATTGCCACACCTGTTCACAATCAAGGCATCACTTAAATAGGAGCTGCTTGACACAGTAAGGTCCACCAGAAGATCCTTAAAAGCTACACATCATGCCGAGACCCAAAGAAATTCAGGAACAATTGAGAAAGAAAGTAATTGAGATCTATCAGTCTGGAAAGGGTTATAAAGCCATTTCCAAAGCTTTGGGAATCCAGCGAACCACAGTGAGAGCCATTATCCACAAATGGCGAAGACATGGAACAGTGGTGAACCTTCCCAGGAGTGGCCGTCGCCCAAAATTACCCCAAGAGCGCAGCGACGACTCATCCAAGAGGTCACAAAAGACCCCACAACAACGGCCCAAAGAACTGCAGGCCTCACTTGCCTCAGTTAAGGTCAGCGTTCATGCCTCCACCATCAGGAAAAGACTGGGCAAAAATGGCCTGCATGGCAGAGTTCCAAGGAGAAAACCACTGCTGAGCAAAAAGAACATCAAAGCTCGTCTCAATTTCTCCACAACACATCTTGATGATCCCCAAGACTTTTGGGACAACATTCTGTGGACCGATGAGACAAAAGTGGAACTCTTTGGAAGGTGTGTGTCCAAGTATATCTGGCGTAGAAGGAACACTGCATTTCATAAAAAGAACATTATACCAACAGTAAAATATGGTGGTGGTAGTGTGATGGTCTGGGGCTGTTTTGCTGCTTCAGGACCTGGAAGACTTGCCGTGATAAAAGGAACTATGAATTCTGCTGTCTACCAAGAGATCCTGAAGGAGAATGTCCGACCATCTGTTCGTGTGCTCAAGCTGAAACGAACTTGGGTTCTGCAGCAGGAAAATGATCCTAAACACACCAGCAAGTCCACCACCGAATGGATGAAGAAAAACAAAATGAAGACTTTTGGAGGCCCGAACCCAAAGTCCTGACCTGAATCCTATTGAGATGTTGTGGTATGACCTTAAAAAGGCAGTTCATGCTCGAAAACCCTCTAATGTAACTGAATTAGGACAATTCTGCAAAGATGAGTGGGCCAAAATTCCTCCAGGACGCTGTAAAAGCCTCATTGCACGTTATCGCAAACGCTTGGTTGCAGTTGTTGCTGCTAAGGGTGGCCCAACCAGTTATTAGGTTTAGGGGGCAATCACTTTTTCACACAGGGCCATGATGGTTTGGATTTTTTTTCACCTTTAATAATAAACACCTTCATTTACAAATTGCATTTTGTGTTTACTTGTGTTGTCCTTGACTATTGTTTAAATTGGTTTGATGTTCCGAAACACTTAAGTGTGACAAACATGCAAAGGAACAGGAAATGAGGAAGGGGGCAAACACTTTTTCACACCACTGTATGTGCTGCATGTTAATCATCTGTGCTTATTTATTTACACTGCTTGCTTTGGTTACAGTGTAATTTGTAATAAAGTTCTTTTAATTCAAACAGAACTGACTACTCTACACATCACGTTGTAAACAGGCCGAATGTCTCTCAAACAAAGTGAGTAGATGAGTGGTGATATGGAAATCTGTTCATATTCATATAAACATTTGAGTGTCATCTAACTCCCATAATCACTGTGCACTTAAACACCATTGATTTTGGCTAAAAATTTATATGAATTCTAAATGCTCAGCAGGCTTGAGCAATGCACTGCAAATACTGTATTTCTGCATATAAAGAAAATTGAACATGAAGTTACAAACATGGGCCTTCTACTGTATATGTTTAAGACATATTTTATCATGTTACCTTGTTAATTTCTGTTTTGGAATGGGCAACTTTCCTGATATCTAAAATGTCCCTACCAATGTTTAGGCTTGTAATGGAGAGTAAAACAGTCGATAGATTTGCCTCTCTTAGGTGTCATCACAAGCTTCGTTCAGACTCAGCAAAAGGTATCTGGTTGATATCTGGTTTGAATTGCTTAAGGAACAAAAAAGTCACTGGAATGGATGATCATACATAGTACAAATAATAGGACAAATAATGGCCTCATAGGAAAATAATGGCCATGTTAACGTGGGAGTGTACTAGATACATGTGTGACACTAAAACAGCTTTTGCTATACACTGAGGATATTTGGGTTTGCGATCAAAAGATGATTATGAGATAATAGATCCGAATTTCAGCTTTTTTTTCCTGATATGTGCATCTAGATACATAGATGTACTTAGGAGGGCCACTGCTGGGCCCTTGAGCAAGGCCCTTAACCCTCAACTGCTCAGTTGTATAAATGAGATAAATGTAAGTCACCCTGGATAAGGGCATCTGCCAAATGCCATAAATGTGTATGTAAATGTACTAAGAACATGACACCTTTTTTCGAGCCCACCCATTTTTCAAGTGATCCAAAATTTGAAATATGTGACTTACAGGTGTTTTTTGTTACTGAGGTGTGCCCTGTTAGACTGATTGCTTAAACAGTGAATAACTCTGAATGTCTACTCTTGGTTTGAGCCCTTGATTTCAACTGTGAATACTTGTTGTGATTTGTTATTTAAAAGGATGAACCATCATGAAGACCAGAGAGCTGTCTATGTGAGGAAAGCAAGCCATTTTGAAGCTGAGAAAAGAGGGAAAATCAATCAGAGCCTTTGCACAAACATTGGGCATAGTCAATACAACAATTTGGAATGTCTTGAAAAAGAAAGAATCCACTGGTGTACTAACAACCAGACATCAAACAAGTTTGCCAAGGAAAACAGCAGCATTTGATGACTGAACCATTGTGAGAGTTGTGAAGAAAATACAACAACAACAGTCAGTGACATCACCAACAACCTCCACAGTGCAGGAGAGAAGGTCCACTGTTTGAAGAAAACTTTGAGAGCAGAAATATAGAGGCCATGCCACAAGATGCAAACCACTATCCAGCAGTAATTATCAGAAAGCCAGATTGGAATTTGCAAAGAAATACCAGAAACCAAGATTAACCTCTACCGAAGTGATGGAAAGGCCAATGTTTGGTGAAATAAAGGATCTGCTCATGATCCAAAACATACAAAATCATCTGTCAAGAATGATGGAGGTAGTGCATTGCCTTGGGCTTCTATGCCTGCTACTGGAACAGGATCACTAATCTTTATTGATGATGTAACTCTTGCTGGTAGCAGCAGAATGAATTCAGAAGTTTACATAAACATTTTGTGTGCAAATTTACGGAGAAATGCTTCCAATCTAATTGGGAGAAACTTCATCATGCAGCAAGACAGTGATCCAAAACACACTGCCACCTCAACAAAGGACTTAATCAGAGAAAAAAGTGGAAGGTTTTAGACTGGACAAGTCAATCACCAGACCTTCACCCAATTGAGCAGCATTTCACCTCCTGAACAGGAGACTGAAGGGAGAACCCCCCCAACCCCCCACCCCAAAACATACAACGACAAGTTAAAGCAGTAAAAGCCTGAAAAAGCATCACAAAATAAGAATGGAACAGTTTGTTGATGTCAGTGGGTCACTGCTTGATGCGATTATTGCAAGCAAGGGATATACAAGCAAATGTTAAGTGTTATTTACTTTAAGTTATTTAAGATTATCTGTTCCAGCACTTTAGCTCACCTAAAAACTGTGTGGTCTGCCACTAAAGGTGCCATGTTCTAAGTTCTTTAACACATCACTTAGATGTAAATAAATATCAGGAGATGAACGCTGAAATTTTTATCTATATTCTCGTGTTCATATTTTTATCTCAAACCCAAATGTCTTCATTGTATAGTAAAAAATAAACAACAATTAAGCTTGTTGTTCCAATATTGACAGAGGGGGCTGTTGCTAGTTACCTGTAACAGTTGTTAAATGTAATCTGACTTCTATAGGCAAACTTCAATGCCATAATGAGATTTGTAGCAGTGGAGGCTTTTATGGCAGCAAATGGGGGCCAATTGCATATTTAATTGCATGGTTATGGATAACGCTGTTCCGCAAACACATCTGGTTGTGATGGTCAGATGTCTACATACTTTTGGCAATATAGTGTATGTGACTCAGTTGGTGGAGTATGTGTGTCAGGTCTCTTTTAGTGAACAGTGGACTAATTCATGTAAAAACCATAATGAACTTTCCTTTACTTTCACACTATTTGTTGATGAGGATGGGTTACGTTCTGAGTTTGGTTCCTCTCAAGCTTTCTTCCACATTTCAACCTATGGAGTTTTTCCTTGCCACCGTTGCCACCGGCTTGCTCAATTGGGATTAATCCTCACAGTTAAAATAATGTGTTTATATGTTTCTATGCTTATGCAGCAGGTATAAAAGTAGATTCAAACTTTTGACATATTATATAACCAGGATGTTTCATAATCATAAAATTACTGTTAGCGTGAATTGTTGAAACATATAATAATAACTATAACAGTTAAATACTAATTATACTATAACAATTATATAACTTTTTGTTAGTGGCTGATTGTGATCTCCTCATTTTTTAAATCAAGGACACACTGGTTTGATTAGTGGATCCCTATTGAGAACCATGAGTAGAAATGAAAAATAAACTACTATTTATTTATGCCAGTTATGCGTGGCACATCTGGGACTGCAACAGATAATTATTACTTACTTAAATTGTATGGTATTCAAATATGCACCTATATTGTAGATATACCTGATAAAAATGACTAATGAGTGTAGGTAGGCATACCCAACTAACTGCCAACATACTGTGCCTGATTGGCTGTTCAGTGTATGATTTATATATCCATCCATTTTCTGTACCACTTATTCTACACAAGGTCACGGGGAGCCTGGAGCCTATCCCAGGGGGCTCGGGGCACAAGGCGGGAGACATCCTGGATGGGGGATGGGGTGCCAATCTATTGCAGGGCACAATCGCACACAGACTCACACACACATTCACACACTACAGACAATATAGGGATGTCAATCAGACTACAACGCATGTCTTTGGACTGGGGAGGAAACCGGAGTACTGGGAGAAACCCTCGAAGCATGGGGAGAACATGCAAACTCCACACACACAGGGAAGAGGCAGGAATCGAACCCCCAACCCCAGAGGTGCAGGCAAATGTAAGCCACCATGCCCCTGTATGATTTATATACGATATATAATATTATATTGCAACATATTATAATAGGGTACAAAGGTGACATGCAAACATGCAATTCTAACTCTCTCAAATGAAAATTTCATCAAATTCATTTATTTTGGTGTATGTTAGGTTTCTGTATTGCACATTTTTGAATCGGTCCAATTTCCACATATTTCTTCGTCATTTCACTCTGATATAATGTTTTAAATCAGCCACTTCAAAAAGAAGGTTGGCTAAATAGGTCGGCTTCCTTATTCATGGTAACGTATTGGAGTTTGTTTCCTCCAAAAACTTCTCAAAAATGTTAGGTTATTAATCCAGTAGACTGCCATGTCAACTTGTATTCAACTTGTATTCGATGTAATTTTTGATTAACTTTTGTTTACACAAACTGTAAGGGAAATAATCACTGGAAAAATAATTACTGTAATAAACTACATTGACTGGTGGAACAGTGGCACAGCATTTTCAGTTGCCACATCACAGTTCCTGTGTCCCTTGTTCGATCCTGATTCAGGTTACAGTCTGTGTGGAGTTTTGCATGTCCTTACCATGTCTGCATGGATTTCCTCTAGGTTCTCTGGTTTCCTCCCTCCTGCTAAAACATACTGGTAGGTGGTCTGGCTACTCAAAATAGCTTCTAAGGGCAAATGCATATGTAAATGTGTGTTTGCATGGTACCAGGCAATGGACTGTTATTTGGCCACAGCGTATGTGCTCCTCTGACACAGTGTTTCTGGGATAGGTTCCAGGTCCATGGCAACCCTGACCAAGATAAAGTGTTATTGAAAGGGAATGAATGAATGACATTGATATGTCACTTGGAGAAATAAGTGCCTCATCCTACTTTTGAAACTAAGGCGACGTCTGATATTGAGTACTGTGACAGTAAAAACTGCTTTCGATTCAGTACCTACTGCTTGGCTGTGGATACAGTACATGTTACATCCACCATGTTGCCATTGTCATGTAAAAAAAAACGTAACAACTGCCTTCTGCCATTTTTGATTATGACAGCTCTTCTGTGCCAGTCTCTTTGCCTTATGGGATACCGCAATCTCACCGAGTCTCCGAATCTCAGCAGAAGCAGTAGGTCATCTGGGTATTTTTCGCCTAATGTATTATGTTAATTGAGTTTATTCCATTTGACCACCAGGGCTAGAAAACCCTGGCTGGGTCCGAAAGTGTTATTGAAAGGGAATGAATGAATGACATTGATATGTCACTTGGAGAAATAAGTGCCTCATCTTACTTTTGAAACTAAGGCGGCGTCTGATATTGAGTACTGTGAAAGTACCTACTGTATTCGATTCAGTACCTACTGAGCGGCCATTGATACAGTACGTAATGACAGGTATAAGTAGTAAGCATGAATACAATCCGGACATATTACACAGCACAGATTCTGACAGCTCTTCCACGTCAGTCATGTTGCATTATGGCATAGCGAATTATCCACAGTGGCCAGTGGTTCCATACTGCAGAATCAAGGCGAAAGCAGTAGGTCATCTGGGTATTTCTCGCCTACTGTTTTATGAATACTGAGAATATGGACATATTACTCCTTTGGCCTTTCACCTACTGTGTAGTAGGGTAGTAGGGATATTCGGACGCAGCCTAAGTCTAGGGTAAGCATGTTTAAGGCGCACTTATTATGGTTTTGAAATGTGCCTAATTTTGTTTGAAAGGTCTCATACAATAGATTTACATGCATCCAAGGTCAAAAAACACTTTAATGTGCTCATAATTTAAATTGCAGCATTAACTTTTCTTCCCTCAGTGTCACAAACGACCCATTAAATGATCCATTCTAAAGGATTCACTCTAGACTCCTACTTGCAGAGAGAATACTTTGCTCTGAGTGGTCAGCTGTCCCAGTAAGCTGTGATTGGTCTACCGCTGTGTGGAAAAGGAAACGCCCACTACCATAACGACTTTCAGCACCGTCCATCACAAACAGTCGATAAAGACCAGAGGCGGGGCTTTTTGTTACAAACCTACGTACGGGAAGTAAGTCTGTCACTAATAACGACTCGTTTCAGCTGTTCAGAATCGGTTCCCTCTTCTGTGAGTCAACAACTCCGTTTGATTTTTGAAACTTTGCGGACGTTTTTACCTTCACAAACAGCTCTATAACACACTACACGGAAGGTAATATTTGAAAAACCATAATAGGTGCACTTTAATATATTTTATACCATTTGACCACTAGGGCTAGCAAACTCTGTCTCTCCTAGCTCATAAAGCCGATATCTTCGCTGGACAGGTGCCCTGACCAAAAAAAAAAAAAGGGGGGGGTCTGTCTCTTTAAGAGACGGCGAGCGTGTGAAATCTCTGTCTCCACCTCTGTCGTTGTGTGGGCGTGGTTATCCCTGGTTACCCCGCCCCCTATTCAGGAAGCCGGTGCACTGAGAGAGAGAGCGAGACAGAATACACACAGACACATACACTCACAGGCTCGAGCTGTTCCAGTCCACCGCTGCCTTTTATTCGGATGAAGTTCCCTGATACCTGGGAAGAATGTTAAATTAGCGTGTCTTTTGGACTAAGCGTCTTTCCGTTTACACGCAAGGACAGCACGGAACCGATTTTAGTCTAAATTCACCACATTTTCCTTTTCTTTTAAACCTTGAACCTTTATTATGTGTTATCGTTTCGGTTGACACATTGACACGAAAGTGGATTTAATCGTGGCCGCGCTGTATCCCATCGCTCCAAGATGCTCCTGGTCTCCCAGCGGCTAGAGACACCTCGCATGGACCCATTAGTAAGTGCACGAGTTCTGTAATTGCTCTTGTTGAGCACCAGCCTTCTTTCCATGCGATGCGATGTGCTTGTGGTGTGAAGGACAGGAGAGTAGTGACAACCGAGAAGGCTGATTAAAGCCATTAAAACTTCAGCCTATTGCTCCGATTGACTGCGTTCGGACATCCTGTGGTTCTGACCCACTGCATGTGGAGCTCGGCTTGGAGGTGAAGAAGTCAGTGGCTTAGCTTTGCTGTCAGGATGGTTGAAAACTTGAAGTGGGAAATCAGCGAGGTTTATTTGTGTGTGTGTGTGTGTGTGTGTGTGTGTGTGTACACTAGATAAGGCTGGGACGGTGCATTAAAGATTAACCCGCGCCGTCTCACGCACCTCCCGCACACGTTATTAAGTCCCTTATAGCCGTGATCACTGACGTGCAAGACTATTTAACACCGCAAAGCCTCTCCGTTCCAGAGACCCAGCTTCCTGAGCCTTATGAGATCTGTCATTTAGATGCTTGTGGAGCAGTAATGTAACGCAGCTCGGCAATTGATTGTGAGACTGGAAAGCACGACGCACTGGTTAAGCGGCGTGGTCCGCTTGCGGGGGTAAACCCTGGGTTTATTGCAGGAGGAATGCGCGCACAGCGGGGACGCGCGTGCTATAACAAAAGCGCGCCCGGGCACTGGGGTCAGCACGAAATCATCATCATCATCTCCTCACTGTGATCACCAGTGCGAGCTACTGTCGCGACGGTGGACAAAACGTAGAACAATTGCTGCAAGATAAAGAGAAAGAGGCTGAAATGTACTGAAATGGCACTAGCGCGCGGACCACAAGGGAGGGCTGTCTGTGGGTAGTGTGTGCGGGATTAAGTACTAGAAAACCTGATGGGATTAAAGCACGCGGCATAAGAACAACTATCGCGCGCGCGCGCACACACACACACACACACACACACACACACACACACACACACATCGTCAGCTCCTCTTAAATGGGTTAAAGATACACAAGCGCACACGCTCGCGCGCCTGAGAGGGGAGGGGGGTGTCTGTGTCTGTCGCTCAATAATCTCAGCCAATTAACTAAAGAGGAATGCTGAGCGCCAGGAGTGCTGTGGGAAACGCCCCCCCATTTTAAAGCTTAAGCATTATGGACAGTGAAAGATGAGAGTGTACATTATAGACTTCAATCTCTTGAATATCTTTTCTTGCATTCATGCAATTGAAGAAACTCCCCATGTGTATCACTTTAGCACATAGTGATGAAGGAAGAGACTGGACAGGATGTGATATGTGGAGGAGATGATGCTGGACAGGATGTGATATGTGGAGGTGATTAATGGAGATGGACTTTCACGAACACTTGACTAGTAGCTGAGTGCGTGGCATCTCAAGTATAACGTGCAGCCCTTTCTATTTCTTTCTAAAACAACATTATTGCTACTTTCTTTATGGTCAACATGAGCAGTTGATTGTGTATCAAGAATTTTTTTTTCAGCATTGTGAAACGCTGTCTTCGTGTTTTATTCATATTTATGAATATTCATAAACTCTATGACCCTTCACCACCCGGACTTATGGTGTTTAATGAGCGATGAAGCACTCTCCGGTCATTAACCTAAGCTGGAAGCACTGATCTAGCTGTGTACAAGCACTCTGTGGTCTTCCACAAAGGCATGAAACCAACATCCGGTAGTTTTTCTGTAACTGTATTATATCTGTGTATTACCTCAATGGAACAGAAGTAGTTTCTTTAAAAATGATGACTGTTTGCATGTCTACACTGCGATTTAAAAAAAAAAAAAAAAACGCTTGCAGCGGTTATTGAAGGGGAATTCCACTGTGTTTTTTTTTTTTTTCAAAATGGAAGAATAATCGCTTTGTCAGAAAGTGAACAGTCATGCATATTTTATTTAAGAAGAAAGAGTTTGCTGTGTTTGGGATAGCAACCCCAGGCTACAACGTCTACAACGTTTTCTTTTGTTAATGACACTACCAGGGTGCACTAAAATTGGTTACAACACCAACAATGTCCAACAGTCTTCAAGGCAACAGTCAATATATTCATAACCATTCTGTATAATAACCATTTGTTCTGAGGGTTATTAACGACTTTAAAGCCTAAGAAATTTTAAAGAGTACTTTGGCTCATGGCTGATCGCTATCACTGAAAGAGATGCTCTGTGATTGTCCTGGGATCCGTAAAAAGCTGCTAAGAGCAGTCAAAGAGCATTGGGCTGGGCGATATGACAAAAATATCATAATCATGATACTTGACCACATTTCTATGATACACGATGCATATCACGATAAATAATTTAGCTAACAACCTGTCTGCAAAACAGTAGTAAAATAAACCAAAAAAAAAAAACATTACACTGAGTTTGACAATACTTTTCTTTTATGCCTACAAAGACAAAGAAGATTAAGTTGAAAGGGAATTATGTCGACTCAATGGCATCTATTTAAGTTCATTTATCATTATTAAAACTGTTAAAAAATACATCACTATACCAACAATATCTCACAAAAGTGTATCGTGTAATCATTTATTATTATTATTACAATATCAACATATCACCCAGGCCTACAAAGCATCTCTTCTGTGTTTTATATGCAATGCTGATAATGATCAATATTGGTAAGAAAACCATCAGGCTTTAAGGCAATATTCATTATCATTGTGTGTAGTAGCTCTCTGTTCTGAGGTAATCCTCTGTAAGCATTTTTTAAGAACACTAAAAGAGATGTTTTCTGACTGTCCTAGGATCTGTAAGAAAAAAAAAACCCTAATAATAATTAAACAAAGTCCCCATGAACTGCCAACAGTCTTTAAGGCTCCAGTCAATGTATTCTTAACCATTTTGTATAAGAACTCTCTGTTGTCTAAGGTAGATATTGGAGACCTTAAAGCTGCTGTAAGCAGTTTTGACTAAAATGATTTGACATCCTACTACCTATAAAAGAGATGTTCAGTGACTGTTCTTGGATCTGTAAAAAGATACTAATAATTCAATACAGTCCAGCTGTATTAACTAAAGCTATAAATGATCTAGAAGTAAGGCATTAATTTGATGGAATAGGGGATAGGCTTATAATTATGGCAGAGTTATTGATGGAAACCATGAAAGAGAAGGCTGACGTTCGCCCGGAAGTTCCAGTATAAGTCATTTCTTTGCTGACAATGACTTCAACTTCCAAACCACCTTTGAATTGAGGTTTGTTTGGACTCGTACAGTGGCTAAGTCAGGAAGAAGTTAAGATGAATAGTTAACATCACTTACATAATCTTAAATGACTGGTTACTTTCACCGCCACTGTGAGCAATCTTCACTTGCTAAGTTCCTCTATAATGATCTACTTTCCAACAAATATGCCTGATTTCATCAGTTTATCTCTGTTAAATAAAAATAAAAAAAGAATGATCAGTGTAATGTTTGACACTTATTGAAGGTGTATGATTTTGTGAAGTATATTTATAGCTACCATTATGGTATCCAACCACGTTAAGCAAGTCTTCTAAAGTATGCGTCATTCTGTGATTGCTGGAGGCAGCCAATTTAAAAAGCAGTGGTCAAAAACACAGGAGGCAACATCTGCTTGTAAAATCACGTAGATTACGTGCTAAATTAATTAGACAGCAGAGTCAGTTCGTCAGAAACAGAAGGTATTTTGGGCTGGAATTTTTATTGAAGGGGGGAAAAACACAGCTTCATATAGAAATAGAAATCACAGAACAGAAAAGGGAAATAATTACCCCTACATTCCGTTTGAACAAAATGTTGTCTGAATAGGGCTTGTAGCTGAAGGCTGTGTGGTGCTGGGAAAACACTGTGTAGTGGGCTTGCTGTAAATTAATTAACCTTTAGGGCTGATCTGAGCTTAGCTCTGGCTTCGGGGAGTTGGAGGTGGTGTTTGGCGCTTTCTACCTTGCATTTACATTTAATTATTTGGCAGACAGTTTTCATCCATCGAGACCTACGAAAGTGTGCAAACAGCCGAAAGCCAGCAAATTAAAGAAGGTAATGATTCATAATTGGAGAGAGTAGAAACCAAAGCTGGCTCATAGAAGTAAACATTAAAAAGGTGATTGCACTTACAAAGCAGATAAGGAACAATATAATTAACTTATTATTGTTGCTGCTATTAGTATTGTTGGCATCGGTTTGAACCTGAGCCCAGTTGCTGTCTGTGTGAGGTTTGCATGATCATTTGATGCTTGAATGGGTTCTCCTGTTTCCTCCTACTGTCCAAAAACATGCGCTAAATTGTTCCTAGGTGTGAGTGTGTGTGTGCATGGTGCCTTGCGTTGGATAAGCGGCCTTGCACACAGGATAGTTTATGGATCCACTGCGATCCTGACCAGGATAAAGCAGTTACTGAAGATGAGGAATGATTTATTATTATAATGATGATGATGACGATGATTATAATACATCCTCTATACTGCTGCCTATCCTAGGGAGCTCTGGGCGAAAGGCGGGGGAAACCCTGGACGGGGTGTCAACCCATTGCAGGGCACAATTGTACCCATGTTCACACACTACACAAAATTTAGAGATGCCAGTCAGCCTAAATTGCATATCTTTGGACTGGGGGTGGAAACCGGAGTATCTGGAGGAAACCCCCGAAGCACATTCAAACTCCACTCACACACAGGGTGGAGGCGGGATTCAAACCCCCAACCCCAGAGGTGTGAGGCAAATGTGCTGACCACTAAGCCACCATGCCCCCCCAATTATTATTATTATTATTATTATTATTAGTAGTAGTAGTAGTAGTAGTAGTAGTAGTAGTAGTAGTAGTAGTAGTAGTAGTAGTAGTAGTAGTAGTAGTAGTAGTAGTTGTAGTAGTTAAAGTAGTTAAAGTATTCCAAAGCCAGTTAGAAAGTTCAAATAAATACAATGTAGTGTCTGTTTTCTGTTGAAATTCTCCCTACACTACACCCACGGTAGGTTTTCCCTGTACCGGATCTTTCTGCTCTTGTCGATTTGAACTGATCTCCGGCCAAATAAGTTCAGAGTGCTTTGAAGTTGCAGCTGAAGGGGGGTGGGAACGCGCTGGAGTTCTCGGTAGTGCGGTGCTTAGATCCCTTTCAGAGCTCTCTGACACCGGCAGCACAGCCGTCACCGTAACAAGAGAGCGGCCGTACTAATGCCTTCGTGCATGCACTTGGATCCACCTCAAAGTTGCGTCGGAATTGAAAACAACAACGGCGCGCAAACTTTGGTCTCGCCAGCGGTCTTGAAGCATGAGATCAGCGAGAGGTTAGGAATGCGACGCTTCCTTTCAAAGACGCCGCCATAACCCAAATCAAAAGCGCGAAAATCTTCAAAGCCTGGAGCATCCAGAACAAAACAGTCCACACTCCTCCATCCTTCAGTTTAACTCTGTCAGTCTGAGTGACGGCTTTGGATCACTTTACCACTCTCCTCCCTTTTTTTTTTGCTTCAGGATAAGAAGAGAACAAGATTGTGCCGATGCACAGCGGAGAACCATATGCTGCATGTTTGGGAGAGGGAGAAGGAGGGATCGCAGGGGGTAAGGACATGATGAAGGGAGGGAGACAGGAATGAGAAAGAGAGGGAAAAAGAGTAATTTTCACCTTGAATAAGTATGTTAAGAAGGTTGTGTGATCAGAAGGAGCGTCCATTGGTCATCTTCTGCAAGACAGCCAGGAAATTATATTTACTTTTTTTTTTTTTTTTTTTTTTTAACCTCACATGGCCCATTTCCAGTTGATAAATTCAATATTGAAACTAATGTAGTGGCATAATGCTTAGTAGTCTACTATGTGGAAAAACTTGCATTCCAAGTCTGAGTGATGCCTGATTCTCAACTGAGCTTCATTATGTTTACCTCTCTGAAGATCCTACACTTCCAGATTTCAACATCTGTCTGAGCGTTTTATCACGCTCCATGAGAACGAAGTATTTCTTCTCTCCATTGATGAGGCACTTCCAGAGTGGCGGATCTAAGGACGTTAATGACATCTCTGTTGACATTGCTAATCATTGTTACAGGAGCCATAAAGTGTAAGGAGCTCGCTTGCACTCTCCCAGCTCTTGAACCCCATTGAATAAATATCAACAGCTGTTACATCATCAAGCATTGTGAATATCTACTGGTCTCACCCCTTGCAAGCCGAAAAGCACTTTGCTTTCACTTCTGTTCAAAATGTCCAGTTCCTCTGGAAACCTTTGATTCCATTAAACTGATATACACTGCAGTTACTTCCTGGAGTTGGCAGATTTCTAAAAGCGTAGTAATCATTCATAGAAAAGCAAACACGATGATGTGTGATAAGCGTAGAAGAGTGCCGTCTGACTTATTACACTATATTACAGGAGGTAATTAGCACTCACAGTTTCTGGGGAACGCACACACAGAAAGAAACAGCACCTTCGAGGGTTTTGTAGACCAGAACGAAGTCGTCCAGTCTTCTGATGAACATTAGAAGGAGAAGAAAAGGAAAAAAGGGAGTGTGAAGGAAAAAGAAAATGGCCGTTAACCTATGGAGTAAGATGCTCATGTTGTCCTGCTATCATTATGGATTGCAGACCCAACTTTCCATCAGAGGGAACATGTGTGCAAGTGAGTGATGGGGGAGAGAGAGATGGAGAGAATGTGTGAGCAGGAAAGAGAGAGAGGGAGAGAGCGAGACTGAGAATGAGCGGACGTGTGTGAGTGCGTCAGTGTGACTATCAGGCAACCCTAACCAGGAAATAACAGTGTTGCCTAGGGATGGAAAACAAACAGGAGTCACATACCAAATATAAGATTGTGTGTTTTCCGTTCCTGACTCTATGACTTTACCGAAAAATCCGGCGAGCGAAAGGAGCGACGTCTATGTAAACCAAACCCACCCTCACTGCCTCTGAGCTGAACCCAAGCTCAGTCCTGACTCTGAGACAACCCCATTCTTACTACTGACTCTCAGTGTGCATTCAGTCTTGTTGCTAGCTGCTCAGGAGGTAGCTTATCAGCTCTTAATGCTTGCTTTAGATAAGTAGGAGAGAAAGGGAAAACAAAGATAGCACAGCGAACAGCTTCACATGTCTGTTTCATCAGTCTGTTCTCAGGAAACCTTATACTTTCCTTTTGGGGGGAAAAATGAAGGAAGTAGCACTGGCTTCATCTATTTTGTGCATTCACCTGTATCAGCTCATAGTGAAGAATCCCAGGCACTTTCATTTTTAATTTTTTTTTGCACACAATATAAAGTGGTAGCACAGAAGCATGGTGTGATTAGCTGTGGATTAGATGTGATTAGATTAGTGTGGAGAGGTATCAAAACAGGAATTATTCCTTTGTTGCCGATCTTTAGCCTCCAATCATCCATCGACTATGAAGCGGCATATGAGCCGAACATCTGCTGTGCCTCATTGCCTAAAGGAATGTTCTACGTCTGAAACATCACCCACATATTAATTTCACAGATTCATTTAATTGCAGTGGAGGCTTTAATCCAGCGGCAGTCAGAATGTGATCTACATTTCTCTAGCATGTATCTTTTCTTAAAATCTTAATCCTATATTCTCAGATTTGATCAAATGTGTTATCTGTCTAGATTTTTTACGTGTGTCTCGAGACTGCACATAGGAGGTCAGTCTTCAGTGGCATTGTCTCTATTAGAGTGATTCTGATTCACACTTGGATTTGGAAGCAGCTTTTTTTTTTTCCTGTGCCAGAATCGAACCAGACTAAAAATCTAACTAAACCCTACTGTGATTTGGGTCACATGCGGAGCCTAAATCGTCCCGCCCCTCATCCAACCCCTTTCCATCCTTCTCTCCCCTCCTCTATGAAGAAGCATTGCATCATTGTCATGCAACATGTACTGCAGACCTTTGTTTGGTGATTTCCACCTTGCATCATCATCATACACACACACATATACACACACACATATACACGCACACACACACACACACACACACACACGCACACACACACACACACACACACAGAAAAGCGAATTGGGTGGCAAGGCTGTAGGTAGCAAAGAACTTTGTTTAATTTTGCACTGGGTGAGAGGGAGACAGATATTGTGATGAAATTGAGTGTAACCGAGGGGAAAGGGATATGGAATGGCTTTGGTCTATATATATATAATATATATGTGTGTGTGTGTGTGTGTGTGTGTGTGTGGTGCTGGTGGGCGGGGTTAAGGACTAGTAGAGCATGAATGCAGTGTTGGGCTGGTGGCTTGGAGAAAGTTGGGTTCTTGTTCTTTTTTCAGTCCTTTTCGGTTCTGTGTTTTTGAGGGGTCTCCTACCCCGTTGTTCCCTGAACAAAACGCTGTCGAAAGAAAGCGAGTGCTGACCTCAGGAGACGAGAGGTTGTGTGTGTGTGTGTGTGTGTGTGAGTGTGTGTGAGCGCGAGAGAGAGAAAGAGCGCTACACATACATGTATATTTCTCCCGGATATTTCCCATTAAGAGCAAAAGTTTGCATCCCTCATGATTTCTGCATCAAACAAGGAAACAGCAGCTATTATTTACAATTTATCTACAATAACAACAAAGGAATTAGAAAAAAACAGTGGGACTATGGGCACATCCTGCAGCAAGGCAACCCACAACATAAGGAAGAGCAAGAAGTTTTATTCAAGTTTTTATTTTTATTTGATCATTTTATTGGCCAAGCAGTTTGCTCAGAGTGAGAGCAGTGATGTGAGGGGAAATGAGCAGGGGAAATATGAGAACAGAGAGGATTCAAAAGCTGCTTAGAGGACTGGAGGAAGCGATAAGGGCAAAGGTCATATATCCAAGTTATTTGAGAATATTTATATTATATTCAAAAAGGGGCGCAAGGGCTTAGTGGTTAGCACGTTCGCCTCACACCTCCAGGGTCCGGGGTTCGATTCCCGCCGGGGCCATGTGTGTACGGAGTTTGCATGTTCTCCCTGTGTTGCGGGGGTTTCCTCCGGGTAATCCGGTTTCCTCCCCCAGTCCAAAGACATGCATGGTAGGTTGATTGGCAGCTTGGTAAATTGTCCGTAGTGTATGAATGGGTGTGTGAGTGTGTATGTGATTGTGCCCTGTGATGGACTGGCACCCTGTCCAGGGTATACCCCGCCTTGTGCCCGATGCTTCCTGGGATAGGCTCCAGGTTCCCCGCGACCCTGAAGCAGGAATAAGCGGTTGAAGATGGATGGATGGAGATATTCAAAAAGGGAAATAAACTGATATGTCATTTTGCTTTTGTCACTATTGATAGCATAACATACAATACTGTGAGCATGTTCGTTAATAAAGGAACATTTGTGAAACCAAAAACACACTAAATGTTCTTTGTTTTATTGTAGGAACATGCTAATTGTTATCTTCTTCTCTTTTTTTGCAATTAACTGTAGCTGAATAACTTCTTTTATAGCTTCTTGTAGTTAGAAGTCTCTGACCATCAAGGCATTTACTAAATACGTCGACCTGACTACTAAAATCGAAAGCACAAAATTAATCCAGTAACGAACAACAAAAATCTCTGCTTATTATTCTGCTGCACAAACCTCAGAAGTTCTAAAGTCAGCTGTCATTTTAATCTGATAAACACCTTTTGGGTTGGATGAACTTGCAGGACAATATATTCTACTGAAGCACTCAAACTCTCATTTGCACACACATACAGTACGCACACAGAGACAACTCGGCTTTCATCTGTGGTCCAAAGTAGCATTACCCAGAATTCCTGGCCCGACATAATGCACTGATTCCCAGAAGCAGCTGTCGTAGTAACCTTGGCAGCTTTTCACAAGTTGTGATCTTTTTTTTTTCCCCCTCTTCTGCTTTCTGAGTGATACAAATGGAATTGAATGTAAATTATGCATTAGCAGAAATGGTAGGGGAATGTGTTTATTTATTCATACACAAAGACAGACACAATTTTGTCTATAACTTTATTCGGTTCGAGAAGAAAAACTATACAGGATGCAGTCAAGAATGTGTGTGTGAGAGAAAAAGAGCGATAAAGATCCATCTACTAATGGTGTTGTATTAGGAAATATTACAGATCTGCCTTTTACATTGTTGTCTTGTTGTCTTGTTGTGTTGGCTGAATATGGTATTCTAGGTCACTCCCCACCTCCCAAGTTCCCTTGTGTCGTCCATTAACTGTGTGTAGGGGTGTGTGTGTAAAGCATAAATGCCAATATCAGACACCAACAGTTATCTGTTGTTTTGTTCCTAAAGACGTACAAAGTGTTCTTGTCTGTCCATGAGCATTTAGATTTATGTGCTTTGCTTGTATAGACTTTTGTTTATTGTTTTTTTTAACCCCAAACTTATACTTATTTACTGTTATACCAGGCTGCACTTTATGGAGGTTTTTCCATTGAACATTTCCATTGTTTCTCCGTCACTCGTCAGCTACAAATGTGTATACATTTTTCCTTTCTTTCTCATTTCTCTTCTCTTTCCCTTCCTTCCTTCCTTCCTTCCTTCCACTCACCCTCCTATTTATTTATTTATTTTTGCATATGATCCCTATAATTTCTCTCTCTTTCTCACAGTGTCTTATTTTATTCACACACTTCCTCATGCTGGCCCTCGTACTGGCGCTGTGATTTAGGGAGTTTTTTTCCTTTGCGGTTGTGTGTTTGTGTGCGAGGTCAGCTAGAGTATCGGTAATAGTGGTAATAGTGTGCTTAGCTGAACAGGGTGTCTGTTTGCACATCCACACTAACAGATTGTGGCACAGGGTTCTCTGAGTAACCTGATAGGGCCCTAATGTTGTGCTCTGCACCGTGGTTAGACTGACTCTGGTTACAATCGCACTAGACGCACAGCCTTCCCACATCCGACACCGTTCGTCGAGCACTGACCATCTGACCCATCGTGAACCCGGGTCACTGGAAGGGTGGAGTCGATGTAATTGCTATAACTGATTAATAGATGTTCAGGACTAATAGCATTTTCATTTAAGCATCGACTCGGGAGCTTCTCAGATAAATAACCGTAATTACTGACTCATCCTGTTGCACTGCATCGTTGGGTAATTGGGTAAAAAAGAAAAAACATCTTTGTGATGTGACTGTTGCTGAGACAGACGTGGAATTAAACATGCTGAAGTCCAAATAAGACGTTGTGGCTAATATTCACCGTTTCCTGTCTGACTGTGGAGGTGTGGAGTTGAGAGCGGTTCACAAATGGCTTTGACCACAGAAAATAAATAGAAAGGCAGATGGACACGGGGGGTTTTGTCTGAAATGAGAAAACATATTTTTCCCACTTGAAGTCTGACAAAGCTGCCGAACACTCCTGCTTCTTTCAGTTTGAACTGCTGCAATGTTTACACAGATTATAATTCATCACACTGTTCACACTGTTCAGTGTGCACTCCTTAATGCCGATAGAATTAGTGTATAGTCATTACGGTTACACACCTAGTTCAGTCAGTACTGCTGCTACTGGTTTCAGTTTAACATTGTTTGCGCACCCTCCCCTGCAAAAGCCTGCAAATTTCCACTCCCTGAGTCATTCTTTACTAGGTTTGACTTAGAAGTCTTGGTTTATGTTGATCACAATAGCACTTGTATAGTAGGTTGTGTCTTGCACCTGTTGTGGTGTCCAGCACGTTGTTGCTTAGTTTATTGGATGTTATTGATTTTTGAGCTGAACCCAAAACCATATAATGAGTCTTTATTGGTCACATATACATTACAGCAGAGTGAAATTCTGTTCTTCACATACCCCGCTGCGTCAGGAAGTTGGGATCAGAGCGCAGGGTCAGTCATGATACAGCGCCCCTGGAGCAGAGAGGGTTAAGTACCTCGCTCAAGGGCCCAACAGTGGTGGTGCTGGAACCCACAACCTTCTGATCAGTAGCCCAGAGCCTTAACCGCCAAGCCACCACTGCCCCTCTTTTGTTTACTGCTGTGTGGCAATAAAAGAATCGTTAAGTATTTAAGTGATTTTAAGGAGTGGAATGATTGACAAATAAATTCATTCATCAGCTCTCGCACTGGGCAAAACTCACAACAAAAGTATACTTGCCCAATCTCATGTCCATGTATGTTGCCCTAGTTAACTAGGGGGAAAAAGCGGTAACTAACATAATTGAACTCAAAAGTAAGGCAAGCTCATCCATCCATCCATTCATTTCCCATACCGCTTATCCCAAACAAGGTTAACCATGGAGGGAATCCCCTGTATTCCAGGAATTCTGGTCACAAGGCGGGGGACACCTTGTACGAGGTGCCAACCCATCGCAGGGCACAATCACACACACGCTCACACACTATAGACAATTTAGAGATGCCAGTCAGTCTATAACACACGTCTTCGGACCGGGGGAGGAAACTGGAGTACCTGGAGGAAACCCCCAATTCATGGGGAGAACATGCAAACTCCACCACACACACATACACACACTCACAAGGCCTGAGGCAGGATTCAAACCCCAAACCCCGGAGGTGCGAGGCAAATGTTCTCACTACTAATCCACCATGCCCCTGGCAAGCTAATCATGCGCATTAATACAGACTGTGGAAAGTAAGTGAGGACCTGAATCCCTGAGAGAGGGTGACTTAATATAGCTATGTTTTGTTTTTTTTTTAATCTTGTCCTGATAATGTCTCTGCTGATGAAGCATTATGTTTGTGCCTTTGACCAAAAGTCTTTGCCGTTAACATTTTGGCTATGAGCTGTGCTGTTTTCTATCATCACATGTAAAGATTATATTTACGTTTCAATTTTGAATAAAGTTCAAATGTGAGCTGACTGCATGATTTGCTAGCATTTGAGTTATACTTATATTACACTTGCGCTACACTGTACTGTATTTGGCTCAATTTACACAGTTATCTCTTTTCCTAAATCTGAAAAAAAATTGTCTAACATTTGTTTAACATAATTAATATGTGCAGTAAAACTAATTCCTACCAACAGCCAGATGACATACACTCACCGTCCACTTTAATAGGAACACCTGTACACCTGCTCAATTATTCAGTTATCCAATAGCTTGTCAAAACTAGACAGTTGGATCACCTGGTCCTTTTCCAGTCTTCAATTGTGATAGCCTCGGATTCCTGTTCTTGGCTGAAAGTGGAACCTGGTGTGTTCTTCTGCTGTTGTAGCTCATCCACCACAATATCTGATGTGTTGTGTGTTCTGAGATGCCTTTCTGCTCACCACTGTTGTAAAGAGTGATTATCTGAGTTACTACATCCTTTCTGACAGCTCGAACCAATCTGGCCATTTTCCTCTGATCTCTCTTATCAACAAGGCGTTTCCACCCACAGAACTGTCGCTCACGCAGTGTTTTTTGTTCTTTGACTGCTGTGTGTGATATTCCCAGGATTATTCTGAAATACTCAAACCAGCCCATCTGGTACCAACATCCATGACACAGTTAAAGTCACTGAGATCACATTTTTTCTTCATTCTGACGTTTGATGTGAACATTAACTGAAGCACTTGACCTGTATTTGCATGATGTTATGCATTGTGCCACTGCCAGATGATTGGCTGATTGGAGAACTGCGTAAACGAGCAGCTGTACAGGTGTTCCGTTTAAACAGGATGATGAATGTAGTCAGTTCAAGTGTCTAGTACAGCACCACCTCATCAAGGTGCTTCGCAATATTCCGATATATACGAACCAATCACCATGTTACGTCTAAGCAAATATATCAAATGCAATGTTTTCTTTTGCGAAAGTCAATAGGAAGGAGAGTTTTTTCTTTCAACGATGGATGAGTGATGAGTGACAAAAAAAACAATAGTTACCATTATATCAACCGCCGTCGGGCAACTGTGAATGAAAAGCTGCTAGTCTGGTTACACATTCTGCTTTCCCAGGTGCCTGGGGTAATAATTTATCCACCTCTGGATGAAGACAGTTCTCTGGCACCACTTCACTTTTGACAAGCAGCTCTGATAACATGGTTCACAAATCAGCCAATTAGAGCTAATATAAAAACACACAGAGGCTATTTATTGAATACAAAACATTCACGGTTTCTCTATGCTACTAACTTAAGCCACAGTTTACAAAGCATATTAGTTATGCTGACCAGATATGTCCACATTAGGATAATTGCAGCTCTTGTGTGTGAGTTTTTTTTGGTTTTTTTTTTTTTTGGAAAAAAAAAAAAAAAAGGAAGGCCCGAATTTTTTAAAAAAAAAGAGTCAGCTCCAGCCCCCCCCACCACTGCGTATTGTTTTCTTCTCGGTTCACAGGAAACAAAGAGACAGGCACAATGTGTTTGTGTGTGTTTTTCTCGACGAAAAGGATGTCTGGTTTAGAGAAAGAGGGGAAAAAAAGGGTTTTAATTATTTATAAGGCAGTCTCTCACACACATCTGTATCTCCACTCCTCTCTGCTGCATTCTTAAGCTGTTACTGGAATATTGAAGCATTTGTTTTCAGAGGCACTTCATGAAACCTCCAGCATTCATCACTATGTAGCTCATACTTGGACTGGTACAATAACTGTAAAATTTCACTCGGAGGGAAAATATGTGTGTGTGTGTGTGTGTGTGTGTGTGTGTGTGTGTGTGTGTGTGCGTGCAGGTGGCAAATAGAGAGGCAGTTTGCTACAGGCTAAGTATCTTTACCTTTAGTCTCGGGGGTCCAACAAACTGCTGATGATGTAATTGAGAAAGGGGTCATTAGGTAAAGCCGAGCTTGCCAATGCCCTAGTGTACGTTTCCACTGGATTTTATCCACATAGCATCACCATTTCCGACTTACTGTAGAGAGAAGTCGAAACGATAGTACACCCCACCAATTTAACAGCGTAATTTAATTGGGTTAGCGTGTACAAATTGTTGAAAATAAACATTATCTTCAACATTATCGCACAATTACAGCAGTTTGTTTCTAAAGCTAATGGTACTACGGCTTCAGTATACTGCCGATGCCACTGTATTGTTAATACAGTAGTATTGTTTGTAATGTTGTATGCGCAGCAGTTAATACTATTTTCACTCAAATGAAACATCTCGCTGCTTCTGCAGAACACACAAAGGTTAGTGAAACTTCATTTCACCTAACTTCTTTACCTTGATCTTTAAAGAGTTCCTCTTTCGTAGTAAGTGAGTTAACGTTATGCAAATTGCTGTGTGTAACCACGAAAATTAGCCGTGTTCGATTGTATCCGAGTTAACGTTATGCTAAAGCTGTGCGTAAACACTACAATTAGCCGTGTTTGATTTTTTTTTTTAACTGAAATAACATCAGTTATTAAGAATGTTGTGTTCATTCTTAGTTCTCTGAGCACAATTTCCGTGTGCATGATTTCGTTGCTCTAGAGAACAATAGATGAAATATGTAGCACAGTGAATTAGCTGCTTGCCAATCTTACGATTGTTCTTGAGTTTTCCAATAGCCAGTTATACATTCTCATTAATAACGTGGTTTATTTGTCTGTTATTTATATCTGTGTATTTCTGTAAATGTGTAAATTCATATTGTGATTTGAATTATGATTTAACACAATACTGCATGTTATCGTGATACTTCGGCTGCTCTAGTTTCATAAGATATGTTTAAGTTACCATGACAACCCTAGTGCTAACAATGGAATTAGTCTCAATTAGTAAATGCTTTAATGCATTTTTTAACCTCTTGAACGCCACGCTCACTTTTCTTCCTCTCGTCAATATTTGCCATTAGTTATCCTGAATTAACAAATAATATGACTGAATATGATTGAGTGAATAATAGATATGTAAGATCTGAGTAAGAAATATTTGGTGACTACTAGATTCCTGCTTTTGTTCATTGTCTTAGCATTTTTAGTTAAACACGTCTTATAATCCCTTCATTTAAAGACATAGCAAAATGCTGTAGCGGATGCAGAACAGCACTTCTTGTATTAGTGCTTTTTTTTTGTGCTTTTTTCTAACAAACCTTGCTTCCATGTCAGTCGTTGGTTTTCGTAACAGACACCAGACCTGCTTTCGTATGTGTTGGTACTCTAACAGTTTTAATTGGCCCAGATTCACTAAACCCTGGAGAGCTCTAAAATGAATTAAAATAGCTTAGGACCACAAAAATAGGGGGCTTCAAAGGAGTGGATTTTCTTTTGTGCATTTGTGATAAAGCTTACTTCAAAATGAATCCTCTGTCAGTGTCACAGTGAGCCGTTGAAGCGCGGTAAATTTTTATTTTTTTTCCTTTACTTGCTGAGACAACAGTCACGTTATCAGCTATCAAATTGACACATTTGTCACAAGCTTGTGTCTTCTCTGTCAGAGAGACAAGTATCTGCTCAATCTGAGTCAAACTAACCACAGTCACTCATCTCCAGGTCAGAGCTTTGTTACAAAGTAGGCTAATCGCATTCACATTACGGTAGGTAGTAAGCTTGGAAATGATTATCTCAGGTGAAATTCTCTGACTGAAAAAGAAAAAAAAGAAGAAGAAAAATCAAGTCATTGTCACCGAATCATAACGATTCACTTTGCTGTGCTCTGCGGTGATAATCCGATAATAATTGGCTTGGAGATGAGTTGTTGGCTGCGGCGGGGGAGAGAAGCTGCTGGCTCATGGTGTGTGATAGTGCCGCTGTAGCGCCTCACTGGATTGTTTGCTGTTGCAACAGAGCGAAGGCTGGAAGGGAAGAGGAACATATTTCTCCCTTACACAAGCTTCCAAAACAAACATGGCCAGGACTTGAGCTCCTCTCCACTAGACCCAAAATTCCACAGCATCCACGCAGCCAAGGAATCTGTCTCTCTCTCTCTCTCTCTCTCTCTCTCTCTCTCTCTTCCTCTCTCTGCCTGTCTGCCTCACCATTACTCTCTCGCTCGGCCCAATTCCCTCTCTTTCTCAAGTTTCAGATTTAAATACCCCTGAACATGTCGTTTTAAATCATTAAAATAATCTGTGTTGAGTAGTAAATTAATGTCTGAGGAACATCTCTTACTCATTTTCCCCTTTGACAGTTGATGGAAAAAATAACTATCATGCTAACTGAGAGCACTTATCTGGTAATACCTAGCCATCTAGCTAACCGCTAGTAAACAAGCTCACATTTGTCAAAACAAGTAGGATTTCAGTGTCGGAGTTTCAATTTGCATTGACAGTCTCTCAATTAGCTACTTAACAATAGAGAAAAGCATTAATATGCCATAAGAATCCAAACTATTTTGTTAATCGCTAACACTGAGATAGATAGCTAGTCAACTAGCTTAGCACTCAGTTTCTGATGATTAAATCTTATAATGTAGACATGATTTACTGGGATTATATATCAGACAATTAGTTTTTTTGTTTGTTTGTATGTTTTTTTTTGTTTGTTTGTTTTTTTTTACTGACGTACTAACAAAAATAAAGCTTTGTTTTGAATGCTAACATGTTAGCCTTAACTAGCATAGCAGTATGTCATACCATACATATTATAAGGAATCATTACAAAATCAGTTTTTGAGTTCAGGGTTAGTTAGTGATCTTAGTTGTAATTACATTAACCTTTAAACCACAAATGTTTTAAAGGTTAATGTAATTACAACTGAAGTATAATAATAATTGTAACAACAGCAATTTGTCTGACTTTTTTTTTTGCCTAGTTCTTTACTTTCTCTCTCTCTCTCTCTCTCTCTCTCTCTGCCTCCTGCTAGTCAGACAGATGTTTGTTAGCAGTTGGCCCTTAGAACAGATGCGCTCTTGTTTGGTATCTGTTCATCCAAAAGAGCATAGCATAGTTCAGTGCATGTTGTTGTCGGCCCACAAAACAACACAGACACACGCAACTCCCGAAAAGAGCCAAACATCTGAGAAACTGAAATCTTTACTCCGTTGATCTTTCTGATAAACTCTGCATCAAACACACATTACACATAAACACCCACTATTCCTAACTAAACATCTGTTTGAAAAGGGGGAGTAGAGACAGAGAGGGAAAGAGAGAGAGAACTGACAGTGTTTTTCCAGGTGATGTTCACATCATGGAGAGAGAGAGAGAGAGAAGAAGAAAACTAGCCGGTGAGTGTGGGAGGTAAAAAAACAGGAACGGCAGTCATGTCCGTTTTCATCCTCACGCTCCTGCTCTCACAGCCCAGCTGTGCTTCTCCCTCCAACCACATTAGGAGCTAATAAACATGGCACACACACACACACACACACACACGCACACACACATGCACAGCACAATGATTTCTCTCCACATGTTTGTGCAGCTGCTGAAATGACTTCACTCGGTGTGTGTGTGTGTTCATGAGTGTGTGTGTGTGTGTGTGTGTGTGTGTGTGTGTATGTGTGTGTATACAAGCAGGAATATACATCTTAAAAGAGTAGTAGTTAGTTGAGTGTAGACCATGTCAAGCATGCACACACGGACACACACGCACACACACAGTAGAATATTTTCACTGACTTATGTATTACGGTTAGACAATAAATGATGCATATCCTTAACCTTAGTTAGCAATTTCTAGGCTTGTGAATGGTGCAACTAGTTAAACATTCACCCTTTTATTGGCTGATCATGAGTATGATTATGCATTATCTTCATCTTTAGCAGCCACTTCATCCTGTTCGGTGAATCCAAACCCTAGTCTGGGAACACTCCTAGTGAGGCAGGACTACACCCTAGGTGGAAACCACAGTGCATCATGGGACATATTATTCATGATCTACAATGTATCATCTATTGCAACTATTATTGTTATTCATAATCACAAAATTTTGAAATTGAAATGGTTATGGTGTAGCCATCAGTTATTGTGTACACCAACTTCCTCAAATTTCACCAGTGGGAAACAATGACCATTCCATTGCACATTTTTCACCAGTTTAAAGTACAGTGGAATTCAAGCATGGCCTTCATCATACCTGTGTCTGTCATGCAATAGTGAGTATGTGAGCTAGTGTGTGAGAACTGTGAAGGAAAGTATAAAAATCAGAAAACGGCAATGGGGGTCCCCACAAAGAGCTACGTAAATACACACAGCAGTGCTGACGGCTACGTCTTCTAACACTTTGTTCACAGCTAAGAGGACGTAAAACAAGACAGAGCAAAATCCAATGGATTGGGGTATGTGTGTGCGTGTGTGTGTGTGATATAGCATTGATCTCCTTAGCCAATTCCCTTTCAAGATAGGCTGCCTACATGGATAATAAGGATCACATTCACTCTCTCACTCTTCTCTCTCTCTCTCTCTCTCTCTCTCTCTCTGTGTGTGTGTGTGTGTGTCCGCTCTCTTTTAAATTGTTATGACACTCAAGCACTTCAGTGTCTGCTGCTAAAATATTCCTTTTTAATGACTAATGAACATAAGGCTCGATTTCTCCCTTGGCAGATTATTAACATTTGGCACGTTGGCAGCGTGGTGCGCCGTAGACACATTCCTGCCTGCATTGCTATGCAGATACTGTGACGCCTGTACTCAGGGTCTTCATGCATTAATTCCGACCATCAAATCCCCCTTCATCCAGATTATTTGACTCCTCTGTAACTAAGAAGATTATTATTTTGGAGGTTCAGTTGTGTGTGTGTGTGCGTATGTGTGGAGGCTGAGAAGGCGGGCCATGTTATTAACGCTTAAAAGAGTGCAGATGATTTGTCATCATGCCTGCCTGGATGAATCTGAGAGATACTGTCGCTATGTTTAATGCTCATCCATGCAATACTGAACTCATACATGTCTAAACACGGAGCTAAATTCACATTTATCTATTTAAAACAATGAAGTTTCTTTTCTAAAAGAATTCCGAAAATATTACCTGTGAGCTCGGAAAAGAAACTCTGGCTCAAATTTGTTATGCAGACAACAGTGTGTGTGTTTTTTCTTTTTTCTTTTCTTCTCAATTACTACTACCATTTCTGCTTAAGGTGTAATATTTGTGTATTAAGTGCAATCTTTTCTATGTCAGGATGGTAATTGTGTTGTGTTGTGTTGTCTGAGGGGTGTGTGTTGAATGTATCATGTTGTGACCAAGCACCAAGCAGTGGTGGCTTGGCGGTTAAGATTCTGGATTACTGATTGGAAGGTCGGGGTTCAAGCTCCAGTGCTGCCAAGCTGCTACTGTTGGGCCCTATGCTGGGGTATGCGAAAAAAAGAATGCCACTGTGCTGTAATGTATATATGACCAATAAAGATTCATTATCATTATATAGTGAATAATGTATAAGCTTATATGTATTAGCCACAAATGTCTGCCTGCTACCCCACACTTGACTAACTGGGACAAGAAAAAAAAGGGGGGGGGTCATTTAATTTTGAAAATGTTTCACATGTTTCATATCCTAAATTTCTTAGGATTTGAACATTCACAGAATAAACCACACACACACACACACACACACACACACACACACACACCCCTTCTATATGTTAAATATCAACAATTTTGGCACAATTTTCACTCTGTGTTTTGAATGCCATGTTTTGATTCCTTTGCCCCAAGGTAACCTCTCCCATTATGCTATTTGAATGCAATCAATATGTAATAATAATAAGAATCTTATTTACTTACTTACTTACATATCGAGCATTGCAAGTTTGTGCTTTTTATGGTATATGTTTAATCGACTAGACACGGGTTCCCTCCTCTTAAAAAAAAAAAAAAAAAAAAAAAAAAAAAAAAAAAAAACAAAAAAAAAGAATTTTACCCTTTTAATAAAGAATGCAATTATCAACAATAATCATATACCGTGAAAAGCGCAAACTTTGTGTGAAGTGGGCACTGCTCAATATGTTAAAAAAAAAGTGTTGAGTTAATTTATTTATTACATATCGAGCTTATTCAGAAAGCGTAGCGGCAGTGGTAGAGGTGGGATTGATTAGCATACGTTGGTGCAGAACGTCTCACTCGACTGAAGGTGTGATAAGTTGCTATGCAAGATATGCGTGTCCAGATCGTTGATGTTCGATGTACAGGAAGTGCTGCAAATAAGTTGCATGCCAAATTTGTTTCTGCGAGATTGGCGTTTTGAAAACTCCTTAACCGGTTTATTATTCTTCCCAGGTTATTCTTCTTCATTACATTTAAAACTCCATGTTTAGAGAGGTAGCGTTTAAGAGCTGAGTGTCTTTTATACACCTGCTCCGGT